>CM071864.1:3537638-3590721 GCA_036759665.1 Gynandropsis gynandra
TTAAAACAGATTGTGACCCATGTGTACCTAGTTGAGTTGTGTATAACCAATGCTTGTGTTTCAAAAGTGATAGTAGTGTTTTAAGAACTCGACGGATGATTAAACAATACATTTAACATTTTGTTCAAATGTCGATATTATTTATATTATTATCTATATTGATTCTAAATTAGACATATACAACTCAAATATATTGATAATGGCATATTGATAATGGCATGGATCGCTTGGTCGAATATATGTCAATTGAGGGTCGCATGGGTCGCAGTCCGTCTCCATCTTCCATTCTTATGCATTCTTCTTGTTTGGTATTGCATTGGTTCGCTTGGTCGCATATATGGATTATTTATATTATTATCTATATTGATTCTAAACTAGACATTTACAACTCAAATATATTGATAATGGCATGGGTCGCTTTGTCGCATATATGGATGAATAGATGCGAAATCGACGAATTTACTAGTGTATGATGATAAAATGACAAAAACCAATTAAAACAATACATTTACAAAGATTCTAAATCAAAACAATATATTTACAAAGATTCTAAATCAAAACAATACATTTACAAAGATTCTAAATCAAAACAATACATTTACAATGTCGATCGAAGACTCTCCACGAATTCTATCAAGATTCTAAATCAAAACAATATATTTACAAAGATTCTAAATCATAACAATACATTTACAAATATTCTAAATCAAACAATACATTTACAACGTCAATCGAAGACTCTCCACGAATTCTATTTCCACTGGAGAGATAGTTCATTGAGGGTCGCATGGGTCGCATGAGTTCACTGGAGAAATATTACATTAGCAGAGAGTGACCCAACACCGTCACCTAAGTCATCTCCTGCCATGTACTTCGTCTTCCAGTGAACATTTGAAGAGTGACCCAACACCGTCACCTAAGTCACCCCCGCAACTCGTCAGTAACTGCATAGAGTCTGAGTCCGCCGATTACCAAGACCTTGAATAACACATAGACAGCACGATGCCCTGCGTCGACAATGGTGACAGCGCCACGCAGGTCACAAAGGTAAAAAATATTTTTCATAGAAATATGGGTTAGATACGCATACTAAGAGAAGAGACATAGACGTTAACTTATATACATGGGTCGGAAGGGTCACATGGGTCAGAAGGGTCACATGGGTCGGCAGACAGAAGTCTGACAGCAAAAGGACAAGTCACATGAGTAAAAAAAAAAAGATTCTGACTGCAAAACGACAAGTCACATGGGTATGAAGGGTCACATGGGTCGGAAGGGTCACATGGGTGGAAAGACAGGAGTCTGACAGTAAAACGACAAGTTGCATGAGTCGCATAGGTCGCATGAGTCGTCCATGGGTCATATGTGGTCGCATGAGTCGTCCATGGGTCATATGTGGTCGCATGAGTCGTCCATGGGTCATATGTGGTCATATAAGGTCGCATGAGTCGTACAAGGGTATTATGTGGTCGCATGAGACGTCCATAGGTCATGTTTGGTCGCATGAGTCGTCCATGGGTCATATGTGGTCATATAGGGTCGCATGAGTCGTACAAGGGTCTTATGTGGTCGCATTAGACGTCCATGGGTCATGTTTGGTCGCATGAGTCGTCCATGGGTCATATGTGATCACATGAGTCGTCCATGGGTCATATATGGTCATATAGGGTCGCATGAGTGGTACAAGGGTCTTATGTGGTCGCATTAAACGTCCATGGGTCATGTTTGGTCGCATGAGTCATCCATGGGTCATATGTGATCATATTGGGTCGCATGAATCGTACAAGGGTTATGTGTGGTCGCATGAGTCGTACCCGTTTAAACCTGATTCTAATTTTATCTAATTGAGCGTCGCATAACGGGTCATATTGGGTCATAATCTTACGAACAATAGATGCAAAATAAGACATTTTCAACGTTTAAATATTGATTACATAAGGTCTCAAAGGTTACAAAGGTCACAAAAGTTACATAAGGTTACATAAGGTCTCAAAGGTCACAACGGTTAAAAAAGGAAAGAAAAAGGTTGAAGCAGAATAAAAAGGCAAAAAGAAGTTCGAGAAAAAAAAAGAAAGAAAAAAAGGTCAAATTTGCCGAGTTTAAAGACACATCGCAGCCCTTCCCGCAAGAAGAGTCGTGTATGACTCAACGCCTTCTCCAATTTGACCTCCAACCGTGACCTTAGGTAATGCGGATACAGCTTGATGTCTGAGTCCGCCGATTACCAAGACTTTATGTAGTTGCAGATACATCACAAAGTCCTCCATCCACGTTGTAAGTACTTGTGTGTATCTGCATACAGACTGAGTCCGTCGATTACCAAGACATTGAGCAACAAATAGACAGCACGATGCCCTGGGTCGACAATGTGACCTTAATGGTCACAAAGGTAACACGGATTTTTCATACAATTTAGGGTTAGATGTTAGAAATCGCCTTTTTGAGAGAATGAAAGACTCGAAACAAGAGATGATTTGGTGCTTGTTGTAGCTTTTCGGTTTTTCCTCCTCTATTTATAACGAAAAATAAATGGAATCCTAAAATTCCAGAAAGACAATAAATACAAAGAATGACCAAGGTGCATGTATTGACCACATTAAAGAACCTTTAATATAGGTCTTGAATGTGGCATTGGTAAAATAAAAAGCATAGCCAGTACCTGGAAAAAGCAGTAGTCTGACATTGAAAAGACTAGTCGAAAGGGTCGAAATGACCGCACGGGTCCAAGGGTCGCGAGGGACAAGGGTCGCACGGGTCCAACATATTTTGATTTGATCTGTATTTTCAAAATTTTATTTATATTATTTGTAAATAATTTGTAAATAATAAATTAGTATCGTAAGGGTCCAAGGGTCGCAGAGGAACAAGAGTCGCAGGGGTCCAAGGGTCGTAGAGAAACAAAGGTCGCTGAGGGATAAGGGTCGCAGGGGTCCAAGGGTCGCAGAGGAACAAGGGTCGTAAAGGGACAAGGATCGCAGGGGTCCAATGTTCGCAGAACAAGGGTCGTAGGGTCGAACTGGATCGTTGGATCGAAGTGTGTCGTAAGGTCGCGGAGGTATTTTAGAAATATCAACATTTATAAGGATATTTTTTAAATTAAAAATTATTTCTTGTTCGAGAAGGTATTTTTGAAATATTTTAACCTACAAAAATATTTTTGAAATTAACCCCCACATAGTGCTCACAAGATTTAATTCACACATAGAGCTCACAAGATTTATCTTAAAGTAGTTACGAATTTATGAGCGTGAAAAAAAGACTATATATATATAACCTTAAAAAAATACAGGAATAATAATTTACTAAAATTAAGAAGCTTGATTAAAGAACAATTGAGCAATGATGAAACATTTGAGTTGTCGTCTTCATCGATTTTAATGAAAAGAAATGAAAATATTTTGATTTTAATCATTTGGTAGGAAAATAAATAAATACGGGATTTCATTGAATTCGATGTAGATGACAACTCAAATGAATTCATATATTTATTTGGATTTTTAAAGAAGAAAATATATTTATTAATAAATATAATAATTCTCACTAGATATAATAATTCTCTCCCTAATATTTGTTCCGATATTAAAAGCGATATCTTATAATTAGAGACAGACACGACAACCTTATCTTAAAAGATCACAAAAAATAACTAACCCCACGAGAGCACCGCAATATAGACCACCACAAGGCGCATTAACGCATCAATTAGGGTTTTCAATTCGGGGTTTTAGGATTTATTGTTCAGTTTAAAAGAAAATAGAAGCAATAAATTCGAATTATTATTTGGGTTTTAGGGTTTGGAAAATTCGAACTTTTAAAGTTGTTGTTCATATTTAAATTTTTGAATTCTTATTAAAATTAAAAAAATCAATAAAATATAAAATAAAAACAATAATTTATATATCATTTTTAATCATTGTTTAAATCTATTCTGTTAATGTTGAAATAACATTTAATTAGGAAGGTGGTCGTGTGTTTCTTTTAAAATGTTGAGAATCATAGAAATAAATTTAATCAAAGATTGTTGAGAGTTTTGATCCAATGCTGTTGAGAGTTTAATAGATTTGATCATGAAACAATTTAGTGAGCTGAAATTTCGGATAAATTGCATTGTTTAAAAACAGTTTCTATAAAAATATGTGAAAATTTAGAAAAATAACCAAATAATTGAATAAATTATGAGATATATTGGTGGCCCAAAATATCTATATTCTGGCGATCCGAAATATCCACCCCTAACATCAACTAACATGAAAATTCCATTACTAAGTAAAAATAATACATTATGGATAATGGATTGCAAAAGTTAACTCATGGGAAACATTGTGTGAGCAAGAAGCATCAATTGTCTACTTCAACATTACATAGAACAGAACACATAGCTGTGTTGTGTTGTGTGGATAGGATCCACATATCACTTTCCTCTTCATTGGCAAAAGCATCAATCTTTATGTCTTAACCGGTCTCACTAAACCGAGTCCGCTACCGCTACCTAAATGTTTGTAGTCCTTTGCCTCGAGATGATCATCGTGCCCTGCAAAACCCGTTCCTCCTTTCTTTAAGCTAACCAAGTTCCTCTCTTTGCAAGGTTTGTTACACACGAGGCAGACCTTATCGACAGGCATGAACTTATCAGCACACTTTTTGCAGAATACATGCCCACATGAGCTAATAACTACGAGGGACATCGTGTTCGTGAGAGTCACTTTGCAGCTTGGACAGATGTATGTCTTGTCATACGAACTAGATGACTTCTTCTCGCTGGTGTCTTCCGTGAAATGGATAGGGAAAAGGGTTTTGAGCTTGAGTTTTTCCTTTCCCTCGGGACAAATCGTATGAGTTTCAGGAGCTTCTACTTTAGCAGGAGCTTCGGGTGTAGCTGAAGGAAGCCAGAAAGCTTTCATTGTTTTAAGCGCTTCTTCTTCAAACGATGTTGTCTTCACGCTATTTGCCCCGTGAAAACCATTCTTGTCTTCATTGTGATTCCTATCACTGTATCGAGGTAATGCACCGTGATTTTGTTGATCAAATTCGTCTAATTCTCTAGCTTTTTGCGACATGAGCCTCTCTTCTTCCTCCTCCTTCTCTTGCTTCTTCTGAGCAGCATGTGCAGCAAGCTTCCTGGAAAGCAATCCAAAAGCAATATATTATTTGATACTACGAACGGAAAGTAAGGGAATTTAAGATACGGGCAAATCCATTGACAGTTCAACTGATGAGCTAGACACAAACAGAATGAATATATCCAAGTGATGCTAATTAGTAATTACCTATTCTATTTCAACTCAAGTAAAATGGAATCCAGCCTCTAGATCTCCTCGCCCTTTTGATGACATCGCTCCTAATGCTTTTTCGATCATATGTTCTAAATAGATTCATCGTGTCGTTTTCCTATGTTTTCTAGCTAGTCATCAGCATAAACTTTACCACTCAACAACTTTAAGACCGGAATGCCTCGGAAACACATAATCAATACCTCTTTAAGTGATTGATCACAAGGATGAGTAGCTTAAAACTCATAAATAGTCAAATCTATGCGGGTATATACATTTACCATATGATTATCTAGATAATTTCTAAGCCTTGTTTCCATCTCTAAGTTTAGAACTGATTTCAGAGACAACAGATTATAATTTCATGGTATTTGATCCAGTCCCGGACTTGGCCCTTTAAGACAAATGACGTCGTAGCAAATCAATCAACAGAAGAAGAAAACTCAACAATCATATCTACCACAGTATAACAAAACTAGATTCGAGATCGTTTGTTATGCTTCATGCTTATACTTGAATTCAATGTACCAAGCAACAAAGACGACTCGAATCCTAAAACAGGGTAACTGAGCCTGAAAGAAAAATCACAGAAAACTGAAATTGGAGATCGAGGAGGACGAATTACCTCTGGATATCTTTCTTCTGCGCCAAAAGACACTCGAGGATACACTCTTTGCAGAAAACATGACCTTTTTGGCAACACATCGGATCGATGAAGGGTTTTAAGCAGAGACAACAAGCGTCGAAGGGTTTGATCGAATCCTTCCCCAATCTCTCCTTTTGGGTTCCATAACCTAGCTTCTTCTTCTCGTCGTAAGTGAAGAAAGCTAGGTCATTGTTGTTCTTCGAGTGCCTCTGCGGCATCTTCGCTACAGTAAACGAGACGAATTGCTCGGAGAGACGATGAGTTTGAGATCCAGCCGGTGGAGAAGTCGAAATCGCAAACCCTAAAAGGTGATGAAGTTGGGAAATTTTGAGAGACTTTCGTTTTTCCTCTTATTTACGAGAATTATTTAAATGACATAATTTATCAAATTACAATTAGAGAAGAAGTTAGGGAAATATGGCGAGACTTTTTCGTTTTTCCTCTTATTTATGACAATTATTTAAATGACATAATTTATCAAATTGCAAATGGAGAAGAAGTTAGGGAAATATTGCGAGGCTTTTCCGTTTTTCCTCTTATTTATGACAATTATTTAAATGACATAATTTATCAAATTGCAAATAAAAATCAAGGTGATCAATTCGGATTAAAAATTAGTTATAATTTCATTTTTATAATTTTATATATTTAATTTTAAAGTAATAGATGATTATAATTTATAATATAATTTAATGAATAATTACTTAAAAACATTTTAATATCTTTTGAAATTTGAATTAATTTATGATCAATATTGGATGATTTATATTGTTAGAATTTATTTAGATAACGATAAACATATTATATTTAAATTATTAAAATTTAATGATATAATTAAAGGACAAACTAAACAAAAAGATATATTATATTTTGAACAATTCTAAAAAATTTTATATAATTATTATATGAATTTTCAAAAGTTAACTTAAAAAATATATAAAAACAAATCTAAACAAATTAAAACCGTAAAAATAAAAAAAGTTTTTTAATCCAAATATTCAATAAAAAATCATGTGTTATCTATATATGTGCTTAATAAAATATATTGTTTAAACATTATTTGTATATATTTGTTGCATATTTACTTGTTTCAAAATTTTCTAATTATTTTTTATTTTCCATCCGAGTAAATTTTTGTTGGCATAAAAAATAAAGTGGTCCTTAATGAATAGCAATATTATTTTATATAAATTTTGAAATATATAGATTAAGTGTTGAATAGATGAAATGAGGTACGATTTATCTTACTCGTTTCTACTGAAACTCAGATTTACGTCATATTAACATAAAAGAAAATAAAGGGAAATAAGAAAGAATTCCTATTTGAAGTATATTTTAAGAGCCTCAACATTTAATCTTCATGTTATACTGCAATACAAATTGTTGGAGCTTTCCATTATGTTAGGTAGTGTTGCTTCAAATTTTATTCTTTATGAAGAATCATTTTTAATAGGCGCACTATTGTTGTGAAGAATGTCAAAGATAAGCATGACCTTCTCAATCGATTTATTTAATGGGATCCAAAGAATATGGTCATCCACATCTAACACAATAGTCATCAATCTTACATTAATGTTTTTCAGAGAGGCTACCTGGAAAATCAAATGACAGCAATAAGAGAACATAGGTTAATAATTGAAGTAAAGGACATGAATGCATATGCTGAAACCAAATTATTTGCATCCCCCGCATTACCAAAAGAATCGTGTATTCTTGAACTTGATTTAGGAATGGACCTTTAGAAGAACCACTTCAAACAATTGATAACATCCATGTATAGATGGAATGATTATGAGCTCTCACAATCATCATTTCCAGATAAAACCATTCTCTTTATTTTCCATAAACGTCAAGCAAGCATTAGGCGATTACAACTCAAACCTTACAGAAATATGATTTTATATTCACTTAGAAACAATGAAAAATCGAGTAGGCGAGAATTAACCTTAAGTACATCAAAAATACCTTTAGGATAAAACTCTCTTTATCTAGTAGTTTTGGGCCACTTCCTTCCTCTGCTCAATGGTCCCATCATTCCTTAAGAATGCTACATGAGATAAATTTTCCATGGTAAATCGTGTAAAATGATCATCAAACCTCATCAAACCGATGTCTTAAAGAAACAAAACATTATCGAAAAAAAGATATTAAATCCTAAAGAGTAATAATAATCTCATATTTGTGGTTAAATGATGAAAAGAGTAGTCTATTGATCAATTCTACCATATCTACAATATTACTGATAATGAAATACCTCTCAATCATGAAAATGTAGTCTGATCCAAGCTTCCTTTCCCAACCCCGAAACTAGATTTATACCGACACCGTATTAGCGAGATCAAGTCCTTCCTCATCAACACTAAATAGTGTCACTTGTTACACATGAAACATGAGATACGTCAAGAGTATACATTCAAACTGAAGTAATCATCAAACAACAATCAAACTTTTGGTGCAATGTTGAATTGAATGGATACTTAGCACACAAATGTTGCAGATAAAACAAATATTCCCCAATGATCAATGCTTAGGCCAATCCTACTTAGCATAAACTTCTTGAATATTTGGGATGTGGATTATCATAAACTTAATTATTGGCTCAATAGCATATAATCTGCAGATAAAATAAAAATTTCCAATGATCAATGCTTAAGTTCTACCTCTCGTGAAGTACACTCCCCTCGTGTGCATAAAAGGTTTCAATGACAACACAAATTCGATCACAATCTCGTTTATTATCTCTGAGTAAGATTGACATTTACTCATATCTCGATCTACATTTTCATAGAATTAAGATCAATATATCAGAAAATCACGACCAATGAGCAGTGGGCATACCAGGAAGATCGCAAATGAGAGTGACGTGTGGGTACTCCGGTGGCGGATCGAGAGCGACGATAGTGAAAAAGAGTTTCCAAAGAGAACGTAAATGCTCAATAAGAACCCTCTGTATATTGATCAAAATCTCCATAACCATAGTTGCATATAAGAATATACCATGATGGAGACAATAGTTCTCCATCTTCTAGGGTTTCGATTTAGATTACATAGCTTTTCAAAACGTTATTTCTTTCTAATGTCACTAGATGTAATAGAAAAATTTATGGGTTTTTTGGTGGAAGAGTGGTGAAACCGATTCAGTTTTCTTCGGTTACAAAACATTGATTTTTAGCATGATTAATTTGTTATAGAGAAGATGAAAAGGTGCTGGAAAAATCTGGAAAAGGAAAATCACAACTATTGGAAAAGAATAATAAAGATTGATGATAAAAATAATAATTTGAAAAGGAAAATATGAACCTATAAAATATTGTCATGTGGTACTGACGCGACTTTACTATAGCACCAAATCCTATTTTTAATATATATGATTTATATGAATTTAAATTTTATAATACATTCGGATTCAGATTAGTCCGATTCGAATTCGAGTAAAATCTAAAAAATTCGAACAAACCAACTTTAAAAAAATAAAAAAATAAAAAAATAATTTAAAATATTTAAATATATATATATATATAAACACTAAAAATTAATAAATTCTATTTTATATATATTTTTATGTTATATTTGATATTTATTTTGTTTTATATTAAAAAACGAATCCAAAGAATCCTAAACCGAATAATCATTAAATATAATATCCGAAAAATCTGAACCCGAACAACCCGAAGAATTCAAATATCTAAATATAATTCGAGTGATTTTAGATCTAATTCTTTTCCGCTCGAACAACCCAAATCTGAATAAAATTCAAACCAAAAAATTCAAATTCAATTTGAATCTAATTTTTCAAAATCCAAAAAAACCGAATCGGACTTGAAATTCGAGGGGTTTGAAGCGAAATTCGGATTGGCAACTCCGAATAATTTTTTTTGAAAATATTGTAAGAAAATGAAACTTTTTTTTTTATCATAAAATGATATATTTATATTTTTTTTAAAACTATATATATATATTAAATTTAATGTTGAATTTTATCCAAAGATATTTTAAGAAATTCATGCTTTGTTTAATAATGATTTATATTTTATGATTATATTTAATAATTTTAAAATTAAAAATTATAATAACAAAGGAAAAATATTTGCAAAATTTTCTTATTAGAAAAAATTTATTATTATTGAAAAGCTTGATTTAGATAAAAACACGAATGCATATTATACAAAAAAAATATAATATTTAATCTTAGAATTTGTTTTATAATAAAAAAGAAGAAAATAAAAGACGTTACTTTTCTCTGTAGGTGTCTTCCGCCACCGCCAAAGTTTGTTCCTTTTACCAAAAACCCTTCCCTAGAAGTTTCCATCATCATCGCTTTCAGACGCTGACTTTCGTAACCGTACAATGACTTCGCCGGGAAAATCTCCGAAATCGGACCGTAAGTCTCCGACGGTCCTCACCGTTCAACCTTCGTCCCCTAGATTCCCGCCGACCAGCACCCCGACGGCCGGAGCCCAACGCAAAATCGGGATCGCTGTTGATCTGAGCGATGAGAGCGCCTACGCCGTCCGATGGGCTGTACAGAACTACCTCCGGTCCGGAGACGCCGTGGTACTACTCCACGTTCGGCCGACAAGCGTTCTGTACGGCGCCGATTGGGGCGCGATTGACCTGTCGCCGCAGTGGGACCCGGAGAACGAGGAGTCACAGAGGAAGCTCGAGGACGATTTCGATGTCTTCACGAACGCCAAAGCGAACGATATTGCGGAGCCATTGGTCGAAGCGGAGATTCCGTTTAAGATCCATATCGTGAAGGATCATGACATGAAGGAGAGGCTATGTTTGGAGGTGGAGAGATTAGGGTTAAGTACTTTAATCATGGGAAGCAGAGGATTTGGGGCTGCGGCGAAGAGAAGTAACAAAGGTAGGTTAGGGAGTGTCAGCGATTACTGTGTTCATCACTGTGTTTGTCCCGTTGTGGTTGTGAGATTCTCCGATGAGAAGGACGGCGAAGATGAGACACATGGTGACGCCGGCGACAAATTTGCTTCCGACAGTGATAAGCTTCATACGGTAGCTGAAGCCGAGGGAGAGGGAGAAGATAAGGAGGAAAGCCATGACACTTCTGATAAGCAACAACGAGGATAGCTTCGGATTCAGGTAGGATTTGATATCTCTCTGCCTTTTTGTCAATCTGTTACTTCATCTCTGTTATGTGTATCCACCATTGTTAGATAACTTTATGATCAAGAACCTATATGTCTCTCTGTGTATGCCATATCCAAACCCTACGTCGAATCAGTATGATGGGTATGTCAAAAAGATGATGTTTGTGGGCATGCTTGGTGATTACATCATTACATGTAGGGTTGGGGGTCGACCCGGACCGACCCAACCCGAAAAACCCAACCCGTGAGATAAACGGATTTTGTAGAAAACCTGTATGTCTTCAAAATCTAAAAGCCAAATGGGTTCGGGTCGGTCCGGATTGGGTTTGGGAGAACGCGAGGAACCCGAAAAAAACCCTAACCCTTTTAACCTAATTTTTTGTATGTTAAAATTTGGAATCCGAATTATCCGTTTAAATCCGAATTACCTATTTAAACCCGAATTATCCGTTTAAAACCTGAATTACTCGTTTAAAATCCGAATCACCCGTTTAAACCCGAATTACCCGTATTTAAATAACCCGAAGAACCCGAGAACCCGAAAGAACCCAAATACAATTCGAGTTGTTTGAGTTCAATGTTTCAAAACCCGAACAACCCAACCCGAAACTCGAGGAATCCGTCCCAAAAACCAAATGGGTTTTTTGGGTTCAATTTTTTAGAACCCGAGGAACCCGTCCCGAAACCCGAAACGCCCACCCCTAATTACATGTCTTCTACATTCAAGCTTGAGTTTAATTTTCAATAGCTTTCCAATTCTACTGATCTTAGTCTTGGTCAGTATCAGTAGGTGAATGATTAGTTGGGTTAATTTGAAATGGCTATGCTCGTATCTTTTAGAATGATTAGTTGGGTTAACTTGATTCAAATGGTCTTTGGAATTGGTCACATAAGCAATATTCGGGACCATTTCCTAAGGTTTTCGCTTTGTTGTAGCATCGATGAACGTCTTGTTTGAGTTTCGTATGTATTATATTTCTGAGTTATATGAGAACATGAATTAAATTTTAGGGTAAACAGTCTATTCTCTCTCGAAAATACTGTTTTATTCCGATTATCCCTCGATTTTGGCCTCGTCTGATTTGCCCCTCGATTTCTAGCCGTCATTGATCGATTCCTGTTACTGCATCTGTTTCTTTGAAATGAACTCTACACTTCGAAGTGGCTGATACTCCGGGTTCGGGTTTCGGTTCGGGTTTGGGTTCCTCGAGTTTTGAAAAATTGGACTCGTATTGAACCCGAATGTTGTCGGTCCGGGTTCGGTTCGGGTTCGGGTTGTTCGGGTTCAAAAGCATTGGACCTGAAATAACCCGAATTACATTTGGATATTTGGGTTTTTCGGGTAGTTTGGGTTATTCGGGTTGTTCGGGTTATTCGGGTTCGGGTATTATACATAATTTAGGGTTATTCCGTTTTAGAATTCTTTAGATAATTCGTTTTTTTAATATAAAACAAAATAAAAATATCAAATATAACATGAATATATTTATAAAAGAAAATATATTAATATTTTTTAGTGTTTATATAATTTTTTAAAAAGTTATATTATATTTTTTATTTTTTATTTTTTAAATTGGGTTGTTTGGGTTGTTCGGGTTCAAATCGAATCCGAACGGGTTCTGAAATTTGAACCATATGGGTTTTTAGGGTAACCCATATTCCAAACGATTCGGGTTGTTCGGGTCGATCCGATTCAACTCCTACTCATATGTTAACGAAATCGATATGATATATACATTAGCATGAATATGTATGGTATATTGAGACGGGGTTCTGCGTAAACTGCAGGAACCAATGAAGTCTTCTTCCGTCTCGTTGTTCGTCGTCCAAACAAGGTTCATCATCATCATCATCATGTGTGGTGTGTTGTAAGTGAGATCTTCTCTGTTGTGTTATGTTTTAACTTTTGTGTTTTTTTTTACAAGTCCAATGTTCATCTATCTGAGTTTGAGTATATATTTCTCTGTGGAAGTCATTTACTGTTTATTTTCAGATGATTTATAATCATATGTGGTGTACATAAGATGACTTGCATGTGTTTTTTCAAACTTTTTCTCTTACATCCTCGTATCCCACCTTCATTTGTTCACATTTTTTCCGAATTTTCGAGGAATTATGGTTTTTGTTCATCCAATTTATATATCTTCTATTATGATATTGTAAATATATATGTTTTTTTTTTCTA
The DNA here is from genome assembly GCA_036759665.1 of Gynandropsis gynandra. Classification (NCBI taxonomy): domain Eukaryota; kingdom Viridiplantae; phylum Streptophyta; class Magnoliopsida; order Brassicales; family Cleomaceae; genus Gynandropsis; species Gynandropsis gynandra. The sequence continues at coordinate 3,550,851 of CM071864.1, forward strand.
AAAATCAGGCGGTAGATGGTTCCAATTGTTTTTGGTCAAATTTTTTTTTAAGCCCAACTATTATTAGATGGTCTAAATGGCCGTCTATGCAATCTAGCATATTTTAGAGGGAAAAGCGCATATTCTCATCTACAATATTACTTTATTTTTTTCTCGACTTTGAATTTTATCCGATTTTTCTTTCGAATTTTAGTTCTCATTTGATTCTCCTCTTAACTATAAAAAATTTGTCTAAAATTCCTTCGATCATTATCTGTTAATTGATTCGATTTTAGTCCAATTTTAATCTGAATTTGATTTTAGTTTGATTTGATTTTAACCCGAATTTTGATTCAATTTTAATCTAATTCTAACCTGAGTTTTGATCCGATTTAACTCGAATGATTTTGATCCAATTTTGACTTGATTACATTTTAAAATATTAAATTTTAGGTTATTATATATGAATTTATTATATACATAAATAATACATGCTAATTTTTAGAATAATTGGACCAACATCAAGTTCACTGTATTGGATTAATTGATTTCGAATTAAATTTGAATTCGGTTATTTACTATCAAAATTAGATTAAATCGAGTTAACTAAATCAATTTAATTGATTTCAAGTTAAAAAATGGGTTGAGTTAGTTAATTATACCTAAATCGGTTCAATTAAACCGATCCGATCAATTCAATCTTGAATCGATTTTGATGTAATTTTTTTCGGTTTTAATTCGTTTATAGTTTGAAATATTAATATTTAGATAATTAGATATAAATTTGTTATAAATATAAATAATTTGTGTTACATTTGTAGGTAATAAAAATCAAAAGCTAATCAGAATTGAAATGGTTGCTTTGTGAATTTCGATTATGTATAACTTAATTGAGATATAACAATTTTCAGCTACACATTTATACGAGCAAGACTTAATGCACGACAAGAAAAAAAACATTTCGTAGTTATTTGATATATCTCCAAGATTGTTACTTCAATAACTTACACAACGACCAAAACCAGAACCATAATTTAAAAGATATGTCGCATTAAGACAATCTCATACACCAAATTGGATGTCGGAAAGTAGAGATATGTAAGGTCAGTAACAATTTATACAGTCAGTAAATCACACTTTAGAGTACACATTCATTTGTGTGTATATATCTATATATATGTAAGTATATATCAACGTCCACTTATTGCTGTGAGACTTACATTGTTGATAGATGCCTTTTGGTCACTTTTCTCGGAAGATTCAGCTTCGGAAGTGGCTCGTCTCGTTATAAATGCAGGTTGTTTTGGGTTAGAGAGATCTGCGTTTTCGCTACTTAGCATCCAAATCACCGTTGAAACGTTTGGCCTATCGTTTGCAATTTCTTGTACACATAATAACCCTATTTGCACACATCTACGAATTTGCTTTTCGAAATTCTCGTCATAAATTGACGGATCTGCAAGTGCATTTGCCTCTCCGTCGTTCCATAGCTTCCATGCCTATAAAACACAACTTATTTGTGTAAAGCTTTGAAAGTATAAATATAATTCTCAAATGATTTTGAATCTAATTTGATCCAAAAGTTTTTTAACAGTATACACGAGTTTTTATTCTAACAGATGTTGGACAACACAACATAATACTTCATTTAAGCCATACTTTATTTTCACTCTAATATTATATCAAATGAGTTTGAACGTAATTCAATCCAAAAATTAGTTCATGAGTTTAGAATTGTCAAAGACCAGATATACAAATCAATAATTTATATCCTAACCAATGAAATACTTCCCTTACGATAGACTTGGACCTGGTTTTAACACGGGTCATTAATTTTCCTTTACAATAAAACATAACATTCCCCTTATGTCAAACTCGATTTTGGCTCTAGTACTATGTCAAATGGGTTTGGACTTCACTCAATCTAAAAACTAACCTATAATTTTAAGGTGGTCCAATAACATACATACAAGTCCTCTATTTATGTTCTACCTAATGCGAGACAACACAATATAACAACAATATCATATATAAGTGGCTCGAGTTTCTTGAATGACGAGAATGTTAAGCAAAACTTACATAAGCTAAAAGGTTTGAGGCTTTCTCATCTTTGTGAAAGCTCGAGTTTCGTCTCCCACTGATAATCTCTAACAATATGACTCCTAAGCTGAAAACATCGGATTTCTCTGAAAACAACCCTTCCATTGCATATTCGGGTGACATATAACCGCTGCAAAAGCAAAACGTTTGTTGGATATAACAAAAAATGGTTATTTTTTTAATCAAAGATGATTAGTATTCGAGACGAATAACTTACTACGTTCCTACAACTCTTCGGGTGTTAGCTTCATCTTCGTTACCTCGAAAAACTCTCGCAAGCCCGAAATCTGAAATTTTTGGATTCAAATGTTCATCTAATAAGATATTACTTGCCTTTAGATCTCTATGTATGATCCGCAACCTAGAGTCTCTATGAAGATACAAGAGTCCTCTGCAAATTCCTTCCATTATACTAAACCGTGTCTTCCAATCAAGAAGCTTTTGGTTCTTCGAGACTGAAATATACAAATAGAGCAAAAAGAACTAACATTAGCTTTTGATTCATCGAGTTTGAATTATACATCGTTAAAATAAGCGTAACGTTACCGAATAAGTAAGAATCAAGGCTTTTCTTTGGCATGAACTCATAAACCAACATCCTTTCTTCTCCTTCAATACAACAACCAAGTAATCTCACAAGATTTCTATGTTGCAATTTCGATATTACGACTACTTCATTCACAAGTTCTTCAATTCCTTGTCCCGATGCTCGTGAAAGTCTCTTCACAGCTATCTCTCGTCCTTCCGGCAAATTTCCCTAAAACCTCAAATACCACTAGATTGAGAGATATGTATTTCATATATGTAACATGTTTTGGTTAGAGATATGACTTAGTTACCTTATAAACGGGGCCAAATCCTCCTTGGCCGAGCTTATTAACGAGAGCGAAATTGTCGGTAGCAGAAGCTAAAACTTGAAACTCGAATAATGGTAACTCTTTCAACTTAGCTTGGTTTATAAGGTTGGCTCTATTCACATTACCACTTGTAAGTGCTTCCATTCTTTCAAACAATAGATTTGCATCGCTATCTTTCTCCGTGGCTGTTACATAATCGTATAAACGCATTGACGAATCAAAACCCTTGTTAAAATATGGTCTAAAGAATGTAAAGATCTATAGTATTAGACCCATGAAACTCGTACCTTTAGGTTTAGTTACTTTCCGAGATGCTACGAGAAAGCATATCACAGCAAGAGTAAACACACCTCCTATTACAGGGACTGCGATTTTAACTGGTTGATAATTCGGTGTTTCTGTAGGAGATATAACAAATATTTTATCACAAAATGGGTTTGAATTCAATTCAAGCCAAAAGTTAGAATTATTCAGTATTATATATATGATGTTATAACGAATGCAAGATTACACAATATATCAATTTGACATAGTAATGTAGCAAATATTTCATCGCCAAATGGGTTTGAATCTAACTCGAACCAAAATCTAGAGTCATTCAGTACTATATATGTAAATGATATTCTAACGGATGTAAGATTATACAATATATCAATATGAAATCGTATTGAATCAAGATATAACAAATATTTCATCGTCAAATGGGTTTGAATCTAACTCAAATCAAAATCTAGTATCATTCAATACTATATATATATAATGTTCTAATGGATGTAAGATAACACAATTTATCAATATGATATCGTATTGAATCAAGAAAAAAAGGGTTTAGAAAGCTTACTGAATTCTGAATTTGCGAGACGGATATAAAGATCGATGCCACTGCCCAAAAAAGCTTGCATATCGAATAAGCTTCCGTTCCAAAGCATACAACCAATTCCTCTATCATAAGCATAAGCCGTACAAGAACAACTTTGCATACAAATCTTTGGACAAGTTTGTTCATTGGCTTGAGATCTTTGAGCTGAAATTGGTACTTTCATCTTTTGTAATTTCAAAAACTTATCTTCTTTACCTCCACGACTTCCATTGTTTTGTCTTTGGCATTTCAATGGAACCTTTCTTTTACATCCATTAGTCCAATTTCCTCTTTTCCATTCTGTTAAATTACTTGGATCAAACCCTTTAAGGCATTTACAACGTGGAGTATCTCTATTATTACAGCTAGCAAATTGACCACATTTACTGTAAGAATCACAATCTGTTGATGGAAATTTCACTCCGATTCTCCAATTTTTCATGTCCTTACTCCAATCTTTTTGAAATATATTCCCTTCTGAATCCAAATTGAAATGATACATAAACGAATCATTTGCATATGACATTGTTACTGTTCCTTGATTATCATTGTTAAGATTAAACCCATCAAGGAACAAAAGTGACTCCATATCTGGTAAGCCTATGAATACTTGACCGTTCCACGGACCACTTCGCCACTTTGGGACCTTATTAAAAAAAAAAAAAAAAAAGGAGATGATGAATATAATAAGTACCATTATAATTCGGATTTTGTTTTAATTTCGAGTTTAGTTTTTAAAATTTTTCTATATGTATTTGAAAGACATCATTGAAAGAAAAAGGGTTCTAAACGGATTTAGGTTCCATCAATCTATCAACGTTTCTATAAATAGAAGACTTGCGGTAGAAGAAAAGATCGAAAACAAATGTACTCTACTTCTTATTTTCTGCAATAAACTTACAAAATAGTTTCGAAAAAATAAATTATTTCTTTAAGTTTTGATCTAAAAAAATGTTCTTGTTTTATACCATCGAATAAGTTGATTCCAACAAATATAACCCATTAAGATATTTAAAAAAAAATTAAATAAACAATAAAGATATTAGAAAAATTCATCTTTTAATCTATTTTATAATACTAATAAATGATTAATATCTCAAAAATATTAACAATCCATCATATGAATTATTAATATATCTCCTAATATTTTTTTAATTATTTAGATCAATAGATCATATACATACCTCATCTTTCAATCTATTTATAATCTTAATAAATTACTAATATCTCTAAAACATTAATAATTCATCATATGAATTATTAATATATCTCCTAATATTTTTTTAAAATAATTTAGATCAATAGATCATATACATACCTCATCTTTTAATCTATTTTTATAATCTTAATAAATTACTAATGTCTAAAATATTAATAATTCATCATATGAATTATTAATATATCTCCTAATATTTTTTTAAAATTATTTAGATCAATAGATCATATACATACCTCATCTTTTAATCTATTTTTATAATCTTAATAAATTACTAATGTCTAAAATATTAATAATTCATCATATGAATTATTAATATATCTCCTAATATTTTTTTTAAAATTATATAGATCAATAGATCATATATACATACCTCATTTTTCCAAATGAAAAGTTCTGGAAACGTAAGAGGTTCAACTCCTGCTGTATAAAATCCGACCGAAGGATCAAAAGGGCTTTTCCAAGAAGTAAGTTTGATGTTCTTTCCCGATTTAGAATCAATTCCAAGTGTCATTCTTGGTAAGAACGAATCATAAGGATGCTTAAAACTCTCCCATAAGATTTCACCATTGTTTCTATTATCTTGAAGTACAAGGTTCCCAGAATCTTGGAGCTGAACCCAAGTTTCATTTCCAGATACCGGAATAGTAACATTCGTAGACCAATGAATACGTTTTCGACCATCCATAACGATTAAATTTCCATTTTCAGACATGGAAACAACACCAGAAGAGTCATTGATTGGACTGTTCTTGTTTGCAACCCAAACAACTGTCTGTATAGGAATCTTATCGTACCAGATTCCGACATAACGATTAGTTGAATTAGGATCAGGACTGAAGAATCCAAACCTGAATGTTCCACTTTTGGAGATTAGGGTTTCTGAATCTTTGATTGGTGTTAAGGAATTGATCGTATCTTTGGCCAAACACAGATGCAAAGAGAAGTAAGACAGAACAAGAAGATGAAGAATAGACATGTTGTTGACGATGAAGCTGTCGTAGAGAATAACTCAATAGTGTATGGAATTATATCTCTGAAAAAAACATAGGGTAAGGATGGTTTTACGAAAATAGCCTTAAGTTTATGGTAAATTACGAAAATACCATAATATTGACGAAAACGTACCATAGACGCCCATTATGACTATATAGTTTGATGGATGTATAATTGGTTTCGACATAAATGGTGACCTGAGCTTTACCAATTTTACATTCAAAACTAATTCATAAAATATATGATTAATGAATATTATATATAATATATTATATTATAACTTATTATGGTTTCCATACAACGAATGATAGAACTAATTAATGTAAAATATATATTTCAATTTAATTAATTTTAAAAATTAATTTAAAAGTTTAAAATTAAATAATATTATATAAAAAAATTTATAATTTATTTTTTAATTGATGTCAGATCATACAAAATATATAATTCATTTAAATTCGGTTACAGGACGTAGATATTGTAATAAACATATCAACATCAAAATACTTAATTTAAAATGGATTAAACTGTAATATCATATCCAAAGATAAATAAAAAAGTTAGAATTATTTAATATTTATGTTATATGTTTTAATGGACTTATAATAATACAACATAACAATATATATCATTCATATATTGTTTAGATTCTTTACAAATTTAGATGTTTGATTTATGGTACAGTTTAGTGAAATGATGATTTTTATTGGTTTATTTCTAATCAAAATTTGTTTTATATAAATAACATATTATTTGGATTAAAGCTATTGTAAGATTTATATAATTTAAAATCAAAATAAATAAATTCAACATAATACTTTTATATTGTATTAGATCGTATTTGACGTGATGCGTGTGTCATTGGGTCAGTATTGTAATTGTATAATAAGAATAGTGTAAGTACATAGATTTTTTTTAGAGCGAAGACTCAGAGAAGACGAAGTAGTCTTCGTCGTATGAAGTGGGTCAGTGTTGAAATAAATAAATTAAATGCCTCAAGAAGAGACACATTGTTTGACTTTTATTTGTGGAAATAATTCAAAAGTGGCCACAGATATTATTAAAATATATAAAATAAAATAATTAAATATTTTAATTTAATGCATTTAGATGTATAATTAATTGGAATCTAACATTCACAATTTTTGGGATGATAAATAGACAATTTCCCATTTTAGAAAAAAATATTATGTCTAATTGAAAGGAAATCATATATATATATATAAAAGTTTTTGTATTTGTAAGAATCACAACCTTTCAGATTTAAAAATCAAAATGATCAAAATGACAAAAAAAATTTCACCCGTTACCACATATGTCATTATTGTGGAAGAGGAGGAGTAACAGTTTTTCAAAATCTTCAATGGCTATTGATTTCTAGTATGCGTTTAGTTTCAGTGTTTCAGTATCTTCAATGCTCACGTTGTCATTCCTCCTTCCCATTCCCTCCCACTTTCCGTCCCCCCTTCGATTACCCGATCCAGTGTTTCCCCCTCCCCCATCGATTGCAGGTTCCAGCTTCTCTCCATCTCCCCCCCCCTCGATTACCCGATCCCACTTCTCCCCCTCTCCCCCCCCCATTCCAACGTCTCTCCCTCTCCCCCTTCGATTGCCCGATCCAGCGTCTTCCCCTCTCCTCCATCGATTGCAGGTTCCATCGTATCTCCCTCTCCCCGCCTTTGGTTGCAACGATCTAAGGTCACTGTTGAAGATGGAACCACCATCGATCTAATAGGTGATTTTGTGACCATTGTATCTGCCATTAATAAATTAGAATCATGGCTTGGTGGGTTTTCGTGTTAACGTGGAGGAATCTGATGCAAATTCCTGGGGATTCTTTGTTTTTTTTGTTTACAATCTGTTTTTTTGCTTTTGATGCGAGTTTCATTCTTTGGGTGGCAGAAAATGACGGCCTTGAAGAAAGTCTACGCCGAGATAATTCTCAACACAACGAAGGAAGCTGTTGCTAGGGTTATGGTGTCGGAGAGAAAATCTGTACAGTGTCAACAGGATCTGTGTAATACAAAGGATGAGGCGCTTCACTTGCTTGTACGATTGCAGCAGATGATCGATGCTAAAGTCATATTCTGGAACTGTGGTTGTTTAAAATAGTACTATTTTAAACAGAGTAGATATGAGAAATATGGAGAATCTACTCGAAATTTTGAAACTTTTGGTGTTTATTGGACACCCTTTTGAATTTTGAGGGCTGATAATTGATATGTGTTGGAGGATTTGTCTGGTTTAGGGTTTGAGTTGGTTGTTGGTTCAGTTTTATCACTTTAGGGAATCAGTGAGACTCGTGTTGTTGTTTTGATTACATGTGCTTTCTCAACATTTAAATGGTGTAGGGTTTGACGGTTAAGGAGATGGAAGAGCTTCGCGATGACATCAAATTGTATTTAGATTTGGATCGAGCAACTCCAATGAGAAAACCGCATGTATTCCCTTCTGCAAATATGCTTCATTATCATTTTGTCTCTTGCATGTAGGTGGGGTGGCTGTTTTCAATAGAAAATCAATGCTCGTGCATATCTGGAGTTGCAGTCCATTGAAAAATCTCTTCTAAATATCTATGTTGTTCTTTCTGATGGTTGATGGGGAAAAGAATTTCATATATTTCTAAATCTTGCGATTAAATTAAGAGGCACCCAACCTTCTGCGTGCTCTTATTTTCCTGTTTTTTCTTTCATCCACTTTTGGGAATTCAAACGTTTTTATCATATATTTATGTGATATATATATATATATATATATAAACTATTCTCAATGAATTTATTTGAATGATAATACCTCTATGCTTATCTTTTCCAGACACTGAATGATAATACCTCTATGCTTATCTTTTCTAGACACTTATGGTGGTATGTGAACTGGGCGCTCGCTAAAGCTTGAAAACGAGATCTGTTGGACCGAGCTAGAGTTAGAAGGGAAGAGCTTCCCGCAGAATTGCTTGCACAAGGAACGGATCTGCATGTCGGTGTAGAGCCAAGGTGAAAGAAATTCTGGATGGGAAGACTTATAAGGAACTCGAAGAGCTGCAATTGGACATTGAGTCACAACTTCGTTCTTGGTTAGCAAAAGTAGTAGAGTATTGATATTGGCATGCTTGCTTGAAGGAAATACATGCAAAGATCCTGAGAAAACAGTTCGGCGCTTTGAGCAATTTTCGAGGTTGAAGAGAAAATGAAGAGTGGCTATGGTTTAAAGCCTATACAGGAGGAGAGCGATGAGAAAGTGAAAAGTACGTATGCCCTTTCCCTACCAGACCAGACTGACACTACATTTTTTATAGCTATGGTTAGCACTTTCATCCATTACCCGTGCATGATATAGTTCTAAAACATCTATTTATGCTTCTTGCAGAGGTTGAAGCATTCTCTTCTACATCAGCAGCTAATGTAGAAGCAGGAGAGGGAGGTAGTTTTCCGTGTGAGCTCTTGCGTGGCGATGATCGTGAAGAAGCTATTGATCCTGAGGAAGACAAGAAAATGACATTGGTACTCTTGAACGTTTCCATGTTTTCTTTTTCGTATATCGTTAAATTGTTCATGATGATTCAATTATTTATATGTTCCACAACCAGGAAAGAAGACGTGTGGCTGTAATGGAAGAACAATAGGAACACATTAAAGAAGTTATGGCATCAAAACCAGCACCATCTGAAGATAACTTTGAGCTGAAAGCTATGAAAGTCATGGGAGAAATGGAAGAAGGTGATTTAGTATTTGGCTCTGGTAAGTCATCAAATGTAAAACAAATCTGGGTAAGGAAAAGTGAGTTATACTGCAATATTGCATACATTTCTGTCCGAAATGAAAAGTCTAATACCTGGTACTTTGACAGTGGATGTTCGAGACACATGACATGTAATAAAGAACTACTCTCAAATTTTGTTGAAAATAAGAATGCAGGGAGTGTAGTGTTCGGAGATGAGAACAAAGGAAAAATTCTTGGCAGAGGAGATCTCAATTCACCTGGACAACCAGCATTGACAAATGCTCAATTTGTTGCGGGTCTAACGGCTAATTTGATTAGCATCAGCCAACTTTGTGACAATCATCACCAGATTAAGTTCACTAACAAAGAATGCTTAGTAATGAATTCTGATAATAAATGTGTGCTTACAAGGTCACGATCCTCAAATAACTGTTACGTGTGGATTGAAGAGAAAGTGTGTCATAAAGCAACAAACGATGTATTATCACTGTGGTATCAACGACTAGGACACGTAAACTACAGATCCTTTGTGAAACTGTCCGACTCTGGAGCAGTAAGAGGTATGCCTAAGCTAAAGTTAGATAAATCAGAAACGTGTAAACCTTGTCAGCTAGGTAAACAAATCAAAATCCATCATAAACGAATGCCCGAAGTGAAGACAAAAAAAATCCTGGAACTAGTGCACATGGACTTGATGGGTCCAATGAGAACAAAGAGTTTTGGAGGGAAAAGATACATTTTTGTCATTGTAGATGATTTTTCTCGATACACTTGGGTAAAATTTCGGAGAGAAAAATCTGAAACGTTTGAGTTGTTCCATTTCCTGTTCCTTTAATTGAAAAAATACTAAAGGTTGTATTGAGCGAATCAGGAGCGATCATGGAAAAGAATTCGAGAATGACGTATTTAACAAATTTTGTCAAAAGCATGGTATCATTCACGAATTCTCAGCACCCAAGACACCGCGACAAAACGGAGTCGTTGAAAGGAAGAATAGGACACTGCAAGAAATGGCTCAAGCAATGCTGCATGGAAAGTCCATATCTATCAGGTTTTGGGCAGAAGCTGTAAACACGACATGTTATATCATTAATCGTGTATACCTTCGTCCAGGTATCTCGAAAACACCATATGAGCTATGGAAAGGTAAGAGTCCAAATTTGAGTTATTTTCATGTGTTTTGGGTGCACTTGCTTTGTACTAAACGATAGAGAATGTCTTGGTAAGTTTGACGCAAAAAGTGATGAGGGAATTTTTCTCGGTTATGGAAATAACACAACTGCCTTTCGAATTTTCAACTTACGAACAAGGAAAGTTATTGAATCAATAAATGTTGTTTTTGATGAGGATCATTCAACTGATAGTGTTATTTTTCCTTTTTCGTCAGATACTGTACAAGAACAAACAAAGTCAACTCATGAACATTTAAGTGCACCTGCTGACCAATATACGATTGAATGTGAAACAGATGGAGATGCCCCGGAACATGAAAGCTCTCGAACCAATATGGAACAAATAACGGTACAAAAAAATCACTCTATACAGGATGTTATTGGTAATCTTGAGGATGGAATACGCACACGTAACAAACCACGAATAAACTATCATGACATGGTAAAATTTGCGTGCTTTACTTCACAAATAGAACCAAAGTGTGTTCGTGATGCGTTAGATGATGAATCCTGGATCAAAGCTATGCATGAGGAGTTAGAGCAATTTGTTCGAAATGATGTTTGGATTTTAGTCCCTAGACCAATGCACCTGAATGTGACTGGCACGAAATGGGTGTTTAAGAACAAAACAAACGAGTAAGGGGAGATTGTCCGAAATAAAGAGAGATTAGTAGCACAGGGATATACCCAAGTAGAATGAGTGGACTTCGATGAAACTTTTGCTCCTGTTGCTAGACTAGAATCGATTCGTCTATTGCTTGGTGTTGCGTGTTTCTTTGGTTTCAACTATTTCAGATGGACGTGAAGAGTGCCTTCCTTAATGGGATACTTCAAGAGGAAGTATATGTAGAACAACCGAAAGGATTTGAGGATCCACATAATCTAGAGCATGTCTTCAAGCTAAAGAAAGCATTGTACGGACTAAAGGAAGCACCCCGTGCTTGGTATGAAAGACTCACAAGTTTTCTCGTGTAGAATGGCTACAAAAGAGGGGGAGTTGATAAAATATTGTTTATTCATGATTCCGATGGTATTCTATTGGTTGTATAGATATACGTTGATGATATTGTGTTTGGTTCGAAATCGCAGGAAAAAGTGAACTGGTTTGTGCAAACTATGAAGAGGGAGTTTGAGATGGGCATGTTTGGAGAACTAAGCTACTTCCTTGGTCTACAAGTCAAACAACTCGACGATGGATTGTTTATTTCTCAAAGTAAATACGCCAGAAATCTGGTAAAAAGATTTAAACTAGATCACAATAAATCGGCAAGTACCCCCATGTCAGCAACAACAAAGTTGACAAGAGATACAGATGGTGAAGACAATGAGGTTAAACTATACAGAAGCATGATTGGTAGTCTTCTTTATCTCACTGCAAGTAGACCTGATTTATGTTTGAGTGTGAGTGTAGGTGAAAAATATCAATCTAAACCGAAGAAATCCCACTTGCTTGCTGTTAAGCGAATTATCAAATATGTCAAAGGTACCGCAGAGTATGGCATATTATATTCCAAAGATACTAACTGTGAACTTGCAGGTTTCAGTGATGCTGATTGGAGAGGAAATGCGGATGATCGTAAAAGTACATCTGGAGGCTGTTTCTTTCTCGGAAACAATTTAGTTTCATGGCACAACAAGGAGCAAAATTCGACATCTCTTTCTACTACAGAAGCTGAATACATTGCCTTGGGAAGTTGTTGCACTCAACTGGTATGGATGATCAAATGCTTATGGACTACGGTATGAAATCTAGAACTTTTACTGCATGGTGTGATAATACTAGTGCTATAGACATTTCAAAAAATCATGTCCAACATTCTAGAACGAAACACATAGAAATAAGACATCATTTTCTGAGAGAAAAAGTTGAGCTGAAACAAATGAAAGTGGAGTATGTGCCTACAGAACGTCAGTTCGCAGATATTTTCACAAAACCTCTAGATTTAAATCGGTTTGTCTCTCTGAGAAAATCACTTGGTGTTTGTGAGCTTTGATCGTTTCTTGCATATTACACTGATAGAATTGTGTTTCGGAGTGTTTGATGATCTTACGAAGAAGAGGAAAATTACTGAAATGTCTACTTGATTTAAGTACACTTAAATGCTCTTCGTTCTGTGTTTTAACACTGTTACTAGGGGTGTAAAAAACAGCCCGAGCCCGCGGGCCCACCCGAAACCCGCCCGAAATACGCGGGCTCGGGCTGTAAAATTGGCAGCCCGAATGAAACCGGGCCTTCGGGCTCGGGCCGACCACAAAGCCCGTTTGAAATGGGCCCGGCCCGTCGGGCTTCGGGCCGGGCCGGGCGGCCCGATCGTTTGAACCCTAAAACAGCAAGAAAGTCCTCCTCATTCGTTTCTCGACTCAAAGGCATTCCGACAACTAACTCCGGTTAATGAGTCACTGAAATCAACTACAAGGGATAAGTTATCTCCAGAAACTTCTATCTTCCTCACTATATCAGCACCTCTGGATAAACCCTCGTTTTCTTCTTTTGATCCCTCATTCGCCGGGAAATTCTCGTCGACACATCCAATATCACATGCATTATCTTCGATGGCTTCGTCAGGATCCACACAATTCAAGCCTAACGCTCCGGTGGATTCCGGAGACTGAACTTCAAAATCTGATGCCATGCCGTCAGATTCCTGGCTGAATCTGAAGAATCCCGATGACCCAGAAGTTTCTTCTAGGCTTTTAGCATCTGGGTTTTGAGGTTTCATCTTTGCTCGGGGTTTTAGAGTTGCCTACCACCAGAAAAAATCCCACATTTCAGCATGGAATCCGACAATGAACAAAAAAGAAAAGCCGATAAATTTCTAGGAAAATGCGTGTAGAGGAAAACAGAAAAACCCACTGATTTAGCCCGTGGGCTGCCCGAAGCCCGCCCGAAGCCCGTCGGGCCGGGCCGCGGGCAGAAGATTTTCGGCCCGTTTAAAACGGGCCGGGCCCAAACCCGAATGAACCGGGCCAAAACGGGCTCGGGCCGGGTTCGGGCCGGACCGGCCCGTTTGACACCCCTAATTGTTACTATATCTGCAAGTTACAGGTCTTTTATCTGGTGATCTAAGTGCACTTAAAACTCTACTTACTCCTCTGACAACTTTTATGCGCATTCATATGCAAAAATAAGATTAGTTTGTCATGAGTATATACTCGGGTCTAAATTGGAAGATATTCAATTTCAGCTATAACGTCCTATGATATAAAGCCAAAATTGTGCTTAAATACTCCTCTATGCGTGCATAAGAGTATACCTAAAAAAAGGTAGTCAAAGAGCTTATTATATGAACAAAAGGATATCTACACAACGTCCTAGAAGCTGTAAATGAATGGTTAGAATAAAAAACGAACGAACAAGGAGAAAATGAAACAATGATAAGGAGAAATGCAATAGAACAGATTGTTTTTAAGTAGAGAACAATTTTCAGTAAGTGTACTTAAACAATCAGCCGTTTACAGTTTTTGACTAATTCTTAACGGTATGATTCTGCTTTGATTTCCTCTATCATGTTTTATGTCAAGGAGTTCACATTGATCCGACAAGCATTAGCAGCACTTGAGTGTTTTTCTCTATCAAAAAAACCGACAGTTTTTTTTAATGTGATGGGAGAGTTTTGTGGGCTGATGTGACTAGTGCAGTTACTTCAAATTTTTTCAAAATCCCTAATTTCTCTTTGTAACTGCACTTAACTTCTCTTAAACTTCTGTATTTAATATTTTGCTTCCATTTCTGAAACCCTAACCCATTTCTCTCGAGAAAAAGAACAACAGTTTCTCCATTTGCAGATTTTTCTTTCACAAAAAATGCAGACTCGCAGCAACAACTTCGGCCTCAATGCAGACGACATACTCCTGGTTGATGATTAGGAAGTAAGGATGGGGGATTTGGTGTTTACACGAAATCCTTCTCGTGTAAATGGTCGCCGCTACAAGGTGATGGCGACGAAATTTTTTGCACCAAATAAACGTGAAAATCTGAGATCAGGTGCATCTTCCATGGTCCACCTTCGCACATATCCTGATAGCGACATCAGAGCCCTCTCTGTCTCGACCCCACAGAATGACCCACATCAACATTCCACTGAGCCAAGGGAAACATCTACTTCTTCAACCCCACCACGGGACACCCATACTACCTCGGTTCCTCCACCGAGTGCTGCTCCTTCCACCATTCTATCACCGCCAGCATCTATTGGAAGACCTGTTCCGGCCTCTGGCACACAATCTTCTGCCTCTTCAAGACGAGGTACCCCTCTATCTGTCTCCAGAGCCTATTCACACAAAATGTACAAGGAATCTTACCTGAGTAGGTTTAGAACCCTTAAGGAAAGGGAAATTTTTTCTAAGAGAGGACTTAGCGTGCATCAATTTCAGCACATCTCTGTGAGGGATTTATTGGTCAACAGGAAGCTGACAAACACAGTCACCACTGTGACTCCTGTTTGTAAGGAACTCGTCTATGAGTTCTATGCGAATCTTGTTCCTGATATTGAAGAACCAGGATCTGCTTTGTTTGGCACCACGTATGTTCGTGGTCATGTTTTTAAGTTTAGTGCAGAGGTTATAAACGCGTTTTTGGGGATTCCACATATTCCGGTGAATCGGGCTAAGGAACTTCAGCTTGACTTAGATATGGATGCTGTCACAAAGGAGTTGACAAAGGGTAAGTTAAGTACTTGGCCTGGGCAGATCCCAAACTCCAAACTTCAATGGGAGTATGCGTTGCTGAACAAAATTTCCCGCACAAACTGGGTGCCTAACAAGAAATCCAACACAATAAGGCAGGATACAACAGTCTTTCCGTACTGCTTGAAGAATGATATTCCCATCAACTTTGGGAAAATATTTCTGGATTCGATCGTTGGATTAGGATTATCTAACTCCACGAAGTTCATTCTTCCGTTCCCCTGCCTGATTCAGAATATTTTGGTTCAACAAGCTGCTGATATAATTGGGAGAGATGAGGTTCGAGAGAATACTCCACCGTGGATTATACTGGAAAAGCGTTATATGGCAAAGATGCCATCTGCTTCAGCAGTTGGAACGTCCAGGAATAGTACAATTTAGGAGCTTACTGAACTGAAACAAACCTTAAGTGCAGCGCTCCGAACCATCGATGGACTGCTCTTGCGTTTTCAGAGTAATCAAGTGCACTTATATTGTTGTGTGATTTGTTCCTAATTATATTGAGTCTAATCTGGTTTGAAATCTTATCACATAAACAGAAATGCAGGACGACGAGGAAGTTGTGGATGATGAGGTTGAAGAGATTCGTGGGGAATCTACTTCAAGGAGGAGCAAAGGAAAAAGAAAGAGGAACTGATATGTTCCCATATGTTCTTCATTTTTTCTTTAAGTGCATTTAAAGATAATGCTTATTTTAAGTGTACTTAACGCTTACATTTTCTTGCTTGAACTTATGATGGTCTGGACTTAGTTGCGTGAATTCATTTTATGTTGTTTGATCTCATATTGTGTTTGTCTTGTGCCTGAATGATTTTATTGCATTATTTTGAATTCTGTATGTTTGATTCACGTATGTTTTTGTGATAAGAATTCAAATGGGGAGATTGTGAATGCAATAAAAATAGGATTGTAGTTTAAAATTGTTATTTCAGGAAGTTGAGATATTCAAGGAACATGAATTCAAATCGAGGAGGACTGGAGGAAGTCAACGAGAAGTTTAAGGAGAAGAAGGAAGAGTCAAGTTGAATCAGGCGGATTCAATGCTGAAGAAAGATCAGCATGACGGTGCGGCTGAAGAACCGGGAGTTGTTGCTGAGCCGAACGGAAGACAGATAAGTTGACCTGGAAAACAAAAAGAAGGTTAACGATTCTGGGAGGTATCACTGGAGTACACGAAACAGAGAAAGAGAGAGCTCTAAGGTTTTAGGTGTATTTAGTTGGATACTGTACTGAGCGAAGAAACAGTTGAGGTTGTATTTACGTCTAATTCAGGGGGAGTTATCCGAGGAGATCTTTAGTATATTGTATAAACTGGCAAGTATACTTAAAGATTGACAAGTAAATAAACGAATACTGTTTGATATTTTTGATCTCTTTGGTTATCGGTTTAATAGTTATCTTTTACAAATTTTCATTTTATATAAAATTATTATATTATTTTAAGAAAATATAAATTATAATTATTAATTTTAAATTAACAGATCAATAGATAATAGATATTATGTTGTTGATGTAACATGTTTATAGTTTCATTTAAAAGTATTTATTATTTGCAAGTAATAATAATTTATAGAAAAAATATGTACAATTATTATATTTTTCATTAATTTATGAGTTTTTATGGAATTTAAATGAAAGAAAAAAATAAGAATATATTTATTTTCAATTATAACACTATAACACTAGCAAATATAGCAGCCTTTATAAAAAAAAGTAGCAGCCTTTACTCTTCCAACTTGCATCAATAATAAATTTTCTGTCTGCTCATGGTCCACTCAAGTGCTACGACAGATAATGTCTCATTCACCCACGTATTTGGAATTTCCTTGTTTACTCGAACCCACTGTTCTAAAAATCCCGCAAGTCCCATCTAGGTCTCCTTTCATGGTCTGTGATGGTCAATAGATATCAATTCAGATAATTGAATTTTTTGTGTGTAAAATAGTATTATTTAACATTTAGAATAAATAAAAGATTAAAATTATTTAAACAATAGATTTAATATATTTACATTCTAATATAAAAATGTGTTATATTGACATCATATGTAATGAGTTTATATACAGAAGGTTTGCTTCTACAAACATGGAACATTATAAAAATATAATGAGTGATTATCTCCATCAATAGTGATTGCTGTCATGATTGTCTCCATCAAAGAGAGATTATCTCTCAATCACAAGATTAATGTTGATGACGTGATTATCTTCATCAATAGTGATATTGCCTTATACAACCCCGCAAGATGGAGCACCGGAGGAGACTCCAATCTTGTCACATAAATCTTGCAGTCGGAACCGAGTGAGAGGCTTCGTAAGGGCGTCAGCTAATTGGTCATGTGAACTCACGTGAGATACCCGAAGAATGCCCGCTCGAATTTGTTGTCGGACAAAGTGATAATCAAGAGCTATGTGTTTCATACGGGAATGGAACACCGGATTAGCACAGAGATAGGTGGCTCCAACATTGTCGCAATAGATGACAGACGGTGAAGGTAAGTCGATGCCAAGCTCTTGAAGAAGAGAACATACCCACCGAACTTCTACGGCAGTAGAAGCCACCGAGCGATATTCAGCTTTTGTAGACGACCGTGCAATGGCCCGTTGTTTCTTCGATGACCAGGAGATGGGGTGGCGGCCGTAATACACTATATAAGCTCCAGTGGATGAGTAGTCGTCCTGATTCCCAGCCCAATCAGCGTCTGAAAATGCATGGAGAGTGGATTCATTCGTGGCCGAAAGAAATATTCCTTTGGTGAGAGTACCCTTAAGGTATCGGAGGATTCGTTTGGCTGCTATCCAATGTTCAGACCGAGGTGCATGCATGAATTGTGATAGCTTGTTTACTGCAAAAGCAATGTCTGGTCTTGTGAAGGAGAGATATTGTAGGCTGCCAATAACGGCACGATACTCAGAGGGGTTATCGGGCAAAGTCCTAGAGTTGAGTGCGAGACGGATCGTAATGGAAAGAGGAGTTGACACAGGTTTGGTCGTATGCATGTTGGTGCGATGGAGGATGTCCGTGATGTACTTCTGTTGAGTAAGAAGAAGACCTGTGGTCGTTCTTGTTGCCTCGACACCAAGAAAATAAGACAAGTCACCAAGGTTTTTAAGAGAAAACCATTCAGAGAGCAACGCAATAACCTGTTTTATCCTTGAGTTGTTGTTGCCGGTGAGTATGAGGTCATCCACGTAAACGAGTAAGAATATGTAATCAGCCTTATCTCGGAGAATGAAAAGTGAGGCATCTGCAAGAGAATTGACGAAGCCATGTGATAGAAGAAAGTTACAGAGCTCAGAGTACCAAACTCTCGGAGCTTGTTTGAGGCCGTAGATTGCTTTGTGTAGTTTGCACACATGATCCGGTTTGTCTTTGTCTACAAATCCAGGCGGTTGCTTCATGTAGACTTGTTCCGAGAGGTGTCCTTGTAACAAGGCATTATTGACGTCGAGTTGTCGTAAGGGCCAATTGGATGTGATTGCCAGGCTGAGGACAAGTCGTATTGTGGTTGGCTTGACCACCGGGCTGAATGTCTCGAAAAAGTCAATACCAGGGCGTTGATGGAACCCTTTAGCCACAAGGCAAGCTTTATACCTGTCAATAGAACCATCAGCCTTCCATTTAATCCGAAATATCCAACGACATCCAACAATGTTATGTGCCTCCGCAGAGGGTACTAGCTCCCAAGTACCATTACGGAGAAGAGCTCCAAACTCATCACTCATTGCGTGTCGCCATCTCTCATCCTTTAGGGCTTGGGTATGAGGGGAGGGTTCAAGGTCGTGTTGAAGAGTGGTGACGTAGGAGACTTTGGAGTTGGGTTTATGGATATTATTTTTGGAGCGGGTGATCATGCGGTGTGTATTAGTGATGACGGGTGTATGGATAGGTGAAGATTCAAAAGAGGTAGAAGGTAAGGTATCTAGTCTCTCAGTTTGTGTTGGTGAATTATCTAAGCCGGGGAGCTGATCTTCATCTGGTATGAGCCGTCGGTCCGACCTGAAGATGGACGTTAAAGGAGGTTGCCAAGATGTGGTGGACTCATCTCCGTGAGGTAAATTGACGTTTAGAGATGCACATGCAAATGGAAATGTGGATTCACAAAAGACTACATGCCTAGAGACATAGAGACGTGAGGTCGTTCGATCTAAACAATAATATGCACTTTGGGATGTTGAATATCCTAAGAAGACACATGGATGTGATCTAGAATCTAGCTTATGACTCATGTATAGACGTAGACATGGAAAACACAAACAACCAAAAACTTTTAGTTTGTTGTAATTGGGGGATGCTTGAGAAATATTTTCATATGGAGATGCAAGAGAAAAAACTTGAGATGGTAACGGTTAATTAAGTACACAGCCGTGGCAAATGCAAAAGGCCAAATTCGATGGGGACTGATGCGTGGGACATCAAAGAGAGTCCTGCTTCGACAATATGATGATGACGACGCTCCAATATGCCATTATGTTCGGGAGTGTGTGGTGGGGTGGTGAGATGAGAAATCCCGTGGTGAGCTAAAATGTGACGAAGAGCCGTAAATTCCTCGCCATTGTCCGTGTATAAAGAAATGATTTTAGTTTGAAATTTGTTCTCAACAATTGATTTAAAACATAATAAAGTGTTAAGAACATCCGACTTTTTTTGTAACGGGTAAAACCATATATAACGAGTGAAATGATCTATAAAAATGATATAATATTTGAAACCATCATTGGAATAGTGAGGTGATGTCCACACATCAGAAAATAAGAGTCTAGAGGGCGGTTGGACGATAACGAGGAGTTTGAAAACGGTAGTTTATGGCTTTTATTCATTAAGCAATCATGACACGACAAAGACTCAGAACGACGACCCGACACTGGTAATGAAAACTTTGAAACCATAGACCTTAAGATCGAAACAACGGGATGACCTAGACGATGATGCCACTCGAACAAAGTGGTCTTGACACATGAAAATACTTGAAAGGAGATGTGGATGATGGGGTGACCGGTAGCTCATAAATGCCATGATTAGGCTTTTCGTTCACTAGTGGCATCCCCGTGCTTAGATCCTTCACCTGAAACATGGATGGAAAGAACTCCACCGAAACATTGTTAGTTCGACACAATTGATTGATAGAGATCAGATTTTTGCGAATAGAGGAAACACAAAGAACGTTGTCAAGTGTGAGGGTGCGAGAAGGACAAGGAAGAGAGATGGAATCCGTATGAGTGATGTGAAACCCTGATCCGTCTCCAATCACCACATTGTCATTGCCTTTGTATGGTGAATGAAGAGACAGATTGTGGAGATTAGATGTGATATGGTGAAATGCTCCGCTATCGAGGAGCCACCCTTCGGAGTCATATGGAATGGCTACAGTATGATATGCACGAGGCTACCATGCAGTTGTTGGTGATTTCCATTGATTCGGGGATTGGAGTTGAGGCCCATGAAGTGTACTTGAGGCAGAGATGAGCTTGAATTGCAGGCAAAACTTTGCAATATGCCCTTGGACTCCACATGCTTGACATTTCCCCAAATACGGCCGAGGTGAGTTACAATTGGAATGTTGGTTCCTGTTGTTGAAACGAGATCGCGGAGGTCCACCGTGAGTGGTAAGAGTAACAAAGGAGGCAACAACGGGGTTAGCCGTGATGGGGAAAGGACTCGCGGAAGTAGTTTGTGAGAGGAGTTTAGCCTCGTGATTGAGAAGTTTCTCGTGAAGCTCTTCAATAAGGATCGGAGTGTCATGCGCATTCACCGAATCCTTAATAGATTTGAATTCATCACCGAGACCATCAAGTATGTATTCGAGAAGGTCTTCATGATCTACGGGTTTGTCCAGAAGTGTTAGAGCATCAGCTTTGTTTGTAATGCCTCACATATAGTCATCCACGGTCTGTGTTCCTTTCATTGAACGCTTGAGTTGTTCCCGTAATTGTTTAATATGGCCACGAGAGGCCTTGCCATAGGTGGATGAGAGGATGTTCCAGGCTTCACGGACGGACGTAGCTTTCGCAAGCATGGGCTGTAGTGGGGCAGAGACAGCTCCAAGGAGGGCACTATAAAGAAGGCGATCTTGCGGTCTCCAAGGAGAAAAGTCGGGATTTGGCTTGGTGACACCACCAACAACAATGGTGGCATCGGGAACGGCACTGTCGTTGTCAATAAATCCATGAAGGCTGTAGCCCTCGAAAAGGGCTCGGATCTGGACATTCCACGTGAGATAATTGAGCGGGTGAGTTTGATAATGTTGGGGAGATTGACAGTGACAAGAACACTGTGAGGAGCTTGAGGGTTGAATGCAGTGACATTCTCTGAGGGATTTGTGGAGGAGGAGTTGTTGTGATCCATGGTGTAACTTGGGGATTTTTTTTTAAACGATGGAGTGGTTTAAAAATAAGAGGCTCCTAATATCATATATAATATAAAAATGTGTTATATTGACATCATGCGTAATGGGTTTATATAAAGAAGGTTTGCTTATGCAAACATGGAACATTACAAAAATATAATGAGTGATTATCTCCATCAATAGTGATTGCTGTCATGATTGTCTCCATCAAAGAGAGATTATCTCTCAATCACAAGATTAATGTTGATGACGTGATTATCTCCATCAATAGTGATTGCTGGCATGATTGTCTCCATCAAAGAGAGATTATCTCTTAATCACAAGATTAATGTTGATGACATGATTATCTCCCTCAATAGTAATACTGCCTTATATTAAAAGTTCTAACAAAATGATATTAATAATTTAAAGAATTTTTTTAAAAAAATATGTCTAGATTAATTTATATAATAATTAAATATTCATCGATTGTAAGTTTAAAATCTTTATAATATTGCTCAAACCTAATCTAACAATAATCGTTAGAAACTTTAAAAAATCGATACAATAAAAAAAGGAAACTTCAAAGATAGCTTTTAGCTGCTATTTTGACTTTAATCTTACCTTTATCTCTAAAAAGTTTTAACTTCAAATCTATCCTTAAAATATTGATAATTTCATATTACCCTTATTTTTTAATTAATCGCCAGTTTTTCTCTCTCCTCCAAAGCACTTCGATTTCTATCTCTCATGTGGCACGAAAATTATTGTTCTCCTATACCACATCAGATTCGACACGAGTAATTTGAAATCGGTATCAAATTTGTCGCAAGTAGCTTGAAATCGGTATCAAATTTGTCGCAAGTAGCTTGAAATCGGCATCAGATTCACCGCGAATAAGTTGACATCGTTTGTTGTCAACAAAGAAGCTTGCAATTAAGCACGTTCTGCTGAAAAACCATGTATGTATAGTGAGTTTTTCATGTCTCTCTTGTGTTTTTCGTATTTATTTTGTGAATTAGATAACCCAAGTGAGTAGTGAGTAATATGTATAGATTTGATTCTCCCTTTTTCAAAACGAGTCTTATAATGATGTAGTAAAAATGAGTCATATTTATTAAAATGTCAAATGATCGCAATGAGTGACAATCTCTTCGAGTCGCATAGTCGCACTGAGTCACAGAGTCATTGAAACACATGTTTGCAGTGGGTCACAAAGTCTCATCGAGTCGCACGATCACATTAGATCATAGTGTCTCATCGGGTCGCATGGTCGTAGTGGGTCACAGAGTCTCATCGAGTCGCACGGTCGCACTAGGTCATAGAGTCTCGTCGAGTCGCACGGTCACACGGGGTTACAGAGTCTCATCGAGTCGCACGGTCGCACTAGGTCACAGAGTCTCATCGAGTCGCATCACTTTGAATTTGAAACACATGGTCTCAATGGGTCACGAAATTTACCATCTTTTTTTTATTTTTGTTACATGTGTAATGGATTCGATGGATGAGAAAATCACACTGATTAATTTTTGTATGATGGTAAATGGGAAAAAATGTAAATGGAGAATCTAAATGGGTTGGTAGAGTTCAAGAAACCAGAGAGTATTTTTCTATTTTTCTCCTATTACTCTAACATACCAACAACTTATTGATGAGTTATACACATAGATGATGGTGGAAAAAAATACAATGAAGTTAAAGTTAAGTTATTTGCCCAATATTTGTGAAAATAGAAAACTGACATATAATAAATGACAAGTCTCTTATTTGTTATCTGTTTGATCGCATAAGAGGAATTCAACCACTGCTATATGTGGAGATAGAATCAACAAGTGTGAAGTGTGAAATGGAAATTGAGAAGGAAGTTGAATCTCTAATTCCTGCGTAAGGATTGCTAGAGAAGGTGAGGATGAATGTGTTGTAGATCATGATGACTGTGTTATTTTAGGTCAAATAACAAAAGTAGAGTTAGGAGTAATCCGACGGAAACAGTAAATATTTTGGATTCAGATAATTTTGATAGTAAACATACCAACGAGTTAAGAGAAGATGGTGGTTGTGCTATGAATGTGATAGTTGATGAAGTTGTTTGTGGCAATAATAAAGTTGATTTTGATGTGCCATCAAAGTATAAATATGGTGATTATGAGAATAATTTGGAAATGGTAGTTTACAAGAAGGCAAACAGTGAAAATAATATCTTCGAGTTCGAAGATGGATTGCAACTTAAAATTGGGCAAGAGTTTGATAACAAGAAGGATGTACATGCATTTGTAAGGAAGGGTTCAATTGAAGCTTGTTTTAGATATAAAACATTGAGTTCTGATTCAAAGCTGTGGAAAGTACGATGCAAGTTTGTTGCAAGTGGTTGTAAATAGAAATTACATGTGTCAACAATCCCGAATTCCAAATGATTTAGTGTGAGAAAACACTCCATTCATAATTGTTCACCTGTATCTAAATCGACAAAAGCTACAAAGAGTACAACGCAATTGGTTAAGGATTATTTGAATAAGGAATATGCCGAGAAATATGAAACACCTCTAGCAAAAGAATTGATGGCTCGTGTAAAAGCAAAGTACGGTGTCAATGTATCATATTTGATGACATTAAGAGGAAAATGCAGTGCTAAAAAGAAGATTCGTGGTGATGACGTTAAACATTATAGGAGGCTTCCAGGGTTGTTGCACATGTTTACAGAAAGAAATCTCGGATATGTCGCAAATCTTCAGTTGGACAGTGATGGGAAAAGCTTCAACAAACTTTTTATGGTTGTCAGAGCGACTATAAGAGGATGGAAATACATGCGTAAAATGGTTGCTGTGGATGCAACATTTCTGATAGGAGTGTACAAGGGAGCACTGATCCTGGCAACCGCGCAAGATGGTGAACATCACCAACATCCTCTTGCATGAGGAATAGTCGAGAGAGAGAAGGACGAATCATAGACGTGGTTTATGTCAAGGTTAAAAGAGGTGATACCGATAGACGTGATGTCGTTGTGATATCTGATCACTATAAAATATTGATAAAAGCAGTTAAACAAGTGTACAAACAAATTGATAATGGTTTTTGTGTACGTCATATATCGTAAAACATAAAGAGCTACGTCAATAAAGGGCAAGGTAGAAAGAGTTCAAAGGGTGATACTATGGCGGAAATGTTCTTCAAATGTGCAGCAACATAAACAATGAACGAATTTGAAGTACTATTTAATGATTTGAAGGCCAGGTACAAATATGATTTTTGTGACTTTTGTGATTGTTGTGATATTTGTGAGCATTTTGACCTTTGGACCTTTGCGCATGTATCCTAATGTTACATAATATTTGGAGAAAAAAGAACTTGATCCCGTTAAGTGGTCAAGATAAAAATTTTAAGGGTGAAAGGTACAACTTATTAACCACTAACGGGGTCGAATCAATAAATTCAATGTTGAAGACGTAAAAAAAGTTTTAGATTCTAGGGATTTTAGATATTTGTTTGGGAAAGACAATGGAATGATTTGATAGGTATAGACTGGAAGTAGCTACTGGTGATGATTCTCAAAAGTTAACACCTTATGTTGAGAAAACGTTACATGAACGGTTTGGACAGACATCCAAGTATGAGGTTATTGAATTGAACAGGCTGAGTGATGAGTATGAGGTGAAAAATGAGATGGGTCAAAGATTTGTAGCGAGTCTTCCAAAAAGAACGTGCGACCATAAAATGTCTGATGTTGATAAGTATCCATGCAGTCACACAACTGTGGTTGCACATAAGGTTGGTAAAGGTAACGAGATACCAAAACTATGTTCAACATATTACCTCTGGGAGACATGACGTTTGGTTTACCAAGAAATCGTGTATTCGGTTCCTGATTTCAGTGATTGCAATATTCCTCCTCAATATTCCGCAGTTACGTTTCTACCTCCTATGTTGGCTAAGAAAAGGCAAAGAGAGAGGCCTAAAGAGAATCGTTATCCTGGACCCGGTGAGGCTCGGAAAAATACCCCATCTTCGTCGAGATAAACCCTATCTTCTTCGAGACAAACGGGTTCAAATTCCACTATCACTGATAGTATTTGGAACATGACATTCGAGACAACGCCAACTTTAAAAAAGAAAGGTTTGTTAGTTTGTAATATTATATTATTTGTATTATTAGCTTGCAATATTATATTATTTGTACTATTTGGACTAAACCTTGGTAACTTTCATCATTATAATTCGATAAATTCTTCAATTTTGCATCTATTTTTCCTCATTAACGTTTAAGCATTATTGTGACCTTTGTGACTCAAGCGATCCATGTGTCCCCTGCGACCCATACGATCCTTGCGATCTTTACGACCCTTGTAACCCTTGCGACTCATATGACCCATATGACCCTTGCGACTAGTCGTTTCGATGTCAGACTCCTAACTTTTCCAATGCCAACTATTCCTTTTTTGAATGCCATACTCATGAACCATGTGACCCTTGCGGCTCTTCGTTTTGATGTCAGACTTCTGTCTTTTCGACACTCTCTATCCGTCAATCTCTGTTACCCCTATATTAAAAGGTTCATCAAAGTCTCTAAGTCTTTCCATCTCATCCATTTGAGATGAGATTGAATCGGGAGAATCCCATCTTTCTCTTCTATTTGTTTAAGTCTCTAACTCTAAATTATCTGAAAAATCTTTGTGACCTTTGTGGCCTACGACACAAAGGTCACATGGTGGATGCAAGTCATCGTGCTATCTATGTGTTACTCAAGGTCTTGGTAATATTTGGACTCGGTCTCTATGCAAATGCACACAAGTTCTTACAACGTGGATGGATGATATTGTGCTGTATCTACATTAAATAAGATCTTGGTAATCGGCAGACTCAGAAATCATGTTGTATCTGTGGTACTTAAGGTCACGGTTGGAGATCTACTTGGAGATGGCGTTGAGTCACACACAACGCTCTCTAATGATTTATGGGTGAGGGCTCCAATGTGTTTATAAACTCATCAAATCTGACCATCTCCATTGGAATAAATTAGAAAGACTCATGCAATGCGACCCATGCGACCAATGCGACTCATGTGACCCATACGACTCATGTGACCCATACGAATCATGCGACCCATGTGACTCTTGTGACTTATTGTTTCGATGTCAGACTCCTGTCTTCTGACTCATGTTTATAAGTCTGCATCTTTAACCCCAAATTCTACATCTCTCTTAGTCTACATCTCTAACCCAAATTCTATGAAATATCTTTGTGACCTTTGTGACCTTTGTCACGAAGGTGACATGGTGGACGTAGGACATCATGCTGTCTATTCTTTACTCAAGATCTTGGTAATCGGCGGACTCAATTTCTATGCAGCCACTCATGAGTTGCATTAGTGACCTAGGTGATGGTTTGGTCACTCTTGAAATATGACTGGAAGATGAAGGACATGTCAGGAGATAACTCTGGACTGCAGTACCAGACAAGAAAAAAATAGAAGACTGGAAGATGAAGTACGTGGGAGGAGATAACTCTCGGCTAATGAACTATCTCTCTAGTGGAAATAGAATATGTGCAGAGTCTTTGCTTCATGCTTCTGTTCTCAATATTAAGAATCAATGTAAACAATAATATCAATAATATCAACATTTGAACAAATGTTAAATATATTATTTTGATTGGTTTTTGTCCTTTCATCCTTTTAAATCCATATATTCGTTGAGTTCACATCTTTTGATCCATATATGCGACCAAGCGACTTATTCGACCCATACGTTTCTTTTTTAAAATTCTATTATCAAACTATTTGAGTTGTAGATGTCTACTTAAGAATCATTGTAGACAATAATATCAATAATATCGACATTTGAACAAATATTAAATGTATTTTTTTGAAAATTTCTCAAACTTATCCAACGGGTTCTTAAAACAGTACTATCACTTTTGAAACACATGCATTCGTTCTACACTTCTTGGGATACATGGGTCAAAATCCGTTTTAACCATTGATTGACGTTGTAAATGTATTATTTTGATTTTCTTTTCTTTTTGTCCCTCTAAATCCATAAATTCGTCGAGTTAGCATCTATTGACCCATATATACCACCAAGCGAACCATGCGACCCTCAATTTGCATTAATTAGTTTGACGTTGTAAATTTATTATTTTTATTGGTTTTTTTCTTTTAATCCTAATAAATCTATAAATTTATCGAGTTAGCATCTATTGATCCATATAAGCGACCAAGCAACCATACGAACCTCAATTGACATTAATTAGTTTGACGTTGTAAATTTATTATTTTGATTGGTTTTTATCCTTTAATCCTTATAAATCCATAAATTCATCGAGTTAGCATCTACTGATCTATATATGCGACCAAGCGACCCACGCGATCCTCAATTGGCATTAATTAGTTTGACGTTGTAAACGTATTATTTTGATTGGTTTTTATCCTTTTATCCTTATAAATCCATAAATTCGTCGAGTTAGCATCTATTGATCTATATATGCGACCAAGCGATCCATGCAACCCTCAATTGTCATTAGTAAGTTTGACATTGTAAATTTATTATTTTTATTAGGTTTTGTCTTTTAATCCTTATAAATCCATAAATTCGTCATGTTAGCATCTATTGATCCATATATGTGACCAAGCAACCATGCGATCCTCTATTGGCATTAATTAGTTTGACGTTGTAAATGTATTATTTTGATTGTTTAATCCTTCTAAATCCATAAATTCTTTGAGTTTGCATATATTGATCCATATATGCGACCAAACGACTCATATGACACTATAAATGTATTATTTTCACCATGCGACCCATAAATTAGTTTAGCACTATAAATGTATTATTTTCACATAAATTCCCACCTAATGTTTCACCAAAATTTCAAAAAACATAACAGTGTGGTCAAAGTTGGCCACAACTTTTCTCTTGCGACGGTTCAATGTCAGGGTCATATCTTTTTGAATTCCAGTTGTTCCCTTTTTTCGAATAACGACACACTCTCTCTAACTCTCATCATCTTCCACCCATCTTTCACTCTAACACTTACAATATCTCGACTTAAAAATGCCAAATTTCCCTGATTTCTTCCAATTCATTCTTCCGAGCTATCTGGCGAACTACCATTAATCTCCTTTATATGTCTCTCTGTCGGCATGTTACATGTAAAGAATGTATAGATTTGATTTTGTTTTTCCTTTTGTTACAGGACATTCCGAGGAAGTTCTTTGATGATCATATTGACGAGAAAACGAGGGAAACAACACAGTAATGCTTAAATCGGACATGTCTTACAACACATGAAAAGTCAAGTTGGATGACTCCAGATTCACTGATGGATGGAAAGATTTCTCCAAGGATCATGATTTTTGTACTGGGGATTTTGTAGTTTTCCATCACGAAGGTGATATGGTTTTTAACGTCATTGGTTTCGGAGAAGATACGTGTAATCTGCAATATGCATCATCTTCATCAAACGTAAAAGCAGAGTTATATTCTTCTATACCCCTTACGACCCTTTGACCCTTGCGACCCTTGGACCCCGCGAACCTTTGACCTTTGTGACCCTTGGACCCCTTGCGACCCTTGTACCCCTTGCGACCCTTTGACCCCTTGCGACCCTTTGACCCTTGGACCCCTTGTGACCCTTTGACCCTTACGACCCTTTGACCTCTGTGACCCTTGGACCTTTTGCGATCCTTTGACCCTTGCTACATTTTGACCCTTGCGACCCATTTGACTTCTGCGACCATTGCGACCATGTGACCGAACATGCTAACCAACATACGCGACCTATGCGAATCAAGTTCAAAAAGTATGAATCAAATTTTAAAAAAGTAATTTATCAAGTTATTTACAAATAATATGAATCAAGTTCAAGGATGACATGATGGGATGCCATTAGTCTCGGGGTACAGGGATACTTCTTCCATTCACAAATACATCAGTAGTCATCTTCTCACGCATGGAAGCAACATTCTCGTAACAACTTTCGGGGAACTTCCCCTCATTTTTCAATATAACGACTTCTAAGAATTTGAAGGCGTAAACACTGCAGTCACTCGTGCTTTTATTCTATGAAAGACCTTCATAATACTTTTACTGCCATTAATCTGCTTAAGAAGTCAAGGAATGGAATCCTCCGAGTCGGAAAATCTTGGGCAAAGCTGTTCTTATAATCTGCATCGCTAGATCGATATGCGACTCCTTCAACCTTCTCTCACAGTCGTATACCGTGATGCATCAGGGTTTGAAATTTACTGTCATGGCTACCCAATGACAAGACATATATCGATTTTCGTGTGATGGAATGTTTACAATCGAGACCAAGCCATCATACTGATCCACTCGTTTGAACATACTTTTGAATGGATACATACCATCTAAATAATCATTAAGAATTTCTGGCAAGTCTTCCATATCCTCATACATTCACATAGTGCGCGTATTCATGAAAGCAATATGACAAACATAATAATTCCAAGATAGTGCTTTGAATTTGATGATGCGATCATACAGCTTGACCAACGCCTCATCCGATTGCTGTAAAAAAAAAAATTTAACACACATGACCCAAAATGACCTCTGTGAACTTTGTGACTTTCGTGACTAAGGGTTAAAAAAACTTACATAATCTTAAAGCTATACGTTAGCCTTTAATATGATCTCCAAAACTCTGGCTCCCGAGGACAATCTAGGTCAGATATCCACCAATGCTCTGGCGTGATTTCATCATAAATCTATATAGATTAGTTAATTTTATACCACTAGCATTAATGAACGAACACTCTCGAGTTATCTTGCCCGTTTCCAATCCCTTGGGCTTCCACACAAAATGTTGATTCCCTACAGGTTACTGAACCACATTTTCTACGGGTTCTTGAACCACTTCTTCTGCGGATTCTTGAACCACCTTTTCTACGGATTCTTGAACCACCTCTTCTATGGGTTCTCGAACCACCTTTTCTACAGATTATTGAACCATTTTTTCGATGGGTTCTTGAACCACCCATGGGACATAGTCGATCCTTGCGAACGATGTGACCTTACGACCCATGCAACCCAAGCGATCCATACGACCCATGCCACCAATGGGACATATGTGACCCTTGCGAAACTTGCAACCCATGCGCCCCATGTGACCCATGCGACCTTGCGATCTTTTGGACCAATGCGACCTTTTGTGACCCGTGTGACCCATGCAACCAATGCAACCTTTGTGACTCAAATGACCTTTTGTGACTCAATATTACTTACTTGGTTGTACTTCGATCTCTTTGACATAAACTTCTGGAGTTCTCTCAGCACCAACATCAGCGGCGACCTCTTCGTCAAGACCCATTAGAGTATCCTCTGTAGGAACCTTCTCAGAAAAACCAACGACAACATCTGCATAAAAATTACTTCATTCATTAGACTCATCCTTCATGATATTGATGTGACCCATGTGACATCTGCTACATATGCGACCCATTAGACATATGCGACCTTGCGAAATATGCTACCCTTGTGACCTTTACGACTCAAATATGACATATGCGACCCCTAGGACATATGCAACCCATGCGACCGATTACGACCCTTACGATCCATGGGATCTTGTGACCCATGAGACCCTTACGACCAATGCGACCCATGCGACTCAAGCGACCCATGTGACCATTGTGACCCATGTCGGCTTATGCGACCTTTTGACTCAAATGACCTTTTTGAGTCAATATTACTTACTTGGTGGAACTTCGAAAGGAGCAATCACTGCAGTAACCTCTTAAGAAATGTATTAAATTAGAGGAATGCTGGCGGCAAATGTAATATTTTCAACTAATCTTGAAATGTTTTCCAAATCCTCTTCTAAGCCATCTTTAGAGTCATTTTCAGCCTCTAAATCCACCGGCTCTAAGAGGAAGAAGAGCGTGGGTGATAAAGCAATAGAGGTTGTAGATGTTCCACCCTTATCTAAAGCTAACAGAGAGAAAGGATGTGTAGGTGTTGCTGAAGCTGATGAAGAAAGAGAGGTGTTGCTAAAGCTGAAGGAGAAGGTGATGATGAAGTTGAAGGAGAAGAAGCTGCAGTTCCTCTGACATTGGAGCAGAAATTAATAAAGGAAATAAAGAAGTCAGAGAAAAGAATCATCAACGCCGTAAGAGACCTTCTAAAGGATTTCGGTTTCATTTGTCTAATCCAAAATCAAATGCGGTAAATCCCAAAGGTGCTGACAAGGCAAAAACAAAGTCTGCCGAGAAAGATGCGAGCATCAAACACCAATCTTCCGTCACTATGGGAGATGATGATTTTGAATTCCTTCAACGTCCATATCCATTGTCAAGAGAAGAGTCAAACAAAGAGCCGGTGGAGTCAGAGGCTGAAAATGACTCTAAAGATGGCTTAGAAGAGGATTTGGTAAACATTTCAAGATTAGTTGAAAATATTACATTTGCCGCCAACATTCCTCTAATTGAATACATTTCATAAGAGGTTACTGAAGTGATTGCTCCTTTCGAATTTCCACCAAGTAAGTAACTCAAAAAGGTCATTTGAGTCAAAAGGTCGCATAAGCCGGCATGGGTCACAATGGTCACATGGGTCGCTTGAGTCGCATGGGTCGTATTGGTCGTAAGGGTCTCATGGGTCACAGGATCGCATGGATCGTAAGGGTCGTAATCGGTCGCAAGGGTCGCATGGGTTGCATATGTCCTAGGGGTCGCATATGTCACATTTCAGTCGTAAAGGTCGCAAGGGTCGCATATTTCGCAAGGGTCGCATATGTCTAATGGGTCGCATATGTAGCAGATGTCACATGGGTCACATCAATATCACGAAAGATGAGTCTAATGAATGAAGTAATTTTTATGCAGATGTTGTCGTTGGTTTTCCTGAGGAGGTTCCTACAGAGGATACTCTAATGGGTCTTGACGAAGAAGTCGCCGCTGATGTTGGTGCTGAGAGAACTCCAGAAGTTTATGTCAAAGAGATCGAAGTACAACCAAGTAAGTAATATTGAGTCACAAAAGGTCCTTTGAGTGAAAAAGGTTGCATTGGTTGCATGGGTCACACGGGTCACAAAAGGTTGCATTGGTCCAAAAGGTCGCAAGGTCGCATGGGTCACATGGGACGCATGGGTTGAAGGTTCGCAAGGGTCACATATGTCCCATTGGTGGCATGGGTCGCATGGATCACTTGGGTTGCATGGGTCGTAAGGTCATATCGGTCGCAAGGATCGACTATGTCCCATGGATGGTTCAAGAACCCATCGAAGAAATGGTTCAATAATCTGTAGACAAGGTGCTTCAACCATAGAAACATCTAATAAAATATCTTGTGTCTGTAACTATTTACTAACCAAATTCACCGCATGCAATATAGCGAACCAAATAACGGTAGATAATAAAAATTCAAAACTAGTTAATTCATTTATAGCTAATGAATTAGCTTCACTTTGTATTTTAGCATCATTATCAATATCTGCTACTAGTAGTAAAGCTTCTCGTAATTCAGCTATTTGAAATCTTATAGATTTGATACTTTCAACGCGACTTTCCCATCTCTTTGTAGAATTAGCAAATAATGTATACAAACGTTGAACTACTCCAAAGAAATCTCTTGCTTTTACAGAAGTGTTTGCAATATCATATAAAATTAAATTCAAACTATAACAACCAAATGGAGTATAAAATGCTCTAGGATTTATATCTAGAAGTTTTCTTTGTACATCTTGGTTTTTTCCTTTCATGTTAGATCCGTTCTCATATCATTGACCTCTCACATTATCAATATCAAGATCTAAGAATTTTAACACATCTTGCAACACTTCAAATAGTCCTTGGCCAGTTGTTAGATTAATTTTCAAGAATTCAATAAAAATTTCTTCTAATTTAAAAGAATCTGAAGTAGAATCGATGAACCTTAGGATTAAGGACATTTGTTCTTGATGACTTGTATCAAGAGTACAATCCAGTATCACAGAAAAATATTTTGCTTCTTTTACTTTTGTGATGATTTTAGATTTAATTTTCGAAGCAATCAAAAGTATCAATTCATTTTTAATATTATGACTAAGATAATGTCGATGACTACTACTACCGCTATGAATACAGTTAACATGTTCTTGCATCATTGGATCAAACTCTACTAACATCTCTATAAGTCCTAAAAAGTTCCAATTATTATTGTGATAAAGTCTTTCATTTTTTTCACGAAATGAAAAGTTTTTTTTTGCAAAAATTTTACAACTGCAATAATCCTAAGCAAAATTCTTTTCTAAAACTCTTTGTTCTTTTTTGAATATTTCTTGAGTTTTTTTGTCAATTGTTTCATTTTGTTGAAATCTAAGTTGTAATTCAATCCAAGTTTTCATATTCGATATATGTTCTATACTTATTTCATGTTCTTTTAACCTAGCACTAAGATGAGCCCAATGAAAAAAACCTTCATTTACTAGGAAACCTCTTCTAGGAATTTTTTTAAAAATATTACAACAAAACAAAAAATTTATCATGCTCCTTTGAAATACTAACCATTCTCTATCACAAGTTTCCCTGTTTGATAAAATCTTTGTGTAAAATGTTTTTGAAAATCTTCTTGAATATTTATCTTTCTGACCTTTCTGAATAGATAAATCTCTTTTAGGACCATTAATTGCTAACATGTCAATGATTTTGAATCAAGTTTATTCCAATTTTTGGGATCATAAATATCAAACAAATTGTTGTCACACCACTAGACCCAACATCATTTTTATATTGTTCATTGTTAGTTTCATTAAAGCCTAAATTCTCTGTAATTTCCACATCATTCTCATTATTATCTCAATAGCTTTATCAACAATAATTTCTTTGTATAAATCATTAGATTTTATATCCTTGTTTTGTGATCCCTAGTGATAAATTTATCTAGAGCTCGTTTTTGAGATAGAATCAATCGTTCTATTCTTTCATTTTCTTTCGTTTTCTTTTGTTTCTCATAACCCGATTCATATTTTTTAAACATGGTTATCAACAATTAAAATTGAAAAAAAAAATATAACTGAGATATGAAGATGACTTTCGTTCAAATGGAAAATATGGTTATCTTCAAGGCGACTCGTACATCTGTATATATAAAACAAAAAACAATTAGTATAACACCCTACTAATAGATCTACGACCGGTCATCACAAAACATAATAGATCTACGACCAGTACTCATCCTGGTATGATTTAGCTCCACGAAGTCTCGAAACCCATACATACAGCTCGTCATAAACTATCCAACACGAAAACCTCTCGGATTCCAACTAATCACTCATGTTTCCTGAAGCAGTGCTCAAGATCGCAGAAAAAAAACCTCAAACTATCTTGTCTTTTTCTATTTCTACAGATATCACAAGTTAACCACAAGGATCAAACAAAAATTCTGATCCATCCGATTACGCAACAAAATAAAAAAGAAAGAGGACAAGATCGGAAACATATACCAGAGAAACTGAAGATCTCAGATGGCTGAAGCTTAGAACTCGAGGGGAAACAAAAACCGCTTGAATCCTCAAGCAAAAAACCCTGGAAGAGAGCAAAAAAGAGAGATCCGAGGAAAACTGAGAAGATGATCAAAGCTGCACGATTTGTTGGGAAGGGTTTCTGGATTTTTTTTAGGGTTTATTTTCAAGGGTTTCTAAATATTAATTACTATTTTTTTAAATAATTGTCCCTAAACTCATTGAGGCCATGTTCCAATCCTCTTATGGACATGGGTTGAGCCGTACCTATATACGTACATACATATACACATATATTTACGTATATATTTTTGTGTATACAATGTATATTTGTATACATATATGTATGTATATTTGTATATACATATGTATTTATTTATATGTATAGGTGTAAATATGTGTGGATGTTTTTATTTTCATGTGTATATGTATTTATATGGTTATCTGCATGTGTATATATATATATATATATTATTTAATTTTTTTAATTTACAAAATATATTAATTTAATTCTTTAAAAATTCTTTAAAAATTATTACGTACTAGTAATTAATAAGAATTAAATATTTAAAATATTATTATTAAAAGTTATAATATGTTTTTTGCTAATTGTTTTCAAATCGCAAACGCAATAGTTGTCAACCTTCAACTCCAACTCGTAACAACTTGTTTTGCTATCAAAATGCAATGGTATAACCAATTAAACAAGATGAAATAACAATACCAATCGTTAATAAAAACACCATCAATAGCTAAGAAATTCATTGATTCCAATTGTCAAACCTTAACTAATTATGGTTTATGTAATTATAACTAATATGTACCATTATGATAGTTACTACATTACAACCATAGTTACGAGTAAACATTTCCTGTATCCGAATCTAGACTGACCGAAAAATCCGAGTTATATTTCACTGGTCAAGTTGTAAACCCACTCTATTCAAAAACTCAATACTCGAATGGTTTCGGTTTAGTTCTTCTCGGTTTGGAATTAAAAAAATCTAAATAAAAAATAAATATAAATTTAATTAAAATAGTATGTACATTTTGTAATAATTTTATATTTTATTTATTTATTATTTTATTTTTATATATAAACTCAAACCCGAAATTCTGAAAATTTTGAAATATGTGAACCATTACCTTGAAAAAAAATGAATAATCTAAACCAACAATGAATGATTCGAACCTAAATTGAATTCAAGCTTACATCAATTCCGATAGTCCTAAACCTTTTTTTTTTTCAAATTGGAACCAATCTGGATAAGTAAGCATATGGGTCCAATTCTATTCCATTTTTTCAGAATCCAAACAAACCAAACTAAATCAAAAGCCTAATAACCCGAATTACCCACCCTGATTGTGGCGCCATATAAGGTATGATGCATATAGATGAAGATTTTTTTTCTCAATTCATCAAGTTTACCGTTTTAGAATCTTGATATGAAGACAAACTTGAAAGTTATTTTTCCTTGTTTGATCTCTTGCTTTACCATGTTATTGTCAAGTTGACGTTATGCAGCTAGGATAGTGGCAAGTTAAATTAACTAGATGATACTCGCGCATTGTGTGGAGTTGTGATAATTACATTGTATTGTATGTTTCTTAAACATTGTACATAAATCATTAATTCAAATATTTTCATGACATTTGATATATGTATCGGTCAATACAAACATACGAATTCTAATTTTCAATGAAAAAGTTTAAACAATACATTTATAAGATGTAATGTAAAGTAACAATTTCATTTGTTCATATTATCATTGAAATTTTAAAACATAATTTGTTAGAGGTAGTGATTGCATGATTTGAACTTGAGTTTTTCGTATGATTGTTTGTCTATCTGTACTTGCATAATTTTTTAGGACGAAATTTAATGTATAACATGATTAAAAACAATTATTGAGGTATGGACATAATTTGGAAACCTTTAAAAATTACTTATGTTTAAATTATTTGATTTTCTTGACATTTTGATTGGTGTAAATGTTTTTGAAGCATGACGGTCAAAGTGTTAACAAACCTGATTGATACATTTACAAAGGATAATTATGTAACGACATGAACAACAAAGTAATAATTAATATAAGTGTTAATATTTTTTAAAATCTCATTGATCATTATGGGAATAATATCGATTATGATCATAATTGTTTTCTTGATAATCATTTGAGCAATATTTGAACGAAACTTCATAGCAAGTCCATTCCATATTGATATTTTGACAATATATTTTCTCTATTTAAAATGGTTCAAGCAAGGTGAGCAAATTATTGTGGATAAAATAACATAATATGTTAATGGAGCAACAATATTAAATATTCATCTATTTAATAACAACCAAATTTTTAATTTTTTTTATCAAAGGTAGGTAGCTGCAAATTTGATTCTTACAATTAGAAGTCCAAAAATATCACAACTTAGTAAAATTAAATAGATAAGCTTAGTAGCAAAAAAATATTATTATTTATTCATTAAAAAATTATTTACTCGATAAAAATTCTTTGTGGTCAACCAATCCTACCAATGCTCGATATGAAGATGTCCTGAATTTGTAAGTGTCTTATATTCAGGCCTGTCCCTATGATCCATTCAACAACCTAATGAAATATGTTTTTGTAATGGGGTTATAGGGTTCATGCTCTGTTCAACTAAGGACCCTTATATTGATTTCAAACATCTAGTTAACCTTGATGGTTTAAAGTAATCGAAATCACTAGAAGTTTTAATATTTTTAAGCCAAGTTTCAGGATCCAATCAATGGATATGGCTTCATCTTTTAATTCTTATGTTATTCAGCTTCATTCGACCGCATTCTGCTTGCCCTCTTTCACGAAGAAGATAATCTGACTCTAAAACAAACAAAGTAAAAGATAAATTTTTTCAGATCTTCACATAAATGAGTCTCAAATAAAAGTTTTGTGAGTGTTCAATTGACTATTATGATTGTGAGAACTCTTTGTATTTAGTGATCAGTGACCACATAATGCAACTTGATTTTTTTAATATTGTTTCGAATTTTCTGTCTTTTCCAAAATCTCTGCATTATTCATTTTAGATACTAAAAAATATTTATACTTTGTCTGCAAAATTGCCAACTTTATCAATAGGATCTGAATTTTTTTCCAATGAATTAGTCGTTTATTACCCAAATCCGAGTCTAGGATTCATGGTAAAACACAACCAAAGCAACCCATTTGATCACATGACCCACACAAATCAAGCCGACATAGATACAAGTGTACCACACTCACATCCGGTACTCACTTCATGTGGTGGGAAAAAAGGGGAGACTAATGAACAAATACATACATTTGTTCCAATATTAATAGTCTATGCTTTTATTCCATAGAAATATGACTATAAACCGTCACAATAATAGATAACTCAACAACAAATTCAATAGACCAGAAGATC
Source organism: Gynandropsis gynandra (assembly GCA_036759665.1). Lineage (NCBI taxonomy): Eukaryota > Viridiplantae > Streptophyta > Magnoliopsida > Brassicales > Cleomaceae > Gynandropsis > Gynandropsis gynandra. The sequence goes on from CM071864.1 coordinate 3,589,633, forward strand.
CATCTAGAATCAGAAAAAGGCATGGATAGGGTATGATGTAGTTGCGTCCACAACGAGGAGTCACACTACGATGGCGAGAGAAGGTGTCGAACTTAGGATGAAGGCTTCCTCAACTAAGATGATGCAGTGCTAGTGGGGAAGATATGCAGTTTCTTACCTCACAAAGCAAAATAGAATAAAAGAAAACTGAACCTTTCAAAAACAAAATTCGACAAAACATATGTATAAGGATTCAATAAAACTGAACCTCTAGTTTCTTACCTCACTAAGACATGAGCAGCCTTGTTTAAGAGCAAACAATGAGGTTGGTAATCATGTGCCTCGGTAACCATATGTCATCTTTGCGGATTTTGGCCATGGCGAGCAGTTTGTCGAACCGTAGTCTCTTGAGAGATTGGTATCGAATCTTAACTGTATGTATTTGAGAACAGTGAGGCTCAACACTATTTCGAGAATTTCACTTCAATTTTTCAACGTTAAAACCGTACAAATTCTCTCTATGTTCCTATGAAATAAATATTTTATTATAAAATAATTAGAGAACCTATTATCCAAGGGGATTATCAAAAATATCCCTGAAGGGCTAAAGTGCTTCAAAAATACCCTTGGCTGAAAAAAAAGTTTCAACTTCAAATCTACCCATAACATATTGATAATCCCATATTACCCTTGACGACAATTTTTCTCTCTCCTCTAGAGCACCTCTAATTCTCGCGCGAAAATTACTATTCCCCCACACCACAACAGATTCGGCGAGAGTAGCTTGCAATCGACATCAGATTCGCTGCCAATAGGTTGAAATCCTTTGTTGTCAACAAAGAAGCTTGCAATTAAGCACGTTCCGCAGAAAAAGCAGGTATGTATAGTGAGTTTTTCGTGTTTCTCTTGTGTTTATTGCAATGTCAAAGGTAACAGAGTGGGTCACAGAGTCGTACGGTCGCACTGGGTCACAGTCTCATCGAGGGGTCAAAGGGATCAAAGGTCGTCGCAGGGGTCCAAGGGTAAATGGGTCGAAAAGGGTGAAAGGGTCGCAGGGGTCCAAGGGTAAATGGGTCGAAAAGGGTCAAAGGGTCGCAGGGGTCCAAGGGT
>CM071864.1:3594646-3609502 GCA_036759665.1 Gynandropsis gynandra
TTTTTTGACATTTTATCATTGTTAATCCTTAAATTCGTGGATTTCGCATAAATTGATCCTTATATGCGGCCATGCGACCCATGCGACTCATGCGACCCTCAATTGGCATTAATTAGTTTGACGTTTTAAATGTATTGTTTTGATTTTTTTTTTTACATTTTATCATTGTTAATCCGTAAATTCGTGGATTTCGCATAAATTGATCCTTATATGCGACCATGTCACCCATGCGACCCGCTGAAAATTCCGTCACCAAAATTCCCGCCGAACTTTTCATCATATTTGAAATTTTTTTAAAAAATAACATCTGTAGGTCATGTCTTTTCGAATCCCCTCTGACGACGATTCGATATCCAGGTCATGTCTTTTCAAATTACAGTCGTTTCCTTTTTAACAATAACGACACAAACTCTCTCTACTCTCGTTCCTTCAATTTTTCCGAAAATGTCACATTTCCCTTCTTTCTTCAGAGAGATTTTTCCGTGCTATCTGGAAGAGAACTACATTGTAATCTTCTTCATCAGTCTCTCTGTCGGTATGTTACACGTAGAGAATGTAAAGATTTGACTTGTTTTTTCATTTTTTGTTACAGGACATCCCGAAGATATTCTTCGATGATTATATATACGAGAACACGAGGGACAACAACACGGCAACGCTTAAATCGAATGGGTCTAACAGAAGATGGGAAGTCAAGTTGGATGACTCCAGATTCACTGATGGGTGGAAAGATTTCGCCAACGACCTAGACTTAAGTGTTGGGGATTACTTACTTTTCACTCACAAAGGTGACATGGTCTTTCACGTCACCTTCGCCACTCCTGCTCCAAGGATTTTACGACAAACTGTGGTACCAGTCACTCGTTCGAATCTGGCCGCAGATGCATTGGTAAGTGACTTTAATATGGTTTTATTCCTTGCATGGGTAAGGATTTTCAAAATTATTATTCCTTTCTCTTCGGATGGCAGACACTTCCGATAGGATTTGCGAGGTGGAGCGGTCTTTGCCATAGACGATGTAAGATATATCTGATGCTAGGATACTCCACGGCGTGGGAGGCATATCTAAGGCCCGTGGCACGTGGTGGCGCTTCCATCAGAATGGGTTGGAGAAAGTTTTGTCTCGACCATCGACTAACCGAATGGACCAATACCCATGCTTCAGTTTTTCCCCAAAAATGACAGTGTTTGATTTTCAGTTGTGTTTGGATGATTATTTTTATAACAAAGAACAAGGGTGGCAGAGGGACAAGGGTCGCAGGGGTCCAAGGGTCGCAGAGGTAAAGGGTCGCAGGGGTCCAAGGGTTGCAAGGGACACAAGGGTCGCAAGGGAAAGGGGTCGTAGGGGTCCAAGGGTCGCAAAGGGACAAGGGTCGCAGAGGGAGAAGGGTCGCAGATGGACACGAAATAATAAATTATTCATATTATTTGTAAATAATTGTATTTGTAAATAATAAATAATAAATTTTTCATATGATTTGTAAATGATAGTATTGAAGTTCCCCCGATTCAATAGTAAGTATAATAAATTATTCATGTTATTTGTAAATAATTGTATTTGTAAATGATAGTATTGAAGTTCACCCGAGGGACAAGGGTCGCATAGGGACAAGGGTCGCATAGGCACAAGGGTCGCATAGGGACAAGGGTCGCATGGGGACAAGGGTCGCATGGGGATAAGGGTCGCATAGGCACAAGGGTCGCATAGGGACAAGGGTCGCATAGGCACAAGGGTCGCATAGGGACAAGGGTCGCAGATGGACAAGGGTCACAGGGGTCCAAGGGTCGCATAACCTCTGCGACCTTTGAACCTCTACGACCCTGCGACCCTTGAACCTCTGCGACCCTACGACCGTTGAACCAAATATTTAAAAATAACAATGTACCAAATATTTAAAAAATAAAAATGTACCAAATATTAAAAAAATAACAATGTACAAAGTATCAAGTTAAGATTTGGGTGAAGGTTTTCCATTACAAAATATCTCCGCCGCCATCTTCTCACGCATGGAAAGAACATTGTCGTCACAAATGGAGTGCAAATCATGTTGTTTTTTCATTACCGCGGCTTCTAAGTATTTGTATGAGTATACACCAAAGTCATTCGCGGTCTCGTTCTGTACACCTTTATAATACTCATAATTCCATTTACCTTTTCCATCTGCCAAAGAAGGAAACCCTCCGAGAATGAACATCTTGGGGATAGCTATTCTTAGCTTCTCAATCACCGGATCGATATTCCATTCCTTAAGCCTCGTCTGGTAGTCGTATACTTTGATGCATTGGGTTTTGAAATCCGCTTTCATGGCTACCCAATGACATCCTATATACAAATCGGCGCGCGATGGAACGTTTAGAACCGCGACAAAGCCTTCGAAAGCACTAATCAGTTCCGCATTTCTATATGCATACTTGCCCTCCAAACATTCACTAACAAGATCCGGCACAGTGTCCATAGAATCCAAATCTCGTACGCCCAATGCTTGAGCATCTCCATGGCAAACATAAAAAAAACGTAAAGTTTCTTAAATAGCTCGGGGAATGTCTTCATGTGGCAATACAGCATCAACAACGCCTCCTCCAATTGCTGCAAAAAATAAAAAAAAAAGTTTAACACACATGAATACATATGGCACAAAATGAACTCTGTGACTTCGGGTTTAAAATAACTTACACCATCTTCCAACCATACGTTGGGCGTTAATAAAACCTTCCAAAACTCTGGCCCCCGGCCAACATCTAGTTCAGATTTCCACCAACTGTCATGTCCAGGGTTCTTCAGGAACGTATAAAGAGTAGTCAATTTTTCACCATTGGCGTCAATGAACGAAGGTTCTCGGGTTATCGAGCCCTTTTCTAATCCTAATCCCATCCTCCAGAACGATGGTTCTTCATCCACCTTGTTATCAGGTTCTTGAACCACCTTTTTTCAGGGACTTGAACAACCTTCTTTTCGGGTTCTTGGACTCCACCAACATCTTTCCCTCGCCCTCGCCCTCTACCTCTACCTCGCATTATTCTTGCTCTTTTCGCCGGTGGAGGATTAAACATATGGCAACCAATACGACCCTGCGACCCATGCGACCTATGCAGATCCATACGACCCATTTTACCTTTTGTGACCCATACGACCCATATGACCCATACGACCCATACGATCCATACGACTCTCGGACCCCTTTGCGACCCTTGAACCTCTGCGACCCATACGACTCATTAGACCCATTAGACCCATACGACCCATGCGACCAATGCGACTCAAAAGACCGTACTTACTTGGTGGAACCTCCTTATCCTTAGAGGGGGCCTCTTCGGTAGGACCGACTGTAGGTTCCTCGGAAGGAACCTCCTTATCCTTAGAGGGGCCTCTTCGGCAGGACCGACTGTAGGTTCCTCGGAAGGAACCTCCTTAGGGGGGGCCTCTTCGACATGACCGACTGTAGGTTCCTCGGAAGGAGCCTCCTTAGGGGGGGCCTCTTCGACAGGACCGACTGTAGGTTCCTCGTCAGCGACTTCATCGACAGTAACCACTGGAGCATCTGCATAAAATTACTTCATTCATTAGATGCGTATTTTGTGACCCATGCGACCCTTGCCGACTCTCGATGGAAATTGACTCAAATGAAATTTTGAGATATTTATTACTTACTTGGTGGAACTTCATCAAGAGCAACGACTGCAGTAACCTCTTTGGAAATGTATTCAGTTAGAGGAATGGTGGCGGCAGATGCGATATTTTTAATTAATCTCGAAATGTTTGCCAAAGCCTCTTCTGAGCCATCTCCAGAGACATTTTCAGGATCTGAACGTTGAAGGAATTCATTGTCTCTAACACTGCCGGAAGATTGGTTTGCGGTGGATATCTCGGCAGATTTTGATTTTGCCTTTTCAGCACCTTTGGGATTTGCCGCCTTTGCTTTTGTATTAGGCAAATGAAACCCGACATCCCTTAGAATATCTCTGACAGCGTTGATGATTCTTTTCTTCGACTTCTTTATTTCCTTCACTAATTTCTGCTCCAGTGTCAGCCGGACTGCAGCTTCTCTGCTCCAGTGTCAGCCGGACTGGAGCTTCTTTTCCTTCAGCTTCATCTTCATCCTCGCCTTCTCTTTCAGCATCAGCTTCAGCATCACCATCTCTTTCTTCATCACCTTCAGCATCAGCTTCAGCATCAGCTTCATCATCTTCAAGCTCTATCATTTTTTCCCCCACGCTCTTTTTCCTCTTAGTCCCCTTCCCCTTCCTCTTCCCTTTCCCCTTCTTTTCATCTCCAAGAACTGCTTTCCGCGTCAGCAGTTCTTGCTCACGAATGTCCTCCCAACAAAGTCCCTTCGGATTTCTACGAATATGTTCCATCCATATCTGAACATCGGGATCGCATCCCTCATAGTCGTCCAGATCATAACTTGTAAAGTGTTCATCGCGATCAGCACAAAGAATACTTCGAATATCCTGAAAAACAAAAAATAGTCATTATTACCCTCTGTGACCCTTGTTTTCCTTGTGACCCTTGTATAATTGTTACCTTAGAATCTCCGATCAGCCTTATGACTTCTGCGTACTTCAGGTTAATACTGGGTTTAACCATCTTCTTGCACATTCTTGGGCATGATGGATCCGCATTCTCTACATCAACATACCATCCCTTTCCGCCCAAACTAGGGATGGTTTCGAAAGGAAGTAACTGCAACATTAAAAAAAATCAGAATGCAAAAAGTATGAAAAAATTCAAGTTATTCGAATAATATATACAACTTACCATTAGTGGGATCATGAAACCGCCACAATACCATTTTGGTTTCGGTGATTCCCCGCTAACGTGCTTGCGGCAAGTATCCACAATCTTCTCGAATGTGTAACGCCCCCATGGAAAGTCTTCACAAAATTCCAAATCATCAACCATGTCAATGAGATCATGGCTGATAGAGTTGTCTGATGAAGGCTTGTGAGCAATAACTAGCGCCAAAACAACAAAGTTGCCAACCTCTTTCGGTCCTCGTCATTCTTCGCCTTCACAAGCTTTCCAATGATTTCTGCGGGGGTCACCTTTCCACGGCCGAAATACTTCCGCCTGAATGTATCACCCCTTTTGGACTCCCATCCTTTGGGATATGGTCCGCAGTTCAATCCGGAAATTAGTGCGTGCTCCATTATAGAGTACCGGATGGGAACACCGTTTAAGACGAACCACAACTCCTTCTTGTCCCGTACAATCACGGAGTGATTTAGGAGGATAGACATTTGAAGCTTAGTCAATGTGGAATCACATTGGAAATGGAATAAATGCTTAAATTGCGATTCCTTCTCGAAGTAATGCACGTCGTATTCATCTAAGATTCCTCTCAGCTTCGTTATTGTCTCGTGAGGATAACACTTGGTGGTGATCTTTGGCATTCTGTCCATGTGTTTGAATTCATACACAAACTTCGGCTTTGTGGCCACCTGCAAAATGACCAATTAATTAAAGAATACATTATACTTCTACCGACTCAAGCGACTCATGCGACCCATGCGACCCATGCGACCCAACCGACCCTTTGGCTCAACCGACTCATGCGACTCGACTGAACCATGCGACCCAAGCCGACTCACTAAGACAACCGACTCAAACGACCCTTAGACTCCCTGCGACGCTCAAACGACCATTGCGACCCAAATCGACTCACTCAGACTCAACAGACTCACTGACACTCACACCCATTTCAAATCAATAAACCATTCTGGGACTCGACAGCCTGCAAACCCTAGAAATCGACGCTCAACCGACCATCGCGACCCAAACCGACTCACTGAGACAACCGACTCTTGCGACTCAACCGATTCACTGAGACTCAACCGACTCATTGACACTCACACCCATTTGAAATTAATAAACCATTTTGGGACTCGACATCCTCCAAAACCCTAGAAATCGATCTACTTACACTTATTGACGCCATTGAAGATTGACTCGTGCTCTCTTCTCCACCGTTGCTGATTCTAGCCATTTCCTTCTTGCCAACTTCGAATCGATCCCTCTCAAGTTCAAAATCCCTTGTTCTTTCTTGGCTTTTACTCTCCCAGAATGCGGGTTTTTTCACGTTCGAAAATTAAGGGTAAATTTGTCTTTTTTCTAGTTTTTTTTCGATTAAATAATTATTTTAGGGTAGGGTATTTTTGAAGCGTTTTAGCCCTACGAGGGTATATCTGATATTCCGCCATTATCCAAAGATTGCCGTTATTCTCTTTTAAAAATGTTACCAATTAATTAGATTTTGTTTAACCAAACCAAACAAGAATAGTTTCTTCACTTGCACTTCAAAAGAAAACATGATCTCGAATACACCAAAATTCAAAGTATTGGCACCAAAGACTAATCTCGATATAATATTTGCGGAGATTTCATGATTTCGGAATTCTTATCCTAGTAGTCGTTTTGCTTAGGAGGTAAGGTAGATGAAATCCACACATAGAGACTCGTTTTGCATTTTGGTCAAAGCGAAACATATATATATATATATATATAAAAGCAAGGATTACATGTATCCAAGTTGGGACACAAAGACAAAGTCACTAACCTAATCTAACTTGTTTAAATATCCAAGTTAGAGTAAGATTATCTATTATCCGGATGTATGTCTAACATTTCTATATATCAAGGATTTTCGTCCAAATTGACAGCATAAACTTATAGAAATTCCAGATGAAAAAATATTAGATACATAATGTAATATAATATAATATATTAATAATTCTTAAAGATTTGATTTGAAATAAATCGATCAGAAACATAAATGTAGAGGTTATTTTAGAGATCTCATCATTCATTTTCAATATTGTTTTTAATTTAAAACCTATAAATTCTACAAAAATTTTCATATATTGTTATGATAAATTGTCCCACATCGACTAAGACATAAACTTTGGACTCATACATATGGTATTGGGCAATTCTAAACTCTTGAGCAAGCTTTTAGGATTAGTTAGGCCCAAGCTTATATTTGACATGGTATCAGAGTCTGGTTCGACCTAATTTGAATATACCGATGTTGGGCCCCCGAATGCGATGTCCACGCTCCAGGACCGAGCCTAAACGTGAGAAGAGTGTTATGATAAGTTGTCCCACATCGGCTAGGACATAAACTTTGGACTCATACATATAGTATTGGGCAACCCTAAACTCTTGAACTAGCGTTTGGGATTAGTTAAGCCCAAGCTCATATTTGACATAAACATTCAACAAAATCAATCTTTCCACTCACTGGAAAGAGAAGAAAACAAGCGCGCATGACTGATCTCTTGTGTCTTCATGAACCTCTCATTTTGACATTAGTATAATATCCGATGTTGTAAGAACATAAAATGTGAATTTTCTAGTGTAAATTATCCAAATACTAAAATAGAAAATTGACTCTAAATATTAAAACTAGAAATTCTTGATATACGATATTGTCAAATATGGACTTAGGCCTAACTAATCCCACAAGTTAGCTCAAAGTTTAGGGTTGTCCAGTAGCATATATATGAGTTTAAATTTTATGTCCTAACCGATGTAGGATAACTTACCATAACACTCTCCCTCACTCCCAAACTCGGTCCTAGAGCGTAACCATCGCAATCGGGGACCCAACATCATTATATTCAAATCGAAACAAACTAAACTCTGATACCATGTCAAATATGGACTTGGGCCTAAATAATCCCAGAAGCTAGCTCAAGAGTTTAAGGTTATCCAGTACCATATATATGAGTTCAAAGTTCATGTCTTAGCCGATATAACCTATCATAACAGATATTGACCGGAAATACTGTCTATACCAAAAAAATAAATAAATCAACAACTTTAATACAAATACATAAACTATTATATCTCCACATTTAAATAAACATCCAATTTTAAAATTAAAATTTAATTTCTCAGTAGTTCCATTATTATTTTAGTGAGAGAATCCTTTCTAATTTTAAAACAATATTTTCTTTCGAACATTATTATGAATTTATGTTTTTAACTAAGAATATAACTTATATGACTTCATACTTGACTTTTATAATATTTATAAATCAATTTCGAAAACGAAGTAGTCAAATTTAACTTTCCTCACCATTTCCATTGATAAATTCAATTTACAAGGTTTGAGTTTTCATCAAAACTAAATAACCATGAGATTGATCCACTAAATTATGGATGAGTAGGATATAGTACCGATGATACAAAATCTCCACGAGATATCCATACCGAGATTGATTTCATCATCATCGTTTGACGTGGTTCGGAACATTAAGAGAACCTTTCTCTACCTTGTTTCTCTTTATTTGATTTATGTAAATATCAAGTCTCTAATGTTTTTTATGTAACTTATAATATATATACATATATATATATTTCGCATATATACAAGAAACTATGGACACCATTAACATCTCATTGACTTTTAATTAAATATGGAATAACATTTCTTATTTTCTTTTAATTGCAGATATAAAGAAAATATTTTAACAATCTCCTAATTGCATCAAGTATCAATTACTCGATGAATCAAATATACATCCTCTTACATATGTCATCATTCATCTCACATATCAAAATCTCAAAGATATGTCTATTATCAATGGACGAATTCTTTCTATTAATTATGTTTTCGATGCTAGCAAAAAACATAATTGATAAACTGATTGTTCTACAATCTTTAGCAAATACTGTATCATTCGTTAGTGTGTGACTTCATAGGTTCAACACTAAGATGGTAGATTATTATTTTTATTAAACATATAATCATGGTTGGTGTCTAACATCACTTCTCAATAGCAAGATAGCATGAATAAATATCATTTATTTTGATGAATCGTGGTGAAAGGTAATGCATATTTCGTTTAGCCTTTCCAGCTTCGGATAATCCTAGGGTGTTTGACTATCAAAGCCAAATAATATTTTTATGTATCGTAATCGACTATCGAATGAACTCAACAAACCAATTCTCTTATCATTTATCTGCTTTGGCCAAATACTTCACTAGTTGATATGATCTATGAAACATAGAGATCAAACTCTTACCAAGAGTTGAGGAATCTCATCTTTATAAAATATCAATTGCAAAACAAATGATCATTCCTAGTATCCTTCCAACAAGTGCTCAAGAGCATAGAGTGCCAGAAATCAAAGAATAAAAAATAACTCATCAATGATTTTATTGACCTCAAATCCAAGGAAAATTTAACATTCAGATCCTTTATGAGAATTTCTATCGACAGATTAATGGTAACCAGAAAAAGTCTCATTTTATATTAGTTAAATGATCGCATTCGTATATACATAATACATATATGTGATTTTAGTAAAAGAGATCTACTAATTTTTATCCAATATAAACCGTCACATGTATGTTAATCTACCAGATAACTAACATCCCAATAATTAATACGATTAAGAATACATTTTGATAAATATACGTAAAACACCTTCTCTATTATTTATCATGTTATTTATCACGTTGATGGGTTTTCCAACATTAATCATTAATAAATGAATATCTAATATGTAGTACACATACACACTTTCGTAGAACATTCTTTGATTTTTTATGAGACCGTGGCTCTTTCGCTTGATTTATTGCTCCAGTGTTATCACATAACAATGGGATGAGCTCCTTAATCGAAGGGACCACACCATATTCACTAATGAAATTCCTCATTCATACCACTTATTTTCTTCCCTCGCATGCAACAATATACTATGTTTCTGTAATCGAGTCAGCTACCATAACCAGTTTAGAATGGTACCAACCAATTGCTCCACTGTACAGAGAAAATACAAAACCTGACATAGATTTGCTATGTTTTTTCGATGTAAAACTCACATCGTTGAACCCCTTTAACTCAAGTGTCTCCATAGATGAGGAATTGGTATTTAGAGAATGTTTCTTTATAGTCAATACCTTCGTGTTGACTATACCCTTTAGCAACTAGACGGGTATTATAGATCTCCACCTTCCCATTTTATCCGATATTTTTCTTATAAACCTATTTACAAGCAATTGACCTAGAATTTGGTGAAGGTTCTACCAAAGTCCATACTTTCTTCACCCTCATTATATCGATTTCAGATTCCATGGTTTTCCACCACATCTTAGAGTTTGTGTTGCTTCTTTAAATTTCAACGGGTAGCAACAACATGAATATCATCTCATTCTCTTGCACCATTGGGTTCAACCTATGTGCGCACCCTGAGAACATATAGACCTTCTGAAAAGAGCTTGTCTCGAGGGTGGGGTCTCGTTTAGACTTTGTTAACAAATGGGTTTCTGTATATGTTACGTAACTCGTCCTTAATCTTCAACACTTGAAGTCTAAATGCTCATGTTTATTCTTAAATCATCCAGAAAAGAGTGCTCATTGGACATCTCATAATCATGAGCTTGTATCAGTTTTATGAATTTTAGAATTTCACCAAGAATTACTTACTCACCGTATAAACATGAATATCATCTACTTATCTTGCACCATTAGGTTCAACCTATGTGGCGCACGCTGAGAACGTATAGACCTTATCAAAGGAGCTTGTCTCGAGGGTAGTGTCTCATTTGGATTTTTTTACTAAACAGGTTTCTGTATAGGTTACGTAACTTGTCCTTAATAGTCAACACTTGAAGTCTAAACAATCATGTTCATTCCGAATACATCCAGAAACAACTATTCACTAGACATTTCATAATCCCGAACTTGTATCGGTTTTATGGATTGTATAATTTCATCAAGAATAATTCATTGTGATTTCATTCCATAATGAACTCTCTTTCCAAAAAGTCACAAATTTACCCACCAACATTTTTTTTCTTAAAGGGGTGATAAAATAATATCTCATTTCCTTATTGAGATATCAAATAAAATGACATGTATAGGATTTAGTGCCAAACTTATCTAAATGCAATCTTTTGACAAAAGCTGGTCAATGCCATACTCTTATATATCGCATATATTTAAAAACTTTAGAAACAATTATGCAATTAGTTAACTTTTAATTAATTTCCTAATTACCTTTTAATTATCCTTTAATTTCACACTGGACATAAACTATTTTAACATAAACAAATTGTTCCTAAAATCATAGATTATTCTTTTCTTCTTGTTCATACTCTTACACTTTTTTACTTCTCTTTGCATGCGTGTTGATTAAATATTCAAACAAGATCATCGTTGACTGAGGAACATTCAGGTTTGTGTTTTTATCCCTATTAATTCCATGAGTAGATATGCATGAATATATAGTACACTAACATTCTTATACAAACCCTTGTGTAGGTTACAAACAAATAAAAATCTATTAATGCCACTTGAGGAGTTGTTTTGATGTCTGAAAATGGTAATCTTGTGGTTTTGAATGATCATAAGTGAATTTCTAGCAATCCAACGTTTAGCCTCTGCAGATTCTACTTGGGCTCAGCTTTTGGACATTGGGAAACTTGTTCCAAGGTAGCGAAAACAAATGGAAATTGTTGTGGAAGTGTTTTAGACATCTTGGTGATTCATATGATACTTGAAGCATATGGTAGAACATGAAAAAAAATATTAAGATTACTTATTTGAAAAGCTTTTATGTGATGTTCCAATGTGGTTATTTATGGTATTAGACAATCCTAAACTATTGAGCTTGTTTATGAGTTTAGTTAGGCACAAACTCATATTTGACATGGTATTTGAGCTTGATTTGTCCCGATATTTCAAGGGATGAAGATGCAACAACTAGTACTCGAAGATTAGTTGGAATAGAGTAACACTACAAAAAAACAGCAGCTTTCCAACGGACATATCCGTTGGAAAGCGCCAAAATTCCGTTGGAAACAGCCGTTTCCAACGGACGCCAACGGATTCCGTTCCGTTGCGAAATTTTCGTTGCAAATGCCGATCCGTTGCAATTCGCGACGGCGTGCAACGGATAAAATCCGTTACAAATTTGTAACGGACTGGCAACGGATTAAGCCGTTGGAAAGTCTGTAATGGACGCCCGTTAGCAGACGTTGTGACGGCTCAACATTGCAAAACTTCAACGGAAGGCCGTTGGAAGACAACGGCTGTCCGTTGCAAAATTAGGCGGGAAAAATCATTTTTTGCAACGGATATCCGTTGCCATGTGGCGGGAGACTGCAACGGATGGCCGTTGCAAACTAGCGGGAAAGATTTGGCGGCAAAAGGTTTCCAACGGAAGGCCGTTAGATATGCCAACGGATTTCCGTTGCAAATTGGTGGGAAACGATTTGGCGGGAAACAATGCGCAACGGATGACCGTTAGCATTACCAACGGATGCCCGTTGGAAAATTTGAAAAAAAATAAAAAAAGAATAAAAATATTTTTAAAACTAAATAAAAAGTTTTAACTAAAATATTAAATTATCCACAAAAAACTAAAACTAAAACTACGTTACTCTACCCTATACATATCGTTTAAATCGGTGGGCTCGACATCGTCTCCGTGATCGCCATCACGTCTAGAGGGCGTTGCATCTGAATCGTGAGCCGGTTCTTACTGTGACGTTGATCCCCTCCCTTGGCCCGACATCAACTCGATGACGCTCTCAAGGTGCTGCACTTTGGCTGCAAATTCTCGGTTGCCCATTTCGGTCTACTGTTGTTGGCGTAGTAGTTCCGCTTTGCACCGTTCATCATGTTGCGCATCCGAATCTGCATGTCGCGTATCCATGCAGTGAAGATGCGCGTTGTATGAATTCGGCACCATCTGTATGAACGCTGCAAACAAAGTTATATTAGTAGTAGTTTTCAAATATATATATGTAATTATAAAATTGAAATATAATTAAAAAACTTACAACAAAAGTGCACCACCATCGCTGGCGCACAACTTCTGGCGTAACTTACCAGGAATAGTACAGATCGTCCTGTAACGATCTTTGGATGATGTTATTATTTGTGTGTCTTAACACATCATCCTCATCAAACCTGCATAGCAAAATACAAAGTTAGATAATATTTACGAAATTTAAATAAAATTTAACGTTCCAAGAACGTTCGGGATCGATGATCGGAAGGGTTGGACGTCCATCGAAATCATCGATCAACGCATCGATATCAACCATATCGTCCTCGTCAACAAATATCGGCGGTGCCAATACTGGAGACGGAGGACGATATGGTGGTGGTGGCGGCGGGGGAGGCGCTCCCGCAGAACCAGCCAACATTCCACCATTCCTATAAATCGTCTAGGCCTCATTTTTTCTAAGTTTTTGTAATGTTTTTGAATTCTAGATTTGTTTGGCGTTGAAATAAGAACAAATCTGTCGCAACATATATATATCGGATTTTTCAACGGCTATCTGTTAGAAATTGTAACGGATAGCCGTTGGAAAAGACGTCATCGCAACGGAGTGATTAAATTGACGTGACGTTTCGAATTCCCAACGGTCATCCGTTGCAATTTCTAACGGATGACCACTGGAAATGCGTTTTCCCGATGCGACGGACGGCTAAATGGCGGCTCGTCTGCCCTTCCAACGGTCGTCCGTCGCAATTTGCAACGGACGGCCGTTGGAAACCTGAAAACGGTTGGGAAAAGCTGCAAATTTTACAGTCATCATTACTTTTTCCAACGGACATCCGTTGGAATGCTAACGCATGACCATTGGAAATGAACACGTGGCGTCAAGCGTCAACACGTGGCGTCAAGCGTCAACACGTGGCGGCAATTTACCCTTAAAACTTTCCAACGGTCATGCGTTAGCATTCCAACGGATGTCCGTTGGGATCGTTGAAAATCTAGAAATTTTTCTAAGTATCGGGTACGAATTCACCCTTATAAATTTCCAACGGTCATCCGTTGCTAACCCCAACGGATGTCCATTGGGATTGTTGAAAATCCAGAAATTTTTTCTAAGTGTCGGGTGTGAATTCGTGGTTCAACAACCGTTAATAGTTTCAACGGGCAACCGTCAACATTGGTATTAGATTATTTTAATTTATTATATATCAAACATCGTTTATAGAACATGTTCGATTGTATTAACATTTCGATTATTCGATTACACATCATACATCAAACGTGAAACATCGTTCATTGACGGTATATGTCATTTACATTACACATCATCTACATGTATTACACATAGTAAACATTATTGTATTTACATTTCTTCTTCAGTAGATTCATCGATGGGCGAGTCGTCTTTCGCTTGTTCATTGAATTCATCGTCGTTTTCATCTTCAGCATCTTCCGGTTCAGCGTCTTCATAATCGCGTATGAGTTCTCCGTCTATGTCATTCCTCGCAAGAATCTCCTCGCGATCTGTATCAATTAAACGAATCGGCTGCGGATGATCGGGCTGCAACAGCTCTTCTTTATCATCAGAGCTTATGATCCCTCGTGGCTTGATCTTTACTACGGACTACCAATCCTCTCTTCGAAGTTTCAATGTTGTTGGATATGGCACGTAACATACTTGATTTGCTTGATCTATTGTGATGAATGGATCATATTTACCATATTGTCGTGCCGGGTTGACGTCAATTCCTCCCCAACGGTTTTTTCGTATTCCACGTCCTACGGTTGGGTCAAACCACTGACATTTAAAAAGCATAACCTTCAACCCAACGAGACCGGAATATTCCAGTTGTATGATTTGGTGCAAAATACCGTAGAAGTTATCACCCTCTATATCACTATTAACGCAAACGTCATAGTTGTATGTGCTTCTATGTTTTCCGTAATCGTACGTGTGGAACGTGTAGCCGCGAGTAAACAAGATTGGCCAACACATGACATTTCGTGCGGGACCATTAGCCAAATCTTTTATCCACGTAGGAAATCTTTCATCAGAACATTTCCCCTGTATGTATAAAAAAACAAAATAATACCCTTATATGCAATTAATTTAC
>CM071864.1:3611287-3684279 GCA_036759665.1 Gynandropsis gynandra
TTGGTTATTTTCCGGTAAATATTTCCGCATTGTTTTACAAAATGAATCCATGCAATTTTCAGTCACATTGTAGTCTGTTTTAATACTCATCAATCTTGAAGATAAAGATAAACGAGACTGACCTTCACGACAACCTTCATATATAGGTTGTTTCGCCGAATCCAATAGGTTGAAGAATCGACGTGCATCGATGTTCGGCATCTCTTCATGCGTTTGTTCATTAACAACTCCAGGAAAAGCATCTGACACCATTTCCACATATGGATTGGTCGTTGATTCTTCATAAATAACTTCTTCATTTCGTTGTACTTGTGCATCTTGCTTACTATCTCTAACACCGCAATCTTCGCTGTGAAAAAACCAAATTTCGTAATTTTCAACGAAACCCACCTTATACAGATGTTTGCAAACAATTTCTTGACTTCGATACTTCATGTTTTTGCATCTTTTGCATGGACATAACATTGTCCCACGTTCTTGACACAAAGGCTGCATCGATGCAAAACTCATGAATTGCTCTAATCCGTGTAAGAATTCTTGCGTAATCTCTTCGGTTACAGAATCTTTTCTTCTATACATCCACTCCCTTGATCTATATATATTTCGATTCGAAGACGACAACATTTTTTCGAAAATGTTTTTTTTATTGATGGTTTGACGCACTCGTTGGTAAGATCTAAATAGCTAATGTTCCAACGGACATCCGTTGGATATGGCAACGGACGCCCATTGCAGATTCACGTGTACTTATTTCGACCCGTGAACCTCGAAATTCAAAATATCAACGGTCATCCGTTGCTTTTTCTAACGGCATTCCGTTAACAATTTCAACGGATGCCCGTTGGAACGCTTTTCCCTGGTTTCTAACGGATCTTCAACGGATAATATTTACTTTCGAACAGAAATGGCCACGAACAATATCCTTTCCCGTTGTAACTTCTTGCAAATTTGTTATAATTCGTTATTTTTGCATATTACAATTGTTTAAGTTTTGGTAATTATGATATTGATGATTTAAGTGGAACTGATTTCATATCGAACTCAATCAGTACGCAAAAACCGAAATATAGAGTCTAAAATTTCATTTATATCTCTTTCTAGTTACATAATTAACATAGGATAACAATAATAATTTACATAAAAAATAACTTTAACATAGAATCCTATCCGATAGCTACCTTTGTCACCAAAACCAGTATCTTTATTTCCATCATCGAATCCAAAACAACCCTAATAAACTTCCTCACCACCGGTAAGAAAGTTTATCAAAGTTGTTTTAGATTCAACCATGGAGACAAAAGATACTTGATATTGGTGGTTTGTTTGATACAATCTTTGGTTCCCATATATATAGTTAAAGTTCCAACGGACATCCGTTGGCATTTATAACGGATGCCCGTTGCAAGATCTCAAGAATTTATTTCGACGGGTGAACCTCGAAATTAACAATATCAACGGCCATTCGTTACACATGGTAACGGATTACCGTTACAATTGTCAACGGATGACAGTCAGAATATTTTCCCCGGATTCTAACGGTCTCCCAACGGACATGGCCAACGGAACTTATCCGTTACAATCCGTCGCAAATTGTCAACGGATTTGTAATGGATTTGGCAACGGCATTATTCCGTTGCAATCCGTTGGAATTTGTAACGGATTGCAACGGATATGCTCCCGTTAAAAGCATTAACATATCCGTTGCAATCCGTTGCTATTTTCATCCAACGGACGGATCCGTCGCCCCGTCCGTTGGAAATAGCGCGTTTTTTTGTAGTGTAAGTAAATTGATTTCAACAATGTATACCTTTAAATATAATGGAGCTCTTCCACAATGGTTTGTTATAAAGATGAAATAAACATCAATGTTCAGCGACTGTATCTCCATTGAATTCACAATGGAAAGTCTATTTTAAGATAAATCTTATTATTTTAGTTTGGGATCATATTGTTAGAGATAATTAATGAGAAATTAAGTTCGATTTTTCTGAGGTGTTAATTAGCTTTCCAACACGTGGATTTACAGTGAGTTAGACCACAAAAGGGTGGGCTAGTTAAATCATTTTTTACCCTAGAACAAATAGGCTAATGGGCCGGGTTGGAATTTATTCCGACCAATATGGGTTAATCCCTATGGCCTGTAAGTCAATCTCCATGTCAAAATCTTTTTAAAAATAATTTGTGTTACTAGTTTTGTTATATTTTATTAGTGTGATAGTAAAGAAAATAATTACAATATTTAAAATTTTTTCTAAATTTATGTTATTTTATATTTTTTGTACTTTTTACTTAATTTTTTTTAATTTTTATAATATAATGTCTATGTTTACTTTTTACTTAATTTATGTTACAGTTTTTCTTTTAAAATAAAAATTACAACCCGCAGAGTGACCCTATGTCACCCACGAGTATTGGTCGGACTAATATTTTTTAACCATATAAAATATTGATTGGGCTAGGCCATAAGAAAAATAGCCCAACCCTCGGTGGGTTGGTTGGGTATTTGGCTAACTCATTTAGTACCCTTACGATGTTCTAAAATATCGAAGAGTCGGACCACTTAGCTTATGCAAGTCTAGTTAGTACCAATAATTTCTTTATTTTACTTATGAAATATCGAGAGCTTTCTTGGCCTTACTAAATATATATGATAATTGTTCTAGGCATGAATGTTGTGGAAAGAAACTATTGCACTTGAAGATAATGTCCTCTATGTTGAGTATTTAGAAATGGAAAGAGGCAAATATGTGCACTTAGCGCTTTTTTTGATGCAAGAACACGCAAATGGTAGGCCAAGTATTTTAATTGTGATTTGGATGCTCAGATTAATCTTTCTAAACCAAAACAACTCGTTTTCATAGCGAGAAAGGGGGTTTCAATTGTTGAGTTGTGTGAGAGGAGTTATGAAAAAATTTCTATCAACAATGTGAGCATTACTTCAAGACATTAAATTGCAGATCCATCCATTGCATATTATAACGACTGAATGAATATATGTGTATGATGCATCTCTTGAAAATACCATGATTGAATATGGAGCTGATTATGTATATGTTAAAATTCTTGAATTCAAGAACAATAGTTGTACTTTTTACAACTTTGTTGTGTTCTTCTGTGACTATCTCAATGACATAAAAATGTAGTTGTCTAGGTGATTCATATAACAAAACAAAGAAATAAATTTTTTTTCATTGTTAAATATGAGTTTAGGTCTAACTGAATTCAAAACAAAATTCAAGATTTTAGAGTTTTCTAATACCATATATTTGAGTCCAAGATTCATGACCTAACCAATGTGAAAAAACACAACATAAGACTCCTCGCATGCCCAAGCTCGATCTTGAGCCTAACTGAATCTAAACGTTAGCTCAAGATTTTAGGATTGTCAAATATGATATATATGATTTTATGTTTCATGTTCTTAACGATGTGTGATTATACAACTCAAATCTCGCCTAAAATGCATTGTATATTGCTCTTTAGCCGTCCATATTCGCTTGAACAAAAAAAGGAAACTTCGGATTGTAAAATAATGACCAATAATTTGTTTCGTAGTGGATGTTCATAATGGTTTTATGTATTTTGTTTCCTTGGTTTAATATTTATAACATAAAGACTCGGTTTTTTGTAAGTTGTTGGATCATTCAACATAAAGATTCAATCGTTTAACTCGTAAGGTCGTTTCTAAACGGTCTTGGTGTTAGTAGTCAAGTGAATAATTGTTTTATATTTGCTTTTAGTCATGAAATGAAATGATTGGGGACACTAGTTAATGTTAATATTGATATTTGACAATGATCATGATATAAATTTGGGACTCGATCACAAGGATGGAATTTGATCTAAAATCATGGTCGATTCTTAAAACATGCCAACAAAGAAATCAGCTCGGAACTCGATCTAAAAGCTGAATTTTGGAGTCATGTTATAATAATAATTGTTACAACAATTAGTAAAATATATGATTTTATATGTCTAATGTCTTTGATTTTTTTAATTAGGTTTGGTACGAATAAGTATCTACAACTTTGAAGGTATTTGAACCTAAATCTGAATGGATATTGTATCTTCTACCCAAACCAAAACCCATGAGACTCAAATAGCCAAAATTTGGATACCCCAAAAATATCTATGGTACACACGGTTATCCAAATAAACTTATCATATATACAATGTGTATACAGAAAATGATAATGCATATACCCACAATGTGTAGATGCGAGTAATCATGAAGGAGATGAAGGCGAGATGACAACGAGAGACAATGTCATGAATCTTGCAGAGGACTTCCGGAAGAATGACATACATGTCAAAGAAGGTGGAGAAGTTTTAATCTCGTTCTACAATGACATTCGTGTAGACGATCACCTTGGTTATTGCCTTTTTGGTATTGTAGTTCTTAAATACCTATCACTAACGCAACCTGGTCGTGATGGGACAATAAAGAATTTGATGTTTTCATGTTTTTCTCACTATGTTGCTCTCAAGAGACATAATCTATGATTTTAGTTCAGGGAGAGAGAGATGAGGAACGACCAACTGTAAGTAAGTCCATATGTACTCAGGTGTCTCTTGGTATCGACTTTGAAAGTAAAAGAAAATCCAAATCGTGTGTTACATATTTTTATTACCCAATCAAAATCCGAGGTTTATATATAGTATATATTTGTTTAGGTTTGGGGCAAGTCTCGAGTTAATTTGAGTTCTTCGAGTAATTTTTCAATCTAAGTTTAAACATGGTTACATTTTTTTATATTCGTTTGGAGCATCTGAATTTTCAAGATTGACCTTAAATTATAAGTACAATTTGATACATTTGTAACCTTTTTTCTTGAATCGTACGCTTGGTTGCTCGTTCGAACGTTAAGTTTTCTTATCTTGGGTTAACAAACTAGACTTGTTCTAATAACACATTAATACAATTACATTTTCGTTAATCCAATCTCTTATACCCTTTTTTGTATCTATGATGGATCAATTCACCTTTATATGATAACATTAGTTGAATATTCACTAAGCCGTTCTCTAATACTTTTTTTATTATCTATGATTGATCAATTTGTCTTCTATGATCTCATTTAAATTCTTCAAAATATTTGGTATTTTTCTTTTTAAATTTTAATTGTCAAGTGTTATCAAATAAATTTGGATAACTCGAGCTAAAAACTAGTTCAAGAGATTATAATTGATTTATATTATATATGAGTTAGTCAATATGAGACAAGACAATATAACATTTTTTCTCAATCTTAAACTCGTTCTAAGAGCGTGTGCACATCACAATTGAGGATCCAACATGAAAATAATCAAATTATGATGAAATAAGCTCTCTATTTCATATAAAATGAGCTTGAGCACAATTATGAGCTTAAAATTACTCAATACTATTCATATACATGTATCTTTTGTCTTTTATTAATACGAAACAATAAATAATAAATAATTCAATTCGAACGAAATAACTCTGATATCATATTAAATATCAAATGAATTTTAACATAATTTAACTCACAAACTAATTAAAAGTTTGAAGTTATTTAATACTAAATATGTGGTTCATATCTTTACTAACGAAAAACAAGTAAATATCTTTTAATTATTCAATCCTCAAATATTTTGAATACTTTTTTTATTTTTTATTGTCTTCAATGAAAAACTTGTAGACACACAACTCAATCAATTATTATTTTGAAAAGACCAAAATACACAAAACAATACTAGTTTTATTTACCAATCAATCTTTAAATACACTTGCTTGCTTTTACAAAGTACTAAAGATTTTCGCAGATAACTCCCTCTGAGTTGGATGTAAATAAACACTAAACTATTTCATACGCTTCCTCACAATATTTCACTAACTACACTTAAAACTTTGAGAACTGATTTCACTCTGTTTTAAGTACTTCTTCGATATTTGCCCAGATCAGTTAATCTCTTATCTTCCTCGAGTTAACTTATTTGTCTTCATCCGTGCTCAACTAACCTTCCGATTTTCCAGCCGCACTTCCTTGCTTTTCTTCATCACCCTTGACTTCTCTTGATCCACTTTTGATTCTATCTTTTTCTCCTCAAACTTCTTGTTGACTCCTTGAAATTCTCCTCATTCATCTCACGCACCCTTCTTCTCTTTGCAAATCTCAACAATCTTACACAAATATATCATACGACATTAATTTATTGCATTTACATTCAAGAACACCAATAGAGCATCTGGATGGCGTGATCCCGACATGGTCATGAACTTCTTTCGGATTCATTTAGAAAGCATGATCAAGTTGAACTAATTAGCACCTTAAAGCTCACGTGTCTAGTCTCCAACCCTTGTTCTTTATTTTATTATTTTTATTTTTTACTTTATTTTTGTTAAGAAAATATATGTTTTAAAATTCATGTCCCCTTTTTTTACTTTTAATTAATCCACTTGGAAAGTGGAAAAATGGTGGTTTTTGAAAAAAGTTGAAAATTGCTCCTCCTTTTCTGATTCTCTAAGATTTCATTGTTGGTTTTTTCTTCTTTTATTTTCTTTTTCCCTACTATTTTTAAAAATAATTATGGATATAAAAATAGGATGAAAAGTGGGGAAAATGATATCCATATTTAGTTATATATATATATATATAAATATGAACTAATTTATCGTGTCTTTCTAGAATATGGAAGTTTTTTTCTTTTAAAATTTCGGTCTAATATAAATAATTTTAAAAATTCAAAATATGCTAAATTTTTTAAATCGAATTGTTGATTGAATTCACTGTATAATTGACCACTTTACCAATTGTTTGGGTGAACTTATAGTATTTGTAAAATAAAAATTGGTTATATATATGTGTGTTAACTTGTTATGAAATTCAACTGTGCAATACTAGTTGTAGAAAACGTTGTTTAAAAATAACTCTAATCTCTAATAAAGATTTCAAAAAAAAAAAAACAAAGACAGCACTTTTTTATATGAAATTTAATGAGATCCGATTTAAAAAAATGTATATAGCCAAATCCAACATCCTTTGAAAAAATCACTTTTAAATTTCTCATAAGTATATCTAAACAAAAATATCCATGGAGACGTTAAGCTAAAAATATAAGAAAAATGGAACTAAATTGATTTTTATTTAGGTTTTATGTGCTCATGAGGCCCCCAATAATTATTTGGCTTAAATTGATTTTTTTTAAGTTTTATGTGCTTAAGAGGTCCCCATAGTGCTTTAATTAGTTCAAATAAGCCATCATTGATGCTTAGAAAGCTTTGCAGCATAATAAATGCTTAAAAAGAGTTGGATGAAAAAAAAATCAACTTTATGATAATGACAACTACTAAAAATAGTAAATACGTGTGAAAAAAAAGTACACTTGAATTAGCAAAATAATATTAATATAATTGAATCGTTTATCTTATTTAATTAGAATAGTTTGATAAAAAAATAATTATAGGTGTAACTGCATGATACATATTTAACTCGAAATTAAAGTAATGTTAATACCTTTTCAAAATTCAAATTCATACATATTTTATATATTATACTCACTAGAATTGTGTTATCTTCAATAAAATTTCGGAATATTCAAGCATATTATAATGTACATTGTTCCAATTACATAAACTAGAATACCTAAACTTCAATTACACTTTGCTTGCCAACCAAAGAAAAAACTTGATTCAAACATGATCTTGTGAAATTGAAAATGAATTAATATATAATTATAAATACATGTTTTCTTTCTCGTTATATCTATCAAATACCACAAATGTATGATCCAAATCTTAAAACCTTTTAAAAGAAAACTTTAAAATATCATACATTCTTAGATCCTTGAGTGTTATTGCCTTTTCCATTACCCATCTCAAGCCCATTCTCATACTCATCTTCCATGAACCGTGACCAATACCAATGTGATCTCCACACTTGATTCATCTCTTCGATCGGAATCCCTTTCGTCTCGGGCAAGAAGAAGAATATAAAAATCGACATTACCAGGACGAAGAATGCAAAAAAGATGAACAATCCGAACTTCAAATGACATAGCATTGTCAAGAAGATTTGGGCAACGATGAATGTGAAGATCATGTTGACAGATACGTTAATACTTTGTGCCGCAGAACGGATCTCCAATGGGAAGATTTCACTTGGGACTAGCCACCCTAGAGGTCCCCATGACCATGCGAAACCCGAAACATAGATGCATATGAATGTCACCACAACGATCGCATACCATTTGGGTAGCTCACCCGGGTTTCCACTGATACCAAATTTGGCTCCAATGCACGCCGCAACCACAACCTACAACAATACAAAATTATAACAGTTATATTATATTGTCGCATATCGGTTAGAACATTAATATTGGAATTTTATATATGAAATCGGTCAATCATAATCTATTAAACTAATTTCTAAATTGATTATATTCAAACTTATTTGACAATATCCATAACATAATCGTAATATCAAACCCTGCATTCTAAACCCTAAACTGTTGAATTGATATGACACTTTTAGACCAGATCACCGATTTATTTACTTGACATATGAACATTTGAGTTCCGTCTTCGAGAAAAAGAAACTAATTTCTAGGTTGATTATATTCAAACTCATTTGACAATATCCCTAATATAACCGTAATATCAAACCTTGAGGTCTAAACCCTAAACTGTTGAATTGATATGAAACCCTTAGACCAGATCCCGGATTTATTTACCTGACAAATGAACATTTGAGTTCCACCTTCGAGAAAAAGAAACCGACGCCCCCACTTATCCACGCCATAAATCGAGACCAACGTTGCCGCAACGTTAACTGAGCCAGTAACGACTGCGGACATAAGTGAAGCATCGGTTGTGAAACCAATGGTATTGAACAAAACCGGAGCGTAAAACATGATAACGTTAATCCCTGTTAACTGTTGAAAGAATGGTATCATTATAGCCATTGTCAAATGTGGTCTATATTTCCTTCTTAAAAGGTTACTCCAAGGATGTTCAACCATTTGTGAGGCCTTGCTAGCCGTGATGAGGTCATTAAACTCATCGCTGACGTCATCAATCCCACGGATACGCTTGAGTTTATCTTCGGCCTCGTGGTGTTGGCCTCGCTCGATCATTGAGTTTGGTGTGTCAGGAAGAACGAGCGACCCGACGGTGATGATGAGTGCCGGGACGACTGCGCCGCCGAGACTGAGCCGCAATCCCCAGCCACCGTGGATCTTGGCGAAGAAGTAGTTGAGGACCTCGGCGACTAAGATTCCGATGGTGATTGAGAGTTGGAATCCGATGTTTAGGGCTCCCCTGTATTTGTATGGTGCCATCTCCGACAAGAACAGTGGCACAGACTGTAATATTAACAAGAAACACTTCGAATTACTAAATTTAAAGTGTAGCTAAAATGGTTAATAAGTTTTGAATTCGTTTAACTTGGAACAAAAGAAAATACTAACAAACATTATTTTGATATGTATATATATATATATAAGTTATGAATACTCTTTTTTTTTGGGAGATTTAAATTTGAGGGAATAAACGAGTTTTAGGGTTGATAATAATTATCCACTTAATAATATTTTATCAAGGTGTCATCCAAAAGAATATTTTTTTTGTATATTCCCTTCCTTAATTACTTTATTTTAAACTTAATTATACTTAACTTTAACCTAATTAATCACTATACATATGATCTATTTATATATACTTATCTTTAACCTAATTATAAGAGTAATATAGAAAATCAACAAAGATATAGGAATCTAAGTTAGATATCCTAATATACTTATTTTTTACTCTTGCTAAAGATATACATATAAAGGGTTCAAAAAGGACAGGGAGACCATGTGGATAGGGGCAAATTAAATCGTGGTACGTCGAATTTATAATTCTATTACCCAAAAATATATTATTCTAATAATATTAGTATTATAGTGTCTAAAAAAACGATTAATGCAACATAAAATTAATGTGGAGTTGTGGCCATGGTTGGTCTCTAACTTTTCCCCACAATGTCACTTTGAAAAATGGTCGCTTAGAAGTTCCACATAAATTGATTAAAGAATACTTTTTGTCGATCAAAGGGTTGTGTTGTATTTATAATAATTGAAATCTAAAGCCAATGGAAATGAACACATTTGGGTTAAATAACCCTTATTAATAGAGGGAAAAAAATAGGTGTATGGTATGGGAAAAAACAGAAGAATAATAGGATCCATATGACTAAAAACATTTTCTTCCAAGAAATGGCATATTATAACTTTAAAAAATGGGGGAAATGGTGAAAAAAAATCACCCATTTTCTAAAAATGAGTTTAATTTTTTTTCATGAAAAAAATAAAAGTTTGAAATTATTTTATAAAAAAATAAATTTTAAAAATTTAGACAAAATCAACACATTCATATTTGATAAAAATGTATTTTTTAAAATTAATTTTTTAACACATTTATATTTTAAATAAAATACTAATTGTTGAAATTTTTAGCTAAATTTTATAGAACTTGTGAAACTTTTTTCAGCATTTTCCCAATATTTTTTTAAAAAAAAATCCATGGATTGGAAAGAAAACAGAAAGCATAAAAAACAGAACTATAAATTCAAATAAAAAAAACTTTTTTTTAATATATATAAACGAACCTGATTAGCAAAACCAATACCGAGACCGAGTAATATACGACCAATGATGAGCATCCAAACATGTTTAGCAAAGCCATTGATAAGAGCTCCAATACAAAAGAGAACACCTCCGAAGAACATCGATAATCTCCGACCAAATTTACGTGTAATGGTCGAAGCTACGATCGATGAAAGCAATGCCGCAAGGTATAATGATGAAGTAAACATTGTCAGAGTTTGACTGTCATATTGACAGTACTGATTTCTTGATTTTTCCTTCTGTTGTTTTGCATATACTGAAGGGAAAAACTCTTGCAAGAACGATGGCATTGACGTCACACCACCTGCAGAAGATCATCCATCATAAATTCATACATATATATATATATATATTGTGCTATTTTCAAATAAGTTATGATATAGATTATGATATGATATTGGAAAGTAAATATGGAAATTAATATGGACAGATGGTTTTTCATCTAACTTTTAGGGTTTTTCTTTTAATTTGGGTTTGAATTCATTAAATTATTAAATTATAAAGATTTGAGTTTTAATGAAAACCCATTTGAGTTCTTGTCCTATTGGAGAACAGATTATTACTGAACATTCGAAGTCTGAACGAAATTTCTGTACTAATCACTTAATATATATATATATATATACTAGCTATGTTTATTTGTGTTTGATATAATGTTTTTCCGTGGTATATGTGTTCAAGCGTACGAATATAGATATATTTGGGTATGAATTATTCATATATATATATTGGTTCTAATGTATAATAGATAATGGATGGAAGATCCAAAGAATATTTAGATATTATGAAGCATGGATATTCATGATTCAAAGGAAACATATGGGGTGATTTTGTAATTGTTTCAAATATGAGAGACCAGAAATATAAATAATCAGCATTATGGACGACGTTCTTTATTTTGAAGGCGTTTTACTTTTGTTATGCACAGCGTGATCATAATGGGTGTGATCTGACTTTACATATGGGGCGATTTTGTAAATTATTTTCCTACACAGACCTAATTAAAATATTAAATGCATAAAAAAGCCCCATGTTACTAATTATCTTATACCTAATACTCACCATGTGCGATTCAATTTGAACCAGAGATTCAAAAGTCCACTATATAGGTTCTAAAGTTGCTAACATTAAAGGTGGCCATAGCGAAAAAATGAAACATATGGGGTGAAACTGAAAACTTCTAAAAGTACAGAGATTCTTACCGGAGATTCCGATATCGTAACCAAAGATGAGACCTCCCATGGCGGCGACAATACACGTCACCGTGACGTAGGGAGTGAGTTTGCCTGGATACTCCTTTTGGCCATTCCCGACTACAATTCCACCGACGGCCGGCATTTTCTGATTTTTTAAAACGACCCCGAAAGTTTTATTTCGTGCTTTCTCACCCTTCCAATGTAAACAAAGAGAGCAGAAGAGGGGGAGATTCAAACAGAGAATCGATAGGGTTTGGAAGAGTTAAGGTTTGTGTGTGTGTATATATAGAAAGTGGGTGGAGAGAAAAAAGAAAAAGGTGTTATTTTCTTAGCTGTGAATCCAAATTAATTATTTAATAATTATCCACTTTTCATCACAATATTTATATTATTATATTATTTAATGAAAATAAAAATAATAATTAATTTGGCTTTATACGAATTTATTACGAATGACCTTGTTTAGTCCATTTTGTTACGAGTTTTACATTTTCCTATGCTAGCATTATGAATTTTGTTATTACGCTCAAACCATTATAACATTATATTTTTTCCCCGGAAGATATTTTCACAATTCGATTTAAAATATTAAAAAAATGTTCAGTCCTTTTTCTGAATAACAATGATTTGAATTTTTTTGTCGTTTTACTACAAAATAAATATTTTGTTGAAAACTTTTAGTGATTCTCTATTATTTTTTTTTATAATATATATATATATGCATAATGATGGTGACAAAAAAAAGTTTGATGCTTACGTTATTTTACTATTGTAATAAAAATGGTAAGTACATACGAAATCTTAAGCAAAATTATAGTATATGCGAGTGAATGAATATATATTACGTATGTGCGTGACGTTGTTGACTATATATCACTAGATGTTCCTAAAATTATTTTTACCGATTTCGAGTTTTAACCTAATTATTAAATTATATTATTCTAACATTTCGCTGAATTTTTTTTTATTTTTTTTATATTTTAAAATATAAATATTAAGATTTACTACATTTTTATTTTGATTTTGATAAAAATCATTTGTAGAAAGAATACATTTTATAACTTCGAATCACTAATTAAGTTAATTTGATTATTCTTCCAATCCTTTTACAAAATAAATTAGCGTTTCCTTTATATAGTTTTTCTTTGAAGTTTAATCACATTTATCATTCTAAATTGAATATTTAAATATATTGATGGATTTGATTTTTATAAATAAGATCCTGTAAAAAATCCAGAGTAAAAATATATTATACTTAAAAATATGTACTTAAAAAGCATGTCGACAAATAAATTAATAAGTTTCTTTATAAAATGTATAATTATTTGTAAAAAAAAAGGTTTTTCACGATCATGATATATGTAAAATTGTTTGTAAAAAAGGTTTTTCACATTCATGATATGTGAACAGAAAATTAAAATAATGTAATGCGAATATAAATATATAAATTTAGAGGAGAGTCGGCGTGGAATGGTTGAAAAATTAAATTGAACACGTCATGCAATAATCAACAAGGCATGAATTTCACTCGACGGTCCAACTAATTTTTATCCTTATCCACAATATATAATTTTTTGGATAATGTTATGAATTAATTTGCTTCATGGGATGCAACAAGGATTTGAATAACGTGACCCTAAAGTCTCTTTACATTAAAAAAAAGTTTTTTAATCACAAAAATCATGCAACCGTAATGTTTTGCATAATAATAATTATTATTATGACAATAATAAGAATAATGATAATTTATCCAAATGAAGTTAATTCAAGTTATTGTAAATATATTATTAGGGACGTAAAACGTAAGTAGCATCTAACATGTTTAGTTTCTATAATTTTACACATGCTAGTTTTTATAATTCTGCCTTAGTGCACTCAGTTCCCTAAATTTCTTCTTCACCTTGGTTGTTTCTTTTTGTGGTCATATGAGATTGTATATATTGGTTAATCGTTCAAAGGAGATTTCAAAGGGAGATTCACTAACTTTAGATGGTATCAGAGTATCCTGCTTTCTGCCGACGAATCGTGAACATTATGCTTGTATTTTTATTCTCCGACCTTTATCTATCACATCTCTGTGTCTGCAATGAGTTTGAATGAGAATCCTTCTGGTCCTACAAACACCGATGGGCGGTCTGGTGTTCATGTGAGATCTTTGGCCGGCAATGTTGCAGCTGTTGGCACTCCTTCACGTGGTCGTGAAATCTCGGTTTATTCTCCATATCACTTCCATCCATCGGAGGGATCGAAAACCATCATAACATCTGTTCATCTGAAGGAAACAAAAACTACGCCGAGTGGGCAAAGCATATTACACATGCTTTGAAAACGAAGCGGAAGATCGGCTTCGTCGATGGAACGATTACAAAGCCGGTGCCTCATGAAGTTGAACACAGTGAATGGGGACTCGTGAATTCAATGTTGGTAGAGTGGATTTTCAATACCCCCGATCCATAAATCCAAGCCTCTGCTACCATCATCGATGAGGTTCAGGTATTATGGGATGATTTGAAACAATAATATTCAATTGGAAATACTACATAGGTTCATTAGACCAGAACCGATTTGGCTCGCCCCTCACAACAAGGGCAGATTGTTCAAGCTTTCTTCGGAAGGCTGAAGCAATTATGGAATGAGCTTGAATCCTACAAACCGATTTAGACGTGTCATTATGGTCATTTTCAGGTTGAGCTCGTCCATGATCATGAGGAAGAAAAGATACATCAATTTCTCATGGGATTGGAAGAATCTCATTTTGGAACAGTGAGATCTCAGATCTTTGCAACTGAGTTATTACCGAGTCTCAGTCACGTCTTTAATCGGGTAATACAGTAAGAGAGCTACTATATGATGTCACGTACTCGAGATGATTCGATGGAACTTGTGGGTTTCGCTGCTTCGGCTCCTCCACCTCTAGAAGCAGTAACGACTCTAATGATCGCTGCAGCTGTATCACAGATAAAGTCCAAGTTCTGTTCGTACTGTAAGTGCAAGAGACATGATGTGTCATCCTGTTTCAAAATCTACGGCTACCTGGATTGGTGAGACACCAACTCAAGGTGCATCTCGCGACAAAAACTGGGCCTCAAATAGCATAGCCACAAGACGGAGCCAACATGTCCTTGCAAACATTGTTGACGCAACGAAATTAAAATCCAACCTTCTTACTCTTTTTTTTTGTGGAACGTAAATTTGTATTATGTGTGTCCCAGAACGGGAAAAGAATCAAGTACAAGGATCAGGCCATCGGCACATATGGGATAACACGCAGGTCATCCAGACTATGTCGTGGCACGCAAGACCGAAAATACAGACGAACCTCCGTGTCGCAGCTATGAGAGCAGGGCACAGGATGCCCCGAGCCTCATTAAAACCTCAATGCCGTAAAACCCAGTGGGAAAAACCAGTCATAGAGGAAAAAGAGCACCCATGCGACACATGACCATACAGATAACAAACGAGAAACAACCAACATACAACAGACAACAATGCAACCACAAAACACAAAACATAGCGAAACCATAGGCGGACCTACAAGGTACCCACAGTAGCCGCGGGGTACTTATCCTGAAGAATAAGGACGACGTGGTCGACGATCAGTCTAGTCACAACCTCGGGTGGGATTCAATTGTTATCGAAGATGCAGGCATTCCTAGCTAGCCAGATGTGATAGACCAAGGCTGCGAGGGAGTAGACTCGAGCCCTCGAAAGACAGTCATCTCGGCATGCAAGTCCCCGAAAGCCACTTGAAAGCGCTCTGAATAGTCGAGGTAGAGCGTGGGATACGGAAGCGATCACACACTGGGTTCCAAACGGATGCGGCATAGTCGCACGTGAAGAATAAATGATCGTGTGTCTCCATCAGCTGGTCACATAAACTGCACCTGGGATCCATCTATAAGTACTGAAGTCGGTCAAAAGTAGGTAGCTTACCTATCGTCGCCAACCACAAAAGGAAAGAATGCTTCGGCGTGCTACGTGCAGGCCACACCACCTTGGACCAACTCACCACCTCCCTCCTGGGCCGAATGACTTCATACGCCTTGGACACCTTGAACTCACCCGCAACACACCAATCCTCCGAAGTGTCCGCGATGCTTGCCTCCCTCCCCTCAATGTTACTGATACCTGTATAATAGCCTTAATGAGAGGGGAGTCCCGCCCATGGGCAGTCCACTCCAAAGGTCCGGTCCGAGTCAAGTAGCGGTGATACACCCACCTTACCCACAAGCTATCCCGTTGAGTCATGATGTGCCACAAGTTCTTCAGCATGAAGCACTTGTTCCAGACGCCAAAATCTAAAAGACCGATGCCCCCTTCCCTCTTGGGAACACACAGATCCACCCACTTCACCCTGGGGTGCTTCCACATAAACCCTCTGCAAATGGAAATAAGTCCATGAATGACGCTCTTGGGAATAAGGACCACTGACAGCCAGAAGCCCGCACTGCCCTGAAGCATTGACCCAATGAGTTCCCTCCTACCCGCAAATGAAATGGTCTTCTTGGCCCAGCCAGTGAGGTAAGAGCTGATCTTGTCGAGAAGTGGCTTGAAATGGATCCTTTTGAGACCGGACGGGCCAATCGGAATGCCCAGGTACCGAAATGGAAGGACACCCTCCCTGAATCCAGAAGCTCCAATCAACGTTTCCAGCTCTTGATCTGAGACCGAGGCTAGGAACATGGACGACTTTTCCACATTCACACATAGTCCGGACATAGCACTGAATCTCTCCAGACATCCCAGGAGTACTCCCACCGAAGCTGCATCGCCACGACAAAACATCATAATGTCATCAGCAAATATGAGATGTGATCAACGGAGAGATGCGTAGTGTTGGTGAAAGGAGAAAGTGTCTCTGTTTGTCTCCTTCTTGACCAGCCGCGAGAAAATCTCCATACACATCACGAAGAGGAGGGGCGAGAGTGGGTCCCCTTGTCTAAGGCCTCGCTTGCCAAGGAAGAAACCGTGGAGCGTCTTGTTGATCTTGATGGAATAGGTAGCCGAGGAGATGCACTCCATGACCCAGTCGACAAAAGTAGGGGGGTCCCTAGATGGGTGAGCGCAAATCGAACGAACTCCCAAGACACCGTGTCATATGCCTTGGCCAGGTCGACGTTGAGGAAGCAACACTTGGTGTCTCGCTTGACCTCGTATCTCCGAAGCAGTTCCTGCACAAGAAACACATTATCCGTGAGGAGCCAGCCTTCCACAAAGGCGCTTTGGACTGGGTCTATCAGTGGACCAAGACACCGCGCTAGGGGCTGCATAATGATCTTAGTGATAACCTTATAAATGACATTACAACAAGAGATAGGGCGATAGTGCTCAATTTTAGACGAGGCATCGACTTTGTGGATGATGAAGATTATGGTGTAGTTGAGCTGTCGTAGAAGTTTCCCATTGGTAAAGAACTCCTTGACCACCGCACACACCTCAGCCCCAGTCGTCTCCCACGTTGTTTTGAAGAATTTGACCGAGTATCCATCCAGGCCAGGGGACATATCATCGCCCATCGACCAGAGAGCCTCTTTGATCTCCCTCAACGAGACAGGGGATGTTAGGAATTGGTTATCTGCGTCC
Organism: Gynandropsis gynandra; assembly: GCA_036759665.1. Classification (NCBI taxonomy): domain Eukaryota; kingdom Viridiplantae; phylum Streptophyta; class Magnoliopsida; order Brassicales; family Cleomaceae; genus Gynandropsis; species Gynandropsis gynandra. Next base: position 3,628,696 of record CM071864.1, read on the forward strand.
GAAAACCGACCACCACAAGCGAGCTCATCGGGATCCGGAAGCACGATATCTACCGTTGATCCAAATAGCCCTCTGTAGTAGTCCACGAACTCTGCCACCACCTCTTCCATGGAGTGTGTCCGTGTGCCATCCCGTTTAGATACGGTCGCGATGTGGTTGCGCCTGTCGTTCACCTTCATCAAAACATGAAAATTTTTAGTGCACTTATCACTTTTAATAAGGTGGGTGGACTTGGCAAGTTGGCTCAGAAAACTCCCTTCTGCGTCGTTCAGTCGTTTTGCCGTTGTCTTAGCCTCCTCCATCCTATACCTCGCTTCCTGGGAGTCCGGATTGAGCCGACACTCCTCAAGAGCCCGAGTTAAGCCAACATTTGCCTCTGCAGCCCGAGCAGAGATGTGGCTAAACTCTTGTTGGTTGAGGGCCTTGAGAGGCGCTTTAAGTCCGTGGAGCAGCCTCGATAAGAGAAATTGGTACGTTCCCTTCACGTCGGCTTTCCACCCCTCCTTGACTATCTCTGCAAATCTCGGGTAAGCTGTCCACATATTAAAGAACTTGAAGTACTTCCTCCCTGAGGCCTGTAATCTGCACAAATAAACAAGCCTCGGCTTGTGGTCCGAAAGATTTCACTCATCGAGGAAATCAATATCACAAGCAAATGCAGAGCCCGACCATGCAGGATTAACCAGCACACAGTCAAGTCTGCTCTAGACTGTGCCATTGGTCCAGGTCAGCGGGTTCGAGATCGAGCACGGTGCATCGACGAGACCATGGCGACGACAAGCATCAACCATGTCTCTGCATTCGTACATCGAAACCGGTACCCCGTTGACCCTTTCCTCGACGCTCATAACCGAGTTAAAATCACTTCGTACATCGAAATCGGTACCCCGTTGACCCTTTCCTCGACGCTCATAACCGAGTTAAAATCACCTAGCACAATCCAAGGCATCAAATGCATACGCAACAACTCATCCACATGATCCCAAATAGGTCGCCGATTAACTACACTATGCAAGACATAAACAAAACAAGCTCCAAAGTGCACACCGGTTGTCCTACAAGAAGCTCGAAAACCTATAATGATCTTAGTGATAACCTTATAAATGACATTACAACAAGAGATAGGGCGATAGTGCTCAATTTTAGACGGGGCATCGACTTTGGGGATGATGAAAATTATGGTGTGGTTGAGCTGTCGTAGAAGTTTCCCATTGGTAAAGAACTCCTTGACCGCCGCACACACCTCAGCCCCAGTCGTCTCCCACGTTGCTTTGAAGAATTTGACCGAGTATCCATCCGGGCCAGGGGACTTATCATCGCCCATCGACCAGAGAGCCTCTTTGATCTCCCTCACCGAGACAAGGGATGTTAGGAATTGGTTATCTGCGTCCGAAAACTGACCACCACAAGCGAGATCATCGGGGTCCGGAAGCACGATATCTACCGTTGATCCAAATAGCCCTCTGTAGTAGTCCACGAACTCTGCCACCACCTCTTCCATGGAGTGTGTCCGTGTGCCATCCCGTTTAGATACGGCCGCGATGTGGTTGCGCCTGCCATTCACCTTCATCAAAACATGAAAATTTTTAGTGCACTTATCACTTTTAATAAGGTGGGTGGACTTGGCAAGTTGGCTCAGAATACTCCCTTCTGCGTCGTTCAGTCGCTTTGCTGTTGTCTTAGCCTCCTCCATCCTATACCTCGCTTCCTGGGAGTCCGGATTGAGCCGACACTCCTCAAGAGCCGGAGTTAAGCCAACATTTGCCTTTGCAGCCCGAGCAGAGATGTGTTTAAACTCTTGTTGGTTGAGGGCCTTGAGAGGCGCCTTAAGCCCGTGGAGCAGCCTCGATAAGCGAAATTGGTACGTTCCCCTCACGTCGGCTTTCCACCCCTCCTTGACTATCTCCGCGAATCTCGGGTGAGCTGTCAACATATTAAAGAACTTGAAGTACTTCCTCCCTGAGGCCTGTAATCTGCACAAAGAAACAAGCCTCAGCTTGTGGTCCGAAAGATTTCACTCATCGAGGAAATCAATATCATAAGCAAATGCAGAGCCCGACCATGCAAGATTAACCAGCACATAGTCAAGTCTGCTCTAGACTATGCCATTGGTCCAGGTCAGCGGGTTCGAGATCGAGCACGGTGCATCGACGAGACCATGGCGACGACAAGCATCAACCATGTCTCTGCATTCGTACATCGAAACCGGTACCCCGTTGACCCTTTCCTCGACGCTCATAACCGAGTTAAAATCACCTAGCACAATCCAAGGCATCAAATGCGTACGCAACAACTCATCCACATGATCCCAAATAGGTCGCCGATTAACTATACTATGCAAGACATAAACAAAACAAGCTCCAAAGTGCACACCGGTTGTCCTACAAGAAGCTCGAAAACCGATATGCTCAACCGAGGAGCTAATGACCTCTAAATCCACAAAATCTCTATCCCAAGTGACTAGGATACGACCGAGTGGGTCCAGTTCGAAATTTGAAACAAACTTCCAACCCGGTGCCACGCGTCACATCACGTTATCCACATTGAGTCTAGCGCATTTTGTTTCATAAAATACCTACTATACAAGACTGGGTTTTACGAATTACCTCTCTTAGGCCTCTTTGTTTCAGGGTTTGGCCGAACCCTTGGATGTTCCATGATAGAATCTTCATGCGGGCACTTTGGATTTGCCTTTCTCTCCACCATCCTTGGCGGCATTGCGGAGAGTTTTCGCTGTCATAGACCATTTGGACATCTGTTACGCTGAGATTTAGTTAACTCTGCCACGGGAGTCCACTCCCCATCCTTCTTAGCCTTGTCCGCTTCGGCCCTCCCAGTGTTTATTGGGGTCACCTCACCGCTGTTCGTTCGATCGCCAGCACCTCCATTATCAGATCCCTTGGAGCTCTCGGTATTATTCTCATCATCCTCAGAACCCTTGGAGTTATCGGAATCCTTGGAACTCTCGGTGTCAGTCTCATCATCCTCGGAACCCTCGGGGGACCAAGTTCTTTCGGCAATTGCCTTCCTCGGGTTAACTTTAGGCTCATCCACATCATTCTTGCCGGAGTCGCTGACGGAAGAATTCGAAACTGACGGGGGAGCCGGGTGGGGTGGCTGCGTCTCCGGTCTCCTAAGGATAGAAGGGGTCGCGACACTCGGTTGGCTCACCTCAATTGGTTTCGTCCGTGCTACCTTGGGGCCAGAAACTGCGTCGCCAGACGCTGGGGCACAAACATTCACGATTCCATCCTTAGTCTCTATAAGAGTCTTCTTCGTTCTTTTGCCCTTCATTTCCTTTTTCTCCTTGAATGAGCATGTCTCATTCTAGTGACCAAAGGAGCAACAAATGGTGCAGTACTTTGGTTCATTTTCGATAAGGATGGAACATAGAAGTTCCTCGCCGTCATCAAATTCCACTGGGACCTCACGGAGTAAGGGCGCCGCGAAATTGACCTCTACAAGGCAGTGGGCATATGACCCCCGTCGTCTTCCTTCGGTTACTGGATCCGTAAACAAGGGTGTGTCCACATGCGAGGCGAGCCGACCAAGAACTTCCTGGGTCCTCGTTGCTGCTGGTTCGACAGTCTCTCAAGTGCTCAAGATTGCCGGTTTGTTGGGTTTCTGGTGTGCTGGTTTTCGACTCGTGTTCTGGGTTTCTGGTTCATTTTTGTTGGACCAAAAAAGCTACAAAAATGAAAGTGACTATTAACCCTAGTATGTATAAAACGTTATGGAGACATATACTATCTCCCAAATAAAAATCTTCTCGTTGTATTGCAACTTAATATTGTCCGTTTGGGAGACCGATAGAACATGGCGCAATGTCAAAGACATTGGTAAAAAAATCCATATTTTCTATCAATGTGTCGAGAGACAAATGAATCCAAGAGTATTCTGTATGATCTTGTCTTACTAGAATATCGATCTGAGGTAATTGTGCCCTTCATATTGAACAGATTCACCAGTGTTTTACAATGCTCCTCTCTTAGCCTCGGTATGCTGCTGCGATCTGAATCACCAAGAGTAAGAAGGTTGAAGAAAGAGCTCTCAGTAAGTTTTCTCTCTCTAGGGTTTCTCTCTAGGGCGGCGGTTATTTGTTGGTGTTGTTTTCCGGCGACGGCTTCTTCCGGGCGCCGAGTTCAACGGCGACTCCTTCCTCCATCCTGCGTCGGTCTCCTCTTCTTGGTGGTCGGACGACTGTACGGATGATTTCTTGAACTGCAGCAGCAGCTGTCATTCGCGGTTGTTAGGGGTTGCTGTGGCTCGCGTCTGCTGGGGTATGCACGGTGGTACTGTCTTTCTTGAATCAAGATTCTGTTCTTGGTGGTTTTGGCCTGCTCGGTGGTTCCGGCGACTGGTCTTGGTTTTGCATCAAGAAACTGCAGCAGTAGTCGTCAGTCGAGTTTGTGAGGGCTTGCTGTCGTTTACGGTTGTTGGGCGACGTGCACCTTTGGTGATGGCAGTCACCTCTGGTGTATCGTGTATTTCCGGCGGCGGTATATCATCTCTGTATTTATGTGATTCTAGGACTACTGAAGATGGAGGGTTCTTGAGGTGCTGCGGGTATTGAAGATTTAACCATCTTCATTCACCAAGGCATGCACTTCATCATATTGGGTCGAAGTAATGCAAAAGGAATTTGATGCTCTTGCTTTGAAAAAGACATGGACATTGACTACATTACATGCTAATAAGAAGACGATTGGATGTCGTTAGGTATACAAAATCAAGTACAATTTCGATGGCACAATAGAATGTTACGAAGCTCGATTGGTTGTGTTGGAAAATAGACTAAATAAAGGAATTGATTTTGAAGAATCATTTGCTCCATTTTCCAAGATGCCCACAATCTTTCTTTTTCTTAAAGTGGTTGCGGCTCAGGGATGGATCATCCATCAAATGGATGTTCAAAACGCTTTTCTACATGGAGATTTGCATGAACAAGTCTACATGAAGGTACCGTAGGGGTTACAATCTTCGGATGGCTCTCTCGTTTACCGCTTAAACAATTCATTATATGGCGTTCGTCAATTTCCACATTGCTAGTTCACAAAGCTTACTTCAGCCTTACTAAGATATGGTTTCTAACAATCCTAGTCAAATTACTCCTTATTCTCTTATCGTCATGGACAAACAGAGTTATTTATTCTCGTTTATGTTGACGATCTTCTCATTGGTGATAACGAAGTCTTGACAGTCGACATCTTCAAAGAGTATCTTCGTGACTATTTCCATATGAAAGACTTGGAATCTCTCAAATATTTCTTTGGAGTTGAGATTGCTCACAGCCATGAAGGGATTTATTTATCTCAGCGGAAATACGCTATCGGCATCATCTCCGAGTGTGGTCTTCTCGGTGCCAAGCCCGCTAGTTTTCCGACTGGGCAGAATCTTAAGTTAGCTATCTCGACGAGCCACTTCCATAGCGATATCGAACAATACATGAGGCTGGTCGACCACCTCTTGTATCTCACTTTCTCATGGCCGAACATATGTTATGTGGTTCATGCGCTTTCTTAATTCATGCATCAACTGCGAATAGATCACGACGTTGTGTGGCGTTCGATATCTCAAAGGATCAACAGGACAAGTTATTTTTATAGGATCAGATAGCGATTTACGGCTTTTTGGGTATTGTGATTCAGATTGGACATGTCCAAAGACATGAAGATCATTAAGCGATCACATTGTTCTCTTCGCCCATTCACCGGTTTCATGGAAAACGAAGAAGCAACAAACAGTTTCACGATCTTCGGTAGAAGTAGAGTATCAATCCATGGCACTTCTAATTTGCGAGCTCAAATGGATTAAAACCATACTGAAGTTCCTAGGTGTACAACATTGCACTCCAATGTGAATTTTTTTGTGATAACTAAGCGGTCATGCACATCATCGCCAACCCGATCTTCTTTGAACGTACGAAACACATCGAGATGGATTGTCATTTCATTCGAGATGCACTGCTTCGAGCTGAAATTTGTACGACATACGTTCGTTCCAACGAATGCTTGCGAATATCTTTACCAAAGCCTTAGAATATCAATCATTCATTTATCTACGACGCAAGTTAGACATTAATGACATGCATGTTTTAACTCGAGGAGGCGTATTAGAGACATTAATGTAATTAGCATCTACATGTTTAGTTCCTATAATTATGCACATGTTTTGTTCCTATAATTCTGCATACATTAGTGCAGCCAGTTCTTGGAGTTTCTCCTCCTTCACGTTGGTGGTTGTATATATTGGTTAATCATTCAACGAAAATTCCAAAGATAGATTCACTAATTTTAGCATATATTTATATCAAATAAAATTGAAATCATAACTACGTCTCATGGACTATAAAATTCATAAAACCCTTGGTTTAGAATATCAAACAATAAATAAAATTATAATCATTATGTTTCTAACTCATGGACGTGGAATACTTATCCTTTGCGTTAATGTTCATATAATTTTATAATTAGAATTTAAAAATTATCATTACAAATGTTCTATAACAATAGAATACATAATGGTCAATTTGATTAAACTAGGAAGAAACCCGCGCGATGCGCGGTTTTTATCATTTTTTTATAATAGAGTTAAAATGCATATGTCATAAATGATTCATATCAAAAACTTATGTAAGGCTCCTATAATCGATGATGATTATCTATTTTATATCTTATTTTACGAAAAAATGATCAATATATTTGAATTTTATTATAAATACCTAAATAGTTATTATAGTTTAATAGCAAGAGCAAGAAAATCAAATTTTGATATAATCATCTCATAAATTATTAGGCTAAAGAGTAGATATTTTGAGAATTTATAAATATTCTCTCACAATAGAATGCGATATAATATTTGTTGATTTTTTTCTTTTTATACAACACGTTTTACTTTTATATATTAATAAATTTAAATTAATAAAAATAAAATTGATGATTGGACTGCTACGTCAATATTGACGTGATTTCACCAGAAATTAACAAAAACTCGAATTTTAATATATAAGATTTAATTTAATTTTTTTAACATGATGTTTCATTTATAACATTTCTTTTTAGTGTTATTTCAAAAAATGTTTCGTTTTTTCTTCATTATGTATATATTTGATGATAATAACATCAAAATTATAAAAATATAAAATGATATGGAAGATGAAAGGTTTTTTGTGTATTCATTGGAATAATTTATGGTAAAACAATTGAATTAAAAAATAAAAAGTTGAAAGAAGATATGGTCATGTGAGAAAAGATAAAAAATATATATATATATATATTTTTTAAAATCTATATATAAATAAAGAATTTTTTATGGATAAAATAATACATATCTAATATATATGAATAATTTTAAAATTTTAAATTAATTAGAGAGAAGTAACTTTTGATATTAAAAAAACTTATTTTTTTACATTTAATAATCCTTGTTGAGGTGGCTTCACCAGAAACAACCTCGCAAAGATTATTATATATATAATTTATGATAGAAACGAATATATTCATTAATTTGAATATTACAACAAGTTGAAGAAAAATGGTAACCATTGGCCATATTGATCTAATGAACAAGGACACCAGATTTTACTTGCATATTACATTGTAATAGACTTTTTGGTATCTAAAATTAGTTTTCAAAATTATACAATAAAATAGATATAGATAGATTAAAAATCGAAAGATGTACAAAATCTCATGTATATTCAAATATCATCATAGTCTACAAAAATGGTAGAATAAACATATAATACAATACATTATATGTTTCATAACAAGATTATATATTATATTATGTGAAGAAGTAAAGAAAGAAATATTTTATGACGAAATTTTGAAAATTTTCAACTTGATTACAATTTTCTAAAAAAATTATGTACAAATGTTGTTATTTTAAATAAAATAATATTTATTTAATAATATTTAATTTTCGAGTATATTTTTTTCCAGAAAATCAGCGGATATTTTTAGGTTTTTTTCGTTATTCTAATTTTTGAGAGAGAAAAAAAAGTGCAAAAAGGCAAAAATGAAATTGAGAAAAAGGGGTAAAAAGCATTTTCCAAAAGTTTTGGGCCCCGTAATCCCGGATTCGCGTCAAAAGTAAAGTTGAAGTTAATAAAAAAACTCAGATTTGCTTATAATATCATCATCTCTAAATTCTAAAATTACCCCAAGCTCACAATATGAGAAGCCGAACCCAAATTTTGTATTCCCATGTTTATGGAAAATTTTCTAATTAAAATTAATCTTTGAATAATTAAATTTTGTTTAAAACGGTATGTAGATTTGCTTTTACTAATTTAAATATAAAAATTATTCATTATATGAAATATTAAAAAGTTGAAAGACAATCCGACTTTGTCATTGTTTTTGTTACTTTGTTTTCTTTTCAAAGTAAAAGCACCAATGATGTATAAAGAAAATATATATAAAAAAGACAAGGATAAAATAAATATGTAAAGAAAAAAAATAAAAAGAAAAAAAATTAAAGGGAGAAAAAAAGAAACCTAAAGGGTCCATGAGAATAAGAGAAAGAATATCACATGTAAAATATCAACACAAGTTGAATTAAAATATTTTATTAGTTTTTGTAGATAGATTGTTTAGACAGGATATTTACTTTAAGTTTTTAATAAAAAAACGTTTCTCCAAATATATAAATGAAATATACGAATTATATTTTTGAATCTTATGATTATGATTTATAACTTTTAAAATTTTAAATTTATTTATGAATTAATTTTTTTGTTCTTTATTATTTTTGTTGTGAAAATTTAAAGTAATTGTTTGATCTTTTTTTAAATTATTAAAAAAACGTGACATTAGTTAATTCATATAAATATTAGACATTTATTTCCAACTAAAACGTTTCCATTTATAGAATTCTTACAACGTTCGTTTTTTAAATACATTGCATAGTGAAATAAATAATGGAATATACGTTATTCTCTCCCATCATTCTCCATCATTCTCTCCCTCATATCTCTCATATTTATTGTAAATATATTCTTGTTACTGTATTTAGCCTGGGTTTCCTTTTTCATAGGAACAGAACGTTGTATATATTTTCAACTTCATGAATGGAAAACCTAAGAGGGAATTCACCATTTGTTATGGTATCAGAGCCATTTGCTCTAGCCGACAAGCGTGAAGCACTTTTCTTCTGATTTTTTGACGATAATGTCGACTGAAAATTTGCCTAATTCTGGGCCGATGAACGCCGATGGGATTACCGGCGCTACGGGAAGAAATTCTTCGACTTCTGCTGCTGTTCCGCAGCAAGGGCGTGAGATTTCTGTGTATTCCCCTTATTATGTACATCCATCCGAAGGCACGAGTACTGTTATTACTTCCGTGCAATTGAAAGGCGAGCAAAACTATGCGGAATGGGCGAAGCATGTCAAGCACGCCCTGCGTACAAAAAGGAAGATTGGGTTCATTGACGGAACCGTAACGAAGCCACAACCTCACGAAGCAGAATTCAACGAATGGGGTCTTGTGAATTCAATGTTGGTCGAGTGGATTTTCAATACCCTCGACCCGCAGATTCGGACCTCTGTCTCCATAGTTGACGATGTGCGAGAGCTATGGGAAGACATACGACAACAATACGCAGTCGGAAGTTCTTCGCGGGTGCATCAGATCCGGACTGATTTGGCGAGATGCTCGCAGCAGGGTCTCTCTGTTCAAGTTTTCTACGGGAAACTTAAACATTTGTGGAATGAATTAGAGGCATACAAGCCTGTTCGAACGTGTCATTGCGGCACACTGCAGGCGGAACTTCAACAGGATCGTGAGGAGGAGAAGATCCATCAATTCCTCATGGGATTGGACGAAACTCGGTTTGCGACTGTACGCTCGCAACTATTTGCTACAGAACCATTGCCGAGCCTGCATCAGGTATTTAATCGGGTGGTTCAGGAAGAGAGATATCAGACCATGTCTCGTGTGAAGGAGGAACGAAATGAGGCTATTGGTTTTGCTGCGCAAGTTCCTGTCGGATTTGCAGCGCAGGTTCCTGCTTCACCGATGGCTGCAGCTATTGCTAGAGACCGTAATGTCTTTTGCAGTCACTGTAATCGCAAAGGACATGACATCTCGATGTGCTTCCAGCTCCATGGATATCCGGAGTGGTGGAATGAGCGTAATCGCAAAGGAAACTCTCGCGAGCAATCTGGTGGTTCAGTCTCTCGCGGGCGTGGCAGAGGATCCTTCTCTCATACGCGAAACTCCACAGCTCGTGTCAACTCTGCACAGGCCGCTGCAGTTCAGACAGATTCGAAGGGTGGAGGAGATCCAGAACGCAATACTCTGCCAGGCTTCAGCGACGAACAATGGAAAACTCTATTGCAACTTCTGAACTCGAAGCAAATTGGAGTTGAAGAACGTCACTCTGGTAAGCCGAGCTTATCTGATTTGTTGTTGGATTCGGGCGCGTCACATCATATGACCGGCGAGATCACTTTCTTGACATCGGTTTCTGATATAGTACCGGTTTCAATTCGCCTTCCTAATGGGCACTATACGATAGCAATTCAAAATGGATCTATGTGGCTGGGCGAGAATCTTTGCCTCTCTAATGTTCTTTATGTGCCAGGATTGCATGTTACCTTGATTTCTGTCTCCAAACTTATTCAAGACAGTGGCTGTGATCTCACTTTCACTGATCGTTTTTGCGTTATACAGGACCGTATGACGAGGACCCTGATTGGAGCGGGTGAGGAATGTAATGGAATCTACAAGTGTCGGGGTACGGTTGGAGCGCGTGCAAATCAAGCTAGTTCTTTATCTACCCGGGAACTTTGGCACCGTCGTTTGGGACATCCGTCTGAAGATGTTTTGGGATTTTTATCTGATTTGGTTAGTATTGGTAAACACAATGACAATAAGGCTCCATGTGACGTTTGTTTTCGAGCCAAACAAACCCGTTGTTCTTTTTCTGATAGTAATAGTAATGCCGCGAGATGTTTTGATTTGATACATTGTGACGTTTGGGGTCCCTACAATAGACCGTCTTTTTGCGGAGCTACATATTTTCTCACGATCGTAGATGATCACTCTCGTTCCATTTGGGTGTACTTATTGACGGCTAAGAATGAAGTCGAACGCATTATACCAAATTTTTGCTCAATGGTTCTTCGACAATTTGGCAATCATGTGAAGGTGGTTCGCACGGATAATGGAACCGAATTTCTGCGTTTGCGATCCTATTTTGCAGCACAAGGAATTGTTCACCAAAGGTCTTGTGTTTACACACCGCAACAAAATGGACGAATAGAGCGAAGGCACCGACAAATTCTGAATCTGGCGAGAGCATTGTTTTTTCAAGCGTCTCTACCTACAAAGTTTTGGGGAGATTGTATTTTGGCTGCTGCATGTGTGATAAATAGGACGCCGTCGGCTCTTTTGAAAGGGAAGACACCTTTCGAAATACTTCATGGTAAACCACCAAGCTTCGATCGTATACGTGTTCTCGGTTGTCTTTGTTATGCTCATAAGGGACAACGTCCACGGGATAAGTTTGCTCCTCGAAGTAAAAGATGTATATTTGTGGGATATCCTTTTAATCAAAAAGGATGGAGAGTGTATGATCTAGAAAATGAAAAAATTCTTTGTGTCTCGTGATGTAATCTTTCATGAGCACGTGTTCCCGATGGCCAAATCTGAGCTTGAAACCAGTGGGGATTCCATCGAGATGGCCGGATTGGACCGAACCATACATCCTGCAGTTTTTGAGCCTGCTGTGATCTCGGGCTCTGATGACAGGGGGCGAACAGACATCTTGGCCGATGAGTCCACTGCTCAGCCGCTCCGATCCTCATTTCCGATTGAACAGGCTGCAGTCCTCCCACAGAATTCTGCAGAATCCGCTCAAATGCCGTCCTCAACTCCTTCGACCAGCTTAATACAACGACGTTCTCAACGTGCACGCACTCCCTCGGTTCTACTCCGAGACTATGTTACGAACTCGGCTGCTGTAGTTGACGAACCCATTTACATTCCTCCTCGCGTCATTCATTCGGTCCAAGGTAATTCCCTGTATCCCATTGCAAATTATGCAACGTCTACTAAATTTTCTTCTCGCCATGCTGCTTTCCTTGCCGCTGTAACAACAGGAAATGAACCATCCTCTTATGCCGAAGCCTCTCGTTCTAAAGTCTGGACAGATGCCATGCGTATTGAATTAGATGCACTTAATAAGAATCGTACATGGACTTTGACTTCTCTCCCCGTGGGCAAGAAGGCGATTGGATGTCGTTGGGTATACAAAATAAAGTACAACTCTGATGGCTCAATCGAGAGACATAAAGCTCGGTTGGTGGTTTTAGGAAACCGACAAGAAGCAGGCATTGATTTTGAGGAAACCTTTGCTCCCGTAGCTAAAATGCCAACGGTACGAATTTTTTTGGCGGTTGCAGCGGCTCGAGGTTGGCTTGTTCATCAGATGGACGTACACAATGCCTTTCTTCATGGCGATCTAGACGACGACGTTTATATGAAACTCCCTCCGGGTTTTGTTTCGTCGGACATGTCACAGGTTTGTAAACTGAACAAATCTCTTTATGGTCTTCGTCAGGCTCCTCGGTGTTGGTTTGCAAAGCTGACGACGGCTCTTGTTCAGTATGGTTTTCGTCAATCTCGGTCGGATTACTCTCTGTTTTCCTTTGCCCGCGATGACGTTGAGCTGTTTGTTCTGGTTTACGTCGACGATCTTCTCGTTGGCGGCAATGACACCGCGGCTGTTTCTGCTTTTAAAGTGTACCTTAATGACTGTTTTCATATGAAAGACCTCGGAACTCTCAAATATTTTCTTGGCATTGAAGTTGCTCGGAATTCTGATGGTATTTATCTCTCACAAAGGAAATATGCATTGGATATAATTGCAGAATGTGGTCTCTTGGGAGCAAAGCCGGCTTCGTTCCCGATTGAGCAAAATCATAAGCTCTCGTCTTCTACGAGCTCATTATTGGATGATGCTGCTTGTTATCGACGATTGGTAGGCAGACTCATCTACCTAACGTTCACTCGTCCCGAGCTTAGCTACGTGGTTCATGTCTTGGCACAATTTATGCATCTTCCTCGTCAAGATCATTGGAATGCCGCTTTAAGAGTAGTTCGGTATCTGAAGGGATGCCCCGGACAAGGAATTTTACTACGATCCGATAGCGACTTGCGTTTTTATGGATATTGTGATTCTGATTGGGCGACTTGTCCTACGACACGTCGATCGCTGAGCGGTCATGTCGTTTTGCTTGGTCATTCTCCAGTGGCTTGGAAAACAAAGAAGCAACAAACAGTTTCACGTTCTTCGGCAGAAGCAGAATATCGATCTATGGCATTTCTTACTTGTGAGTTGAAATGGTTGAAGTCTCTCTTGAAATTTCTTGGTGTCTCTCACCACACTCCTATGCGCATGTTCTGCGACAACCAGGCAGCTTTACATATTGCGGCAAATCCGGTTTTCCACGAGAGGACAAAACACATCGAAGTAGATTGTCATTTTATACGCGACGAGCTTCTACGTGGAGAGATATGCACGGCCTACGTTCGTTCTCGCGACCAACTCGCCGATATTTTCACGAAGGCCTTGGGACATCGACCTTTTACTTTCCTCTCGTCCAAGTTGGGCATTCGGGACTTGCATGCTCCAACTTGAGGGGGCGTAATGGAATATACGTTATTCTCTCCCATCATTCTCTCCCTTATATCTCTCATATTTGTTGTAAATATATTCTTGTTACTATATTTAGCCTGGGTTTTCTTTTTCATAGGAACAGAACGTTGTATATATTTTCAACTTCATGAATGGAAAACCTAAGAGGGAATTCACCATTTGTTAATAAATAATATAAAAATTCGTTTTTTCCATCTGTATATATTGATACTCGGATAGAAAAGATATTTCCGTAGTTCCCTGTACCGATTGAATTAATTTGGTGAGATAGTTGGTAATGTTAAATAAATCTTACAATATATATATATATATATATAATGTACATTCTGCTATTCTTTATTCTTGGCATGCATATTTTGATAAAGATGGAAAAATAGCGTTACTATTTTTTAAAAATAGAATATAAACAAGAGAGAAGACTGAATAAAGTCAAAGTCAACTTTAAGCCGTTTCCACATGAGGTTTACTTTATGCATTCTTAGGGGTTTTTGTGGACCATTCTTTGTTTGAATTCACTCTAATTTAATCCATGACTTATTGTCTCCTCTCTCAAAAAAATTATTATTCATAATAATACCATTATTTATAGTATAATTTTTATAGTTTATTGTTACTGTTTCCAATTTCTATTAATATTTTTGAGACTTGAAAATTGTAAATGTGATATTCTTTTATGTTGTCAAAAGAAATTTATGGACATTAAAATCTATTATATCTATAGAACTATGGTAATTGTGAAACACATAGAGAGTCACTTTAAACTCGTCCATGAACAAAATGGAAGTTTAAGGTAATATGTTTCATTCTGGGATGATATGATAAACACTGAAATATGTCATACCAATGTCGTCACAAAGATAGGTGAATAGAGAGATACCAAGTTTAGAAAATAGTGAGACAACCTAACAGATTTCCATAGAAGTAGATATAATAGATCGATACTCAGTCTCTATAGGCAAACGTGCCAATGTTTTATGCTTCTTAGATGACCATAAAATAGGATGATTGCCAAGTTAAAGATTGCACACTCTCGTGGAACTGTAGTCATCCATATTCCCAACCCAATCTCATCATTAAAAGCATAAAAAGTGACATAATGCTCAATAGCAAAAAATATTTCGTGATGTCGAGATCTAGCAAGAAATCTAAGTACACACTTAGCAGCCTACAAATGTTCATCCACTGGAGTATGCATGAATTGTGATAATTTATTGATTGAGAAATTGATGTTCGGTTGGTGAGAGACAAATATAACAAACTACCAACCACATGAGAAAATTAAATTGCATCAGGAATGTGGTGATCCGATATGAGTGATAACTGGGACGTCGAGGCCATAGGATTGTGACCGGTTTCACCTCAGTCATATTTGTTTGCTATAAAAGATCTCCAATGTATTTACTCTGTGTGAGAAGTAAGTCATGTCAGGTATGTGTTGCCTCAACTTCGAGAAAGTAAGAACAAACACAAAGATCTTTGATGAAAAACCGAGCATCCAAAGAGTTATAACGACTTGGACTCGTTTTGGACAACTTCATGTGATAATTAGATCGTCTGTCGATTCACAATAGCTTTCACCTTTCACACATACACCATAGTTCATATTGACTTCAATTTTCCGTGCTCGTATATATGAAAGTTGTAACCACGTGTAAAATACATGGGCCAACTCATAACTTTTAGAGTTGGTCCTTTAACAAGATCGCGTAGCCATAACGGGTGATTGCCAATCTCAACCCGCATTAAATGAAACAATCATCGATATAAATATGTTCTTTTAACAATAATATATATTTATCATTTACTTACATATTGTCTTATCCATGTGGAGAAATCTCTTTCTTTAAGTTCTTGGAGTTGAGATTCATCAATATTCATATATGTATTCTTCAATACATCATCGAACATCCTGAAAAATGTGAGAAACATATGTCAATATTACAAATAAAATACGTACGCATACGTAATTGAATCATATATTTATAAGATATTACCTTTCAAAAGGCCGTATATATTCACAGTTGAGTAAAACATACGTATGTGCGATGTGTAGATCTCGTTGTGATAGCCATATCTCTTTCGCCTATTCTGTTCGACCCACGCCGCAAAAAATATCTGGAACATCTGGTACTGGATATGAAAATGTCATACCACCATCAAAACATCTGTCGGGATTTCTACTTCGTGTTTGAACATGTGGTTCGAAGTAGTAAGAAGTGAAGAACGATATCTCCTCATTCACGTATTGTTCAACAATTGAACCCTCTGGACGAGCTTTTTGTTTGGCTTTTTTCTTCAAATGGAACATAAAGCGCTCGAATGGATACATCCAACGAAATTGAACTGGACCTCCTAATGCAGCTTCGTGTGGTAGATGAACTGTCAGATGCTCCATAACATCAAAGAATGATGGTGGAAAAATCTTCTCCAAATTGCATAGTACTGTAACTATGTTACTTTTAAGTCTACGAACCACATCTACGCTTAAGTTTCTCGCACATAAATCTCGAAAAAATATGCCAATACCTGAAAATTCAAGTATATTAATTAGTACTTCTATAAATTATTAATCACTAATTATATACTATATAAAATAATCATATTACCTCCAATTGCTTCGTGTGCATGCTTGTCCATCAATTCAGAAAAACATATGGGAAGTAGTCGTTGCATGAATACATGACAATCGTGACTTTTCATCCGTGATAACGTTCCTCCATGAATATCGACGCACCTTCCGATGTTAGATGCATAACCATCAGGAAATTTCACGTCTTCCTTCAACCAATTCAACAATTTATATTTTTCCTCATTAGACAATCTGAATATCGGAACAGGCGCTTTACCATCCTCACTTATATGTAACTCCTTCCGTGAACAATACTCTGCGAGATCCTTCCGTGATTTAATGTTATCCTTCATTTTTCCTGTGACATTCATTAATGTATTGATGATATTATCGAAAAAATTTTTCTCTATGTGCATGACATCAAGATTGTGACGAAGCTTCAGATTTTTCCAATACGGAAGATCCCAAAATATGCTCTTCTTGTACCAATTATGGGTAATTCCATAACCATCAATTCTCGGATGATTGTTTCCTCCGCAATCTATACTCCTAGGAATACCCAAAGCGAGAAGTCGTTCATACAATATCTCTTCGCCGGTCAAAATTGGAGGAGGAGATTTCCGCACAACAATATTCCTTCTGAAATTCCTCTTGTTGCGTCGTAATGTATCATCAGAAGGAAGAAACCGGCAATGACAATCAAACCAACTCGTCTTTCGTCCATACTTCAACTGAAAAGCATCTGTTTCCTCCAGGAAATATGGACAAGCCAATCGACCATGCGTTGTCCACCCAGATAGCATACCATAGGCTGGAAAATCACTTATTGTCCACATTAGAGCACCTCGTAATATAAAATTTTGCCGTCTCGAAACATCATACGCTGGAACTCCTTTCCATAATTCATTCAATTCTTCAATTAGTGGTTGAAGAAATATATCCAAACTTCTTTTCGGATGATTAGGCCCGGGAATCAATATTGTTAAGAATAAAAACTCACGCTTCATGCAAGAAATATATCCAAACTTCTTTTCGGATGATTAGGCCCGGGAATTAATATTGTTAAGAACAAAAACTCACGCTTCATGCACATATCTGGTGGTAAATTATACGGTGTCATAATAACTGGCCACAACGAATAATTTCTCCCAGACATCCCGAATGGATTAAAACCATCAGTGCAAAGGCCTAAATAAACATTTCGACTCTCAGCTGCAAAATCAGGATATACCTTGTTAAAATGTTTCCACGCCTCACCATCTGAGGGATGACACATTTCTCCGTCAGGACTTGAATGCTCGGCATGCCATCTCATGTCGCTTGCAGTCTTCTCCGATTGATACAATCTTTTTATCCTGTCTGTAATTGGCAAATACCACATACGACGAAACGGAACCGATTTTCCATTTCTTGTCAAATAAAATCGATCTTTTCCACAAAATCGACAATTGATCAAGTCCGAAATTTCTTAACAAACATCAATCTTTTGATACGGCAATAAACCCAATGATCTCATCATCTTCTTTGTTTCATAATATGACTCGACTGCATTATTATCTTCAGGCAAATAATCTCTAACTAATTGCGATATAGAATCCATGCAATTCTGAGAAAGATTATTTTCTGTCTTCAAATTCATTAACCGTACAGATAAAGACAACCGTGATAAACCACTTCTACAACCATCGTACAGTGGATGCCTAGCATTTTCTAACATTTCAAAAAATGTTTTTGCTTCTTCATTCGAATCTTCTTCAACATTTTCATATTCGTTTATTTCAACGAACGCATTTTGCACTATTTCTACATAAGGGTTTTCTACATCTTGCTTCATGATGGATTAATATTTTGTGGAGTTCCTTAATGGAAGATGGTTGTGTCCTTGGTTTTCTTAAAAGCTATCAAGGATTGCCTCAAGAAGATCTTCATGGTTAAAAGGCTTTCCGAAGAGGGCAAGCTCATCGAGACGTGTGGTAACATAACAGATGAACTCATCAAAAGTTTGTGTGCCTTTGGTACTCCTTTTGATTTATTCTTTCATTGTAGGATATGACAACGAGAGGTTTTACCATAACATGCCTCATAAACCGAGGAGGAGTGGATGACCAAAGATTGGAGAGAAACGGAGATTGTACCTAAGATAGCACTAAAGAGTAGGTGATCTTGTTGCCACCACATAGAGAGTGTCAGATTCTCATGCAGAATCCTATCCACTTGAATTGTTGCCGCCAGGACACAACTTTCTTAAAGAAGTCAGTAATACAAATTGTTATAATGAGGAAGACCTTTAACTTGGATATTCCATGGAAGTGATTGGAGGAAGTAATTGGAGAAAGTGAGCTTTATTATGTTTGTCATATTAACAAGAATGATAGATGGTTGTGGGTGGTTTGTATTGAAAGTAATCGTTGTCTATAGATGACGATATGGATATTTATAGGCAACAACAAGAGGTAAAAAACGGTGTGATGAATTCGAACCGTTGGAACATGGTGACGACGCCATGAAAAGATAAAAAGAATAGTGAAATCTAGAGAGATTTTGATACCATAATAAACAAATAAATAAATAGTTTCGGTTGTATTTATCAAGATAATTACAACAATATATATATATATAAATAAATTTAGATTCATTCACAATAATGTTAATATTAAATATTATTATTTTCTAATTTTTTGACATCATTGATCTCGACAACCGCAAAATGTGCCGTAGAGAATATCATTCAAAATGATCCATTATATGATATTATTTTCTTAATATTATCAACAAATCACAATAGTATCCTTTTAATAGGGAGAATAACAAGGATATCCTTTTAGGTTTCACAACTTCACGTTTATCCTCGTAAAACTAATTATTAAATATAAAAATTAGAGAAAGACAAATTTGCTCTTAATTTTCGCACGTGAAAACACACATTGTTTGATAGTTTTTCGAAATGAAAAACTGTTTTAAAGTTGATAACAATGAGCGAGGAGAGATTTCAAAATTGAGAATAAGAATCGAATTCAGAGTAAGAAAGAAGGAAAATTTAAGTTGGAGAAAAATTCAAGTTGAGATAAAAGAAATTGGAGCGAGAAAGAAACGGTATCTAATTTTAATTTTACTTTTGTTTCATAAGATTCTCATTTATATTTTATTAAAACCTTGATTTATATTTTATCATTTCAATATTTTTATTACTAATGCATATAGAATTATTTAGGCGATAACTATACGCTCTAAACATTGGACTACCGAATTACCGTTTAACTAGTGCCTATCACAATCTTAGATGTTGATTTGTAAGAGACAATAGATTTGACCAACTTGTTTATTTAATACTCTCAAAATATATTTTTTTCCAAGTAGTATTACAAAACATAGCTTTAAATGAAACTTGACTAAAATTGATGATAATTCAATGTGTATAGAAAAACAAAGGAAAAAAAGACAATGATGTTAACATCATGATGTATTTAAAAGGGAACATTTATTACATATATTATTGAATTTTTAAAATTCTAAATTAAGGGAAAAAACTTTTATTTTACAATCTCACACATACTTCATTAGACGCGTTAGGTTATAATTATTGCAAGAGGTGAGGTAGAACAAAAGTCAGTCATATCAATAAATGATGAACCGTTTAATTTGTATAATTTTATATTTTTTATTTACTTTGAGATGTATTCCTTATGTATTAATTAATAAATGATGAACCATTTAATCTTTATAATTTTTTATTTACTTTGAGATGTATTCCTTATGTATTAATTAATCTGATAAAATAATAGTAATATGATTTTTTTCTTTTTTTAACTCTCTTTCTTATTTTGAAAATCGATTTTACTGTATAGAGACCGAGGTTCAAGAAAGCGCTAGGCGTTAGGCGGGCGGACACCCAACGCCTAGCGTCTAGAGTGTCTAGGCGGAGCCTAGTCGGTGTCTGGGTGGACTAGGCGGATATATATATTTTATTTTTATTTAATATAATTATAAAATACTTAATTTTATAAAAACATATATAAATAAATAAAGTTTAGTATTTATAAAAAATATTTATAAGTATTAAATTCACAATATCAAACATACAACGACAAATAACATAAAACAAACAAACTATAAAAAAATAGACATCGAGTAAGGACAATGTTAGACCAAGACAAGGGTAAAGGCGAGAAGCGATGACGAATGCGAGAGATGAAACAAAGATGAAGATGAGAAATGAAGACGATGAAAAAAGATGAAGATAATACATACGAGAGAGATGATAGAAGATAAGAAAACAAGGATGAATGCGAAGACGATGATTAGATACAAATGCGAGGACAAGAGACTTATATAAAGACAATAAACGATGGAATACATAAAAGAAGACAAATGAAATGATGATGTCAAGTCGATAAAAGATAAACGCATGGATATATATCATTGTTAGTTTTTTCTTTGTACCAAAACGACGTCGTTTTGACGTTACTTTTTTTCTAAAAAAAAGATAGTCTAGAGATTAGACGGGCGGTCAGGGAGCGCCCAGCACTTAGACGTGGTCTAGACGGACGCCTAGAGGGATTTTTAGAGCACTGACTTATAATTATATATATATATATAATTATTTTCATTATAAAGCCTGTAAACATCAAATAATAATTTGAAAATATATACAAAATATATGAATTTGAATACTAATTTCTCTTTCCAACTCGTTTATCCACTAATGTATTATTTGTAATAAATAATAAATATCAAATATAACATTTGGAAAATTTTAAAATTTGATTTTTATTCAATAATACAAATATTATTTGAAATTTCTTAATTTCACCCCAAAACTAATCAACTTAATTTCCCAACATTTTTCTTCCTACAAAAATTCTTGACGAAGTCTATTTTTATTTTATTTTATTTTAAGATGGCAATGGAACTTTCAATTTAGTGTAGTGGGTCTTTTATTGGGCTAATAATTTGGCCCGTTAATTTTTAAGTGAATGGAATAGGCATGGCGCTTATAATTTAGATATTTTTGGATTTCTTTCGAGTTTTGATTCCGTCAATTATTATTTTTAAAATAATAATCAAATTTAAATAAATTTCATTTGATTCTGTTGTACATCAATTCAATTTAATTATAATGGAAATAAAATTTACTCTAATTTGTTTAATTATTATTCAATTATTTAAATTTTATCAATCAATATGATAAAATGATAAATATATAATAATATCCAAAATATTTCAAATAATTAATATGTTTTACATAATAAAACATAACATATTTTTTAAATTTATATTAATCATTAATTATTAACATATATTATATAAATATATATTTTATAAATATAATTGACCTAAATTTTTTTAAATAACTAATGGATTATAAACGGGTTATAAACCGAATCAAACAAAATCCAATCATTTTTTTAATATTTATATTTGATCGATTATATATATATCTATGAACTGAATGGGATTACCATTATTTCTATTTTGTGCAATTTATATAACCAAATTGAAATGTCTAGCCCTAATGTCGAGGGCAAAGATACAAATCCCAAAAATCCGAAAGAATCTAATATTTTCAAATGTATTTTGGTTGGAGTTATAATAATTTCAATTTGAATTCAGATCATTTAGATTTAATTTTGATTTTAATTAAAATAGAGTAAAATTAAATTTGGATTCTTGATTATCAAATTGTCAAGTTTTTCTAGTTATTTAAGTTTTTCAGATTAAATTTATATTCATATTGTTATTAATATGATAAAAACAATATCTCACAATCCATAAAACATTAAATGAAATATCAAATAAACACATATGACCAAAATGTGATCGAAAGGGATGCATGCATGAGAAGAGACAACTCGATTTCTACAATGTGTCTATAATGTCTCTCTGACGATCCATTGTGCTCAGGAGTGTGTGGTGTTATGGTGAAGTGTGAAATACCGTGGGATACGAGAAACAATGTAAGAATGACAATTCACTACCATGATCAGAATAAAAAGTGACGATTTTGAGTTGAATTTTTTCTCAAAATAAAGATTTTGAAGCGAAGAAAGGTATATTTGACATGAGATTTATGTTTGACAGGATAAAACCAAGAGTAACGAGTGAAACAATTAACAAATAAGACGTAATATTTGAAGCCATCAATAAACACAAAAAGAGAGGTTCATACATCGGATTATATGATTTCAAGTGGACTAGAGGATGTAACAGGTGATGTATATAAAATGGAACATTATGACTTCAATTGATAGATCACGGAGTTCATAAATGATGAGAGGGAACTTGAAACAATGGAAAATAAAACTTAGACATTACATGTTGGACAATAGGTAAAGCATGATGATCTAGACGCAAGTGTCATTCGAACTAAGCGGATTTAAGACTAGGATATAAAATAAAAGGGTAATATTGAGACTTAAGATTCAGCCACTCGTAAACACCTTCTTTAACCTTTTCGTTCCACAATGGGATCTCCGTGCTAAGATCCTTCACCTGAAACACATGAAGAAAGAATTCAACATACATTTAATTAGTATCACAAATTGATGGATTGATTTAAGATTCTTCGAAATAGTAAGAACACAAAGGGCATTTTCTAAATTAATAGAGCAAGCAAAATAAAGAAATGAAAAAGAACATGTATGTGTAATTTTGAGAGTTGATCCATTACCAATAACAACGTTATCTCCTCCACCATAGGGGTTATGAAGCGATAAATTTAGATATGTTTCGTTATTTTTATATTTTTTTTGGATTATTTTTAATCTTAAATTTTATAATCAATATTATATATGATTAATTTGTAATTCTTTTTAAATTATTTTAAGTTTGAATAATAATAATTATAACTATAATGACTTTTATGTAAAATTAATATAAATATGAATAAATATAATTTATAAATAAAATATATATTTTAGTAAATTTCTTACGACAATTTTAACTCAAATTTTAAATTTAATGAAAAAAAACTCAATTTAAAGTCTATTCACTTTTAAATTTTTAAATTAAATATTTTAAATTCGATTTTAAGTTAATAGTTTAAACAAATTTTAATTTCAAACAAAAAACTCTCAAAAAAGCATGTACTAAATAGTTCATTGCTAGACACTCAAGATATCCAAAACTAATTTTAATTGTAGAAATTATAAAATAATACCTAGATTGACATTATTTTATATACAAACATCAATTCTAAAAGTTGATACTTTCATTTGAAAATAAATTTCAATATGCATAATATTTCACAATATTAATAATTTGTTTTAAAAATATGAATATTTAAAGTTCATATTTTTATTTAGAAATTGATTTTTGGTATATTTATTGTTTGATACTTTTAATAATTTATTCTTTATTATTTGTTTTAATATTGATGATCAATAGTGTAATATATTTATATATACATCAATTGCGTGGTTGTAAGGATTTGAACACCAAAGCACATGGCCACCAATCTTAACGCCACACTAAGTGTGAGCACTAAGTATTGAACTATGCAAATAAAACAAAAGAAGTTTAATCACCTAACAAGAAAAAGCAATTTAATATTTTCCTATATATAAAAAGAGTTTTTGCCTACCACCATCAAAAGTATAATCCAAAATTTTCTCTAAAATGCTAATTTTTTTAAAATAAATAGATATAAAAAGATCCACACTAATTACAAAAGATCTATTGAAGGAATAAGAACAAATTTGAGAAAAGGTGAGATATATTCTTTGGATAAAGAATTTAACAAACAAAATGACATAAATAAATTGAAGTTTCATTTGATCCATCACTATCTTTTCTCTGTCCATATAATTGTGGTAGATGGCAAAGATCTCAACACTTCACATGCTCTTTTATCTCTTTGGTTTTGTTCCATTCATTCTCCATGTGCTTACTTCCCACATAACTCCAAGACATACCCATTAAGTTAATCATCAAAATTTAATTATCTTTTCACCCTATGATCATCCTCTAATTTTGATATCATCACTTTTTGATTTTGCAATTTCACAAAAACCCCAATTTTTTTAAAAACAAATACTATTTTTAGATCTTCAATTTGGGAATATTATACAAAGTTTTGAAGTCCAAGGTAAGGGAGTGATTCATGTCTTTGATCACACTCTTGATGTTATTAATTCACAAAAACATGATTAAACACCTAAAAAAAGGTTATGACAATTGTTTGTAATTTGTTTTTTTTTCATAAACCATTTTAAACAATTATCCAAAAAAAAATCTCAACTTTGCAGCTTCTTAGAAGAATCTAATACTAAAGTCAGCTTTTTGTAAAATACCCACTTCATATTTTTGTTTGTATTTCAATAAAAACTAAAAAGAGAATTAAAAAAAAATAAATTGAAAAGATGTTCTAAAGCTATATTCAATAAGTAAAAATTGGAGGCCACCACATGGGATTAGAATTTAGAGACAAGAAAACTAACATAAACACCTTTGCAAAAAAATAAAATAAAAAAATTTACACTCAAAAAATTCACAAAGAAAAGTTAAAAAGAGAGAAAGAGATAATTAGGAATTCCAAATACCACTCAATATACTGCTGAATCTGTTTTTAGATAGTTTCTTAACAAGTTTCTTTGCATCTGAACCTTCTGTTTCAGCTAGTTTCTCTATGCTTTTCAAGTATCCTGAAGCTGTAATCTTCTTTCTAGCACTACTGCAGCTTGTCAATGACATCAATATCGATATCAACAATTTCGTATTACTCGAATCGTTGCTTTCGTTCGTTGATTCTCCTCCGTGATCAAGCAATTGTAATATGTATCGAATATTTCGATCATCCTGCGAGAACTTTTTTCTGTTCTTCGGGATTGAAATCAAACAATACAATGCCTCACTTGCCATTTCTCGAACGTCTAACGATTTCGCTCCTAGAAATCTAACGAGCTCTGGCATGAAACCCGCGTCGCCCATTATCCTTCTAATCTCATCTGCTAAATTACAGAATCTGAATGTGACCTTCAAGGCAGATTCTTGAACAGATATCTCCCCATTTCTCAGTAAATAGAGTAAATGATCCAAGAAATTACTGTTCATTAGTGCATTCAAACAACTAACAGATCCAAAACATAGATTCTCAATTGCCCTTAATGCCATTTCCTTGGATTTCGAAGAGGATGATGAATTAGGATCTGATACATAAACAAGTTCCATAATTCCTCCTTCTCTAACTAAGCTTTCAAGGGTTTGTTCATCTTTAGAACAAATACTCAACAAAAGGTCAATTGAGTTTACCTGAATGATCTGTTCTTTTGATCCTATAAGCTTAATGAATGTCGAAATGACGCCTTCTTCGATCATATACCGTTTGATTTCTTCAACACCAACAAGATTCTTCAATACTCCACAAACATTAGCAATCAATTCACCATTGAATTCACCATAAGAACACATCTTTAACAATGCAGACACACCACCATGAGCAGAAACAGACCAGGCATTATCTGAATTCTCTGTTAATTTCTTCAAACATCTTGCAGATGCTTCTTTACCACATTCATTTCCATTCTCTAAGACTCTCACTAAACAACCAATCACACCTAATCGAATCAATACAGATTTATATGAACCAAACCCAGAAATAAACAAAACAGATTTCGTTGCTTCTTCTTGAATTCCCATCTCAGAATCAAGAAACCCAATAAGAATACCCACCATATCGTTAATTTCAACCACTATCTTTGCATATTTATCATCCTCTTCCATGGCTTCATTCAATTTGATCAATGCTTGTTTCTTCATCTCTAAATCTCCAACTTTCATTCTTGTGAGCAAATCTCTTATGTAAAACCTCATGTCGTCCTTACAAGCATTAGCTCCAGGCTTCGATACAACGATTGCGAATCCTTGACTCAAGATCCCAGCAGAGTAAATCCGAGCGAGATTCTTCGCATGCCGATCGAATTTCCCCAACATGACATCTAAATCGCTCTGCATCAAGAGCTTTCCAATGTAAGAAACATTCAAACACTGTGAAGCCAGGTCGTGACAGTCCTTGAGAGAACTTAAAATGGCAGTAATCAAGCTTGAGAGAGATGGATCGAAGCTCGAATCGAGATTCTCGATTGCGGTGAGTCCAGTGTAAAGCTCCTCGAGTTTGCTCCGAATCAGCTGCCATTTCACGGAGAAGGATTTGATGGAATGAGAAAGAGAGATCAAAGAAGAAATCGATTCGATAGCTTTACCAATACTGGACTTCGATTCTTCTGATTCTTCGCCCATTTTCTCGGGGAATGGATTGATTTTCAGTGGCTTTGAAGCAAACCCATCACGAACTTCTCCTTAGAAATGATGAAAAATTCACTCTTACCAATGGAGAAAAAGAGAGAACATTGATTACGAAGAGTTCAGAGAGAATCTTGTGTGATTACATTTATTGCTCATCGGTTTTGTGTAGACGAATGGAACAAACACACAGAGAGAGAGAGAGAGAGAGAGAGAGAGATTATGGCGATTTTACGGTAGTGGCTGTCTCGGTGGGGGTGAAGCAGTGACATATCGAAGAAGAAAGGGGTGAGGGCATAGTGGTCATTCACGTCCTTTGGGCAAGCAATGGGTTTGGTGGGGAGAATATAAGAATAGCAAAAGATTTACTTATATACAATTTGATATTTTTGTTAGTGAAATTTTTAGTGTTTTATTTTAAAATTAAAAGTAATGAGGGAGAGTTAATTTCGAAATGAAATTTATTTTAAAATTTAGAGTAAAGAGAGAAAGGTAATTTTGAAGTTAAAAAGTAATTTTCAATGATTTTCAATTATTTTCGAGTGATTTTTAACAATTTTTGAATGATATTAGCAATTTCTAGCTATTTCGAGTTATTTAGAACGATTTCAAGCGATTTTCGAGTATTTCATGGGTCATAAAGATGGAAACAACGGTTTTATAGTTCGCAAAGGTCACATGAATCGCAAGAGTCATATGAGTAACAAGAGTCGTACAGATCGTTTGAGTCGCATGGATCGTTTGAGTCGCATAGATCGTTTAGGTCGTATGGATCATAGAAATAATTTGAAAATATCGATATTATAAAAATAAAATTAAAGTAAATTTCTTTGGTGACGATCAATTTTTTTTTAATTAGTAAATTTTTTGGAAAACAACATATTCCCCCTGAACTTTACCACTTTAATCCTATTTCCCCTGAACTTTCCTGCTCATCCTATTCCCCCTAAACTATCACTACTCATCCTATTCCCTCTGAACTTTAAAAATCCATCCTATTCCCCCCTCCGTTAACTTTCTGTTAATATTTCTGTTAAATATTTTTAAAACAGACTATTCCCCCCAAACTATATCAATTCCAGCCTATTCCCCCTCGAACTCTATGAATCCCAGCCTATTCCCCCCAAACTATATGAATTCCAGCCTATTCCTCCCCGAACTATAATTTATATAGTTCGGGGGAATAGACTATAGTTTATATAGTTTGGGGGGAATAGGCTAGAATTTATATAGTTTGGGGAGGAATATGCTAGAATTTATATAGTTCGGGGGAATAGACTGGAATTCATATAGTTCGAGGGAGAATAGGCTGAAATTCATATAGTTTAGAGGAGAATAGGCTGTTTTAAAAATATTTAACAGAAAAATTAATAGAAAATTAACGGAGGAAGAATAGGATAAATTTTGAAAATTCAAGGGAAAATAGGATGAATAATGATAATTTAGGAGAATAGGATGAACAGGAAAATTCAGGAGAATATAATTAAAATAATAAAATTTAGAGGGAAATATACCGTTTTCTCTAAATTTTTTAAAGAAAAAAAAATATAAGGGTAGATTAACATTTTTTTTTCAATGAAAACGTTTTTTTTGCCGTGGTTCTATTGTTTTATCAATGTTTATATTCATCATAATCTATTTTTAATTTTATTATTTTAGTCCTATATTTTTTTCAATTTTTCTATTTAATTTTATCAATTTATATTCATATTTTATTTTTATTTTTATTTTTCATTTGTATTCATTTCATTCTTCTTTTTATTTTTCTATTAATATTCATTCATATAGAAATCATTTATTTTATCGTATTATTGGATTGTATTTTCAATCTATATTCTATCAAATTTTATCAATTTTAATAAATATTTAAATAAATTTCATATTTATCTTTAATGTCTATTTCAATGTATTAATATTCCGATAGTGTTTCAATTTTTTATAACATTCCGTCTTTTCAATATTTTTAAAGTTATATTTAATTTAAAATGTTATAAATTCCATCACTATAGATATATTAGAATAAATGGATTTTGACTATAAAGAACTTTCTATATTTCTCTATCATTAATAAAAAAATATGAAATTTCTTTTTTTTCTTAAATCTTTCTTTCTTTCTTTTTAAATATGTTATTTCTAAGAATCATCTTTATTATCTAATCTACAAAAATCATCTCCATAATTTTCATTTATCTATCTTTGTTCTTCAAGATTACTTTTTTATATAATCAAGATTCGTTTTTTATAATCAATCTCA
Source organism: Gynandropsis gynandra (assembly GCA_036759665.1). NCBI lineage: Eukaryota > Viridiplantae > Streptophyta > Magnoliopsida > Brassicales > Cleomaceae > Gynandropsis > Gynandropsis gynandra. The sequence goes on from CM071864.1 coordinate 3,657,423, forward strand.
ATATTAAATTGTGAAAGATCTTTTAAATTTTTTATAATATATAATTAAAAAAATATTAATATTTTTTTTAAAAAGTGATAGTTGGAGATTTTGTAGGGATTTGTCCTTGTACTTAGTTGATTAGTAATTATATTTGTTGTGTTCAATAATAAATCATTATGAGTTAATATAATTTTTACATATTTACATAATGTTTTAGATTTTATTATAATATTAATATGTGGATAAAAATTATTTATGGAGGATATATGGACATATGAAAGCATAGAACAACACAATGATATATATATAATATTATAAATTTTTATTCACAAACGAATATACTATATATCTTGGATGATAATTCATTTCTTAATTATTTAAAAAATTAGAAAAACGTCTACAAACGCGACGAAATATAAAATTTAAAAATCTGGAATTACGTTGCGTTATGTTTACGTGTGTTTTTAATAAAATAACGAAAATATTTTTTTTAGATATTATGTTTTATGTTTATATGTATTTCAAATATTATTTCAATGATTTATTATAGTTTATATTTATTATAAATATATATAAATATGTGTATATATGGATGTATAAAAATATTTGATTATTTTTTAATAAAATTATTTTAAATTTCTATTATAATTTTATTAATCGTAAAATATATGCATATATGTATATGTATCGTATATTTAAATATTTAAATAATTTTTAAAAGTATTTAAATTAATATTTAAATATTTAAATTAATATTTAAATATTTAAAAGTATATTTAAATATTTAAATAAAATTAATGTTTAATTTTTATAATTAAAAAGTATATACTAACAACAAAATTTAAATAAATTATTTTATTAATAATTTTTTAATTATTTTGGTAATTTTGAATATAAAAGATAATTACAAAATTAATAATTCACCCACAATATTAAACTCATTCACTGTTATCCGAACAAATATATATATATATATATATATATCAACAAGTAATTCAACAAAGAAAAATGATATCATGTAACTTGTGATCACTAATCAAACTTCACCGCTTAATTCACATGAAAACAATATTAAAAAAATAAAATAGAAGTTTAGATATAAATATATAAGTGCTACTTGTAAATACACGAGAAACATTTGAGTTATTGGGCGGCCACCGGTGTTGGGGTCGGTCATTAACATGGGTCCCCTTTTTCCATAAAATTTATAATTAATTTATTTTAATTATTTTAATATATAAATAGCATGATAGTATCAAAATATACACTTTTATTATTATTTTTAATTATTATTATTATGAATGTTATTATGGTCAAAATTGTTAACGTGTCTCTATACATAAATATTTTTTTTACAATTTTTCTTAAATCACATTATAATTATAATCACCTTATTTATTTATTTTTTATAAAATTATATACATATTCTTTTTTCATCATCATAATTGTTACATTTAATTTAACTCCACTAAAAATATATTTATTTGATTGTCGGTTTCTAAATTGATATTCATATTTATCTTTTCTCCGTTCACGATTGTTGATGTGGTTAACCACGTGGATATCATGGCTGCTGATGTGGTTGACACATGAACCGAAATTTAAAATCTTGAACTTTCACCTTTTTCCCGCGACAATATATGGACACTAAAGTTAGTGCCATTTGCTTAGTCGAACGTCTTTGACCTTTCCTGACTTTATGGAAGCTTGAAGTTTTGTTACTCTCCTCTAAAGTCAAGCTAAAGAAAGGCTGCAACAAATTCATTCATCTCTTTAAATTCCTTAACCATTCAAAGATCACTTCCCATCTTAGACCCCAGGGAATGAACAACCGGAGAGATCGATTGAAAGGATTTCATGTCTTAAGGTTAGCACTATTCCGAAAACAGCCTACGTCAAATTCATAAGGTCTATCCCGTGGGAGCCTTTGTTGCCCATTCATTACCTTCCTTTCTCCTCAATTAGAACTAGGAGATGGAGATATGTCCGCTATTACTAATTCCCTAGCCCTTTAAGTCCACACCTGTGTAGAGTAAATCGTTCAACACCTGCGGCACAAATCTAATTTTAGGCTCTTCTAAAAAGTCAGATCTTCTTCGTATCCTATATTCTAAGGGGATAGGAAGATCGGATAACGTGCAAGAGAAAGCTTTCCACTATCGTGGTAGGAAAGGAAAAAGAAAGATCATTTTCTGTTGACAGTAAACATGTTCTCACCCTAAACTCTCAACCAATGATCCCGATGTTCAGGGAGAAGAAAGACTCCGCTAACTTTTTTTATTTGAAAAAAATAATATTTTTTAAAATATTGATTTTAACCCATTTGACATTTGGAGAGATACCCCATTCGAAAGAATATTGAGCAGATGCAAATACACGACAACGAGAGTTTTATTGGTTGTCGTTGGCGAATAATTGTTTCATTATGGGTGGCAGTGGTGAAAGTTGATTTCTGGTTTTTCATATTTGGAGATGTAAGTCGATTCGATGTAATGGTTTGTTGAAAGGATTTGATTTGGGATGCATTAGTTTGATTTATTGTTCTAAAGGCTATTAGGGTTCGACATTTTTTTATGGGGTTAGATTCTGGTATCAATTGTATATGTTTTGATATAAGGTTTGTATCCTTATCAACTAGTGAATATTTTTTTTTTGTGAAGAGGAATACTCTATCAGATGGCATTAGTACATTTTCAAATGGAAAATCACAACGAAAAGAGAATAGAAAGTGGGGAGGTATACCACAACAATGTGAATATGGAGGTATCATATCGACATGGACTTTGAGAACACAACAATCGTGGGAGAGTATTTTTCAGATGTGCAACACAAGAGGAAAATTATTTTCATTTTTCAAATGGATTGATGAAGCTATAATCAAAGAGATGGAAGGCATGAAACATGAGTTAAAGAAATTGCAATCGGAGATGGAGAAAATCAAAATCTTAAGTCGCAACTTAGTGGTAGTCACAATGATGTTGTTATCTGTATTGTCGTACTACAAAGTATTAATGCATATATAAATATATTGTTATGAGCTATTGTTATGTAAAGACATGATAATGTTATATAAATGTATTGTTATGATTATAGAAACATGTTTTTACATAATATTTCATAAAGTCAAAATATAGCTATCACATGTTCTTTAAACAAACAAAAAGAGAATGGTTCAACAAAGAGAATATCTAAACATAAGAATTCCGACAAGAAATCTAGAATTGTCTGCTAGTATAAGGTGTCATAAATGATTGTGAATTGTTGTCTGGTACTTCAATACGTCGCGAGACTCCCATTCTGATTTCTTGCATGGGCGAGGGTTGGTATGGCTTGATCGTGATGTATGTGAAGAAATTTGTGTGGAAGGCAATTCTGAAGGCTACGATCGAGTTTCATGACCCAAAGCAATACTAGTCTCCGCAACTTGACTTGATGAAGCTTGTTTTACTTTTGATTGTCATGAAAGTTATTAAAATAAAATAGATCACAATCAAACATCATGTCGAGTTATATTGACTTATGCATACAAAGACAATTACTAACCTCGGTCCATAAATTAGAATTGCTTTATTTTTGTAACATTTTGAATTATGTCCAACTTGTCGACATCGTTGACATGTCATTTGTCTGTCATGTTGAGTTAAATAAGTCTTCTATTGAAGATACTCGTGGACATCCTTCCGTCGAGTAAGGTTTTTTTGCCATCCAAGCATGGTATGCTTTTCTAGAACACTGATCGAATTTTTGTGTAACTTTTTTTCACAAAGGTTCTCCATTCATAGGAAATATATTGTCTCTATATGTCGTTTCCTATTTTGACTTAGAATAATATTTTGATACATACCTAAATTTTACCGAATTTCACCTTATGTGTTTCTATCACGATGTCTAATGCAATTTGCCGTGGCTTAAAACATTTTGACAGCGGGACAATAAAATTCCAACTGTGCCTTTATTTCAAATTTTATTTCTGTTGACGCGTAAGTTGGTTGTCTTCTTATTACATCCGAAAATAGTGTTGTCATGTGCCTTATCGACATTATTTTTTCAAGACCATTAGGCACATGATTGTTTATAGAATTATACACTTTAATCCTATAAGTATTGCTCGCCTTGTCGACAAAAAAAAAAATAAACTCTCCAACCACAATCTTTGTCGAGCATCCGACCGCAACTTTGTTACATGATGACCTCGATATTTTGATATCGAACTGAATATCCAAAACATAGAAAAACAATGCATCTCTAAATTCACTCACCGATTTGAATCTTTTGCCTAAAAGGAGAAATTTGTTACTCAGCCTTGTGTTTCTTGGTTGTTTCAGCTTCTTCGGAATTTTTTCAAACTCCACCCATTCATCATTCGTGCTCACTAGATTTTTGGGATCCATGTCATCCATATCATCACCTTCAGCATCACTCTCGTACTTCTGTTACTCAAATTCATCAAAATATCTCCCAATTCACATTCTACCTCCTTTGAAGCGTCATCATCCGCAACTTCTCCATCATCTCTTTCTCGTGCAGAAAAACTGGTATCATTTTTATGAGCCTCTGCTATATTCTCATCATCTACTTCATCATCTTCACGCTCGACATTCTCATAAGCCATTTCATCATCTTCACGCCCGACATTCTCATAAGTCATTTCATCATCTTCAGACTCGACATTCTCATCTACTACCTCATCATCTTCATCTTCCAGATTCTCGTTGGTAACTTCTCCTTCACAACTTGGAAGTAACAAATACCCTAATTTGTCACTTTCCTCATACGTTAAAATCGACAGAAAAATAAACTCTCCAACCAGAATCTTTCGTCGAGCATCTGACCGCAACTTTGCTACATGGTGACCTCGATATTTTGATATTGAACTGAGTATCCAAAATATAGACAAACACCGCATCTCTAAATTTACTCACAGATTTGAATCTTTTGCTAAAAAAGGGAAATTTGTTACCGGACCTTGTATTTCTTGGTTGTTTTAGCTTCTTCAGAATTTTTTCAAACTCCACCCACTCATCATTCGTGCTCACTAGATTTTTGGGATACATGTCATCCATGTCATCAGCTTTGGCATCACTCTCGTACTCCTGTTACTCAAATTCATCAAAAACATCTCCCAATTTAAAATCTACCTTCTTTGAAGCGTCATCATCCACGACTTCTCCATCATCTATTTCCCCCGCAGAAAAACTGTTGTCGTTCTCATGAGCCACTGCACTGTCTATTTTCTCATCATCCACTTCATCGTCTGCAGACTCGACATTCTCATACGCCATTTCATCATCTTTAGACTCGACATTCTCATCAGTAACTTCTCCTTCACAACTTGGAAATAACAAATACCTTAATTTGTCACATTCTTCATACGTTAAAATTGACTCTAATATTTGATGTTGAATATATATATATATATATATATCCAATTCACCACCTGTTAATTAACACTCTCACATATATCCTAATCTGGATCATCTCCAACAAACATTTTCTCGTCCAATGATTGATGTGGTAGTTTATACCACATCTCCCGTATTTATGACATGATCTTGCGAAAATATACGGAATCTGCAAATAAGAACAACGATAAATACTCTAGATCAAACTTCACCCCTTTTACCAAAAACCCACCTTCATAACTAGCATGTCCTTTTTTGTATAACATGGTTCCATCCATGTAAAAGTTTAAGCTAATTTTATCTCCTTGACTATAAAGGAAAAAGATTAACTATTCATTAAAAAACCCTAACTGTTCAACAAAACGTGGAAATCATAACAAAAAAATGTTTTTGAGTTGTGCTTCAAACGAAGCCGAAAATCGAAAACCAAACTTGAACCGCTGAAGTACAAAAAAATCCAAATTTACCTCATGTGTGTCGTGATTCCAGAAAAACACTATGTCGTTTTTCCTCTCGCTTTTGTTGTTAGTGCCGTATATCACGTATTCGCCTTCTGTCTTTGACGTCTATCTCCGTCGAATTTAGGTTTTGTTGACTGTCAGATTTTTACTCTCTGTCTGTAAAAAAACTAGTTGATCGTGAAAGTGTGAAAGTTACCTTTTAGGTATTTTTTGTGTTTTGGTCAAATATTAAAAAAGTTAAAATCAAATATTTTTAAACTCAAAATCACGTGTCAACCACATAATCAGTCATCTTAGACACGTAATCAACCATGTCAGCAATCGTTAACGGAGATAAGATGATGTGTCACGATGTTAAGCATCGAGTTTCAATTTAGAAGCCGACAATCAAATATGTGAATTTTTATAGGAGTTGAATTAAATGTAGCGATTATAATGATAGTAAAAAGTAGGTGTCTAGTTCTGTAAAAAATAAAAAAAAAATAGAGTGATTATAATGAGTTTTTTCTTAAATTTAGTTTTGTCTAACGTTAGTTGTCTTCTTATTTCAAACGATGGTTTTAAACTGATACAAATTTTAATATTTTTAAAGAAACAAAATACTAACAGGGTTTAAAAGACATTGATTTAAAAATGAGATAAAAAATCTTGATTTTTATTTGAATGGAAATATTAATATTAAATAAAAATAATAACATTAGTATTTGGTTTCACAAATTGTGTTGGACCTTATTGATTTGAGGTTAATTATTACATTTGCAATATTTTTATCCTCTTTGGTATAATTTACCAAAAAGACTTTGGTAAGTGAACAATATTAAGATTTGTGTAATGCAATATATAAGCTATACCTTTGTTATATAAAGGAAACAAATGATATAAGATATTGAATATATATAAGAAACGGAAGAATAGCAAAAAGTGAACGTAAAGCAAATGGTACCACTCACATGAATCCAAATATTGTAACATTATTGATAATTCGATTTCAAGCGTATTCATGTGATCTTCTTTAGTATTCATATACTTTTTTTAATATTTTTTGAAAAATTAATAGATATTACAATATATTTTCTCTATTTTTAATTTAATTTCATCTCATCTAAATACCCTTTCCAAATACCCTTTCTAAATTAAAGTACCAATAACTTTGATTTTTTATTTTATTTTATTATTGACTCAAGTATAAGTATGATTATGATAGTTCTTCTAAAAATATTCTACAATTGCCGTGTCTCTTAAATGGTTATCCCCGACTCTTCACTTACGATATTCAATAAAAACGTATATATATACATATATATATATATACATCGTTTTCAATTTGACATAAAAAGAAAGAATGATGACTAAATGCAAACCAAATTTGCATTAGCAAAGAGCTTTCTACTTAATTCTAACCATTTCAATATAGAACTAATGAAATTTTATATATCAAAATTTTCATACATTTTAATAAATTTGAATTAAAAAATTCTAAACATTATTACAAATATATTACCATGTCCCAAAATTATTCATTCTTAATTTAAGCCAAACCGGATTCATTTATGAGCATATATAATAATAAAAATAAATATTAATACAAAAACTATATATATTTTCAGAAAACTTTGAATAAATTTAAGAGATTAAAGAAACGAAAATAAAAATTGATGTATAAATTCGCTTATGAATGTACATCTATATTATATATGCACGCACAAACATAAGATATTAATGAATAAATTTAAATGTAAAATAACATGATATAAATGTAAAATAAATTTAAATAAATTTTACGAAACCGAAGTTAGGTGTAAAAAAGAATGCAAAAAGAAGTGATTGAAATTGACATTTGAGTGTTCGAGAAGGGAATTCTATATACACAATCGCCATTACAACTTATGGCTTAGGTTTTAAGAAAAAGATTCGACCAATACTCATATTCTCTATTCATAGACCCATTATATATATATATATATGTGTGTGTGTAATATATTGCGAAATAATCATGGAAATAATGGAACATAGACTATAAAGGGAATAAAAACTATAAGAAATGGCTAGTCGAATACATAAAATAATAATTAAAGGGAACCTTTGTTTTTATGCTTCAATGTGACATTTCACCCGATTCTAGTGGCACACTCATCAAACAAATATATTTTGATAAAAATTATACATAAAGAAATATATATATATATATATTACAAATATATAATTGTATAAGAAATATTACTACTGAAAAATTATAATTTTAGACATAAAATTTTTGGATGAATTTTGTTTCGTAACTTAATTTTAGACTAATTTTTTTTTATCTCTCTTGACCAATTTTAGTTTTTCTCTGATTTATTTATATATTTTCAAATGTCCCTAAATTTCGAAGATATGTGATCTATCTCTAAATATTTGAGAGATTATACATGGATTTTGAGTATATCTCTAATTTCTAGACATATTAGGAACAAATGATATATTTTATCATTAATTCATCCCTTATTTAATTTTTTTTGAAAAGTGCAAAACTAAATGTAAAACTAAATTATTTTTTAGGTTTAATTTTTAAACAATACTTTTTAATATAAAAAATTTATGTGTGTTTCTTTATAGACATCGTAGATCTTGATATCTTGAATGAGCTTTTTTAATGTTGAAGTACAAAGTGTTTTTGCAAACAAATTGGTCATTTTTTCATTTGATCGAATATAAGGGATATTAATATCGTTTTTTTATGTATCATTTTTTCGTTTTAACAACACATGCAATATTATCTTTATGTAATAGTGTTGGATCAATATTAACCTACAATCCATATATTTTTTGTATGTGTGTAATTATTGCTCTCAGCCATACACACACTTCGTTTCCTTAATGAGTGCAATGAATTCATCATGGTTTGAAGATATTGAAACTAACGTTTGTTTCTGAGAACGTCACGATATCGTTGTACTTCCAATTGTGAAAACATATCCTCTTTATAATTGAACTTTATGAAGATCTGATAAATTACCTATATCTAGAAAAACAATTCACCCATATTTGGAATATGTAGGATAAAATAATTCTAAATCAATCGTCTATTGAAATTAATGAAAGATATGTTTTTTTATTTTATCCTACATATTCCAAACATGATAGTAAATAAGCTTTCTATTTTATAAATCTTCCTATGTCAAACTCTGGAAGCCATGATGTTACGAGATGAATTTATGGTTGTCAATAAAAAATTTGATCAGGTGGAAGACACAACTTTAGGAGTTCGATAAGAGTAGCCGAGGAGGGAACCACACGCAACTCCAAATCTGTAACCCTTGGGATTGGATGAGGGCAAATATGCTAAGTTTATTGATGATGAGGATGATCGTCCATCGAGACCCAATTATAGAGCGATAATTGATGATGACATTAGCAACATCAAGATGAAATTCTCTACGTTCATTGGTTGTAGTTATGTAGAGGCGACTTGGATGGTGAAAGGAAGCCATATATGGTCTTCATTTCTATCATTACAATGAGTTTAAGAAGGTAAGTTGGAATCGACAAGATTCGATGACTATGTACTTGTAGGGATGGGCAATCCGCGTTTCAATTTGGGTTTCTCGGGTTTTGGTTTGGGTTCCTTGGGTTTTGAAACATTGGACCCGAATTGAACCCGAATGTTTTCGTTCCGGATTCAGTTCGGGTTCGGGTTCAAAAGCATTGGACTTGAAATAACCCGAATCACATTTTGATATTTGGTTCTTCTGGTAGTTTAGGTTATTCGGATTGTTCCGGTTCGGGTTTTTCGGGTATTATATATAATTTGGGTTATTGAGGTTAAAATTCTTTGGATAATTTGTTTTTTTAATATAAAAAATAAAAATATCAAATATAACATATATATATAAGAAAATATACAGGTATTTTTTAGTGCTTATATATTTTTTAAAATTTTAAATATTTTTTTTTAAAATTGGGTTGTTCGGGTCTTCGGGTTTTACATGAACCCGAACCGGACCGACCCGAACCCGAATGGGTTTTGAAATTTGAATCTATATGGGTTTTTAGGGTAATCTATATTCTAAACAATTCGGGTTGTTCGGGTCGATCCGTTCGGGTTGGTCCGGGTAACCCGGATTGCCCACCCCTACATACTTGCATGGTGAGATCAACTTACTTGGGGATGAGATATGTGTTGTGTTGATGCAAAAATTCATACATGCTTACTATCGTTGAGATTTCAATCAAACGTTTGAAGAGATTGGTACAAGATTTAGGAGCATGGAGGATTACCAAAAATCGATGAATTTCTTGATGATTTGAGCACATCGACGAAGATCGAAAATTTACAATAGATCTGTTTCAAAGGGGGCTTAATAGTGACATCCAAGACCGCATAGAGACTTGTAATTACATGGATATGGACGATTTGCTAAATTTTATGAAAAAGATTGAGAAATAGTTTAAGATGATTAGATAGACTCGAAAATATTTGAAGATGATAAGAAAGACACTTCAGAAGTATGAGAACTCTTCTCCTAACTATCAGCCAAAATCTAATTGATTAGACGATTCGAATACAAGTCTGGACAGAAAGTGGAGATGCTTATGACCAAAACAATCGGATACCACTGACACCCTATTACGATACCAAGATATGAAATGTTTCAAGTGTTAAGGTCTAGACCATTTTGAAAAAGATTATCCGAACAAAAGGACTATGATTATCCGATTAGATAGATAGTATGAATTTGGAAACGATGTTGAGGTAGAGAATCCGATGTCAGATTTGGATGGTGATTTTGAAAAGATAAGGTTGTGAAACACAACTTCTTAGTAGTGCGAAGAGTACTGAATCTACTAGTATGGAGAACATTTTTTACATTTATGGATTTATCAAGGATAAGGTATGCAATATTATAATCTATGTAAGTAGTTGTACAAACGTAATGAGCACATCACTTGTTAATAAATGGAAACTACTAATTAGAAAAGCATCCAAAGCTATATAAACTTCACTGGCTGAACAAAAACTGGGGATATAAAGATGCACCGGCTAAGTTAAGATCATGTTAAGCATTTGGAGATGTGAGAACTAGGTTCCATGATATGTAGTACTGATGCAAGGAGTGTATTTGTTATTGGGACGACCTTGGTAGTTTGATACACGTGCAGAACACGAAATGTTCTATAACAATTATTCTTTTAGCTTCAAGGGTTAAAACTTTTGGTTATGAGTGAACATGAGGTAGTTCAAAAAAAATAGTGAAGTCTTCAGATAAATCCAGAAAAAGGCATGTGAAAGAAAACTCGTGAGAAAAAATGAGAGTTGACGAGTTCAAGAATACCTAGTTTTCACACCAACTCATGATTGTCTGTATCTACAAAGATATAGTTTTCACTAATGACGAGATATCACAAGACTTTCATGTAAGTATTTTCTCTAAGATAAACATTAAGAGTGAATATCATGAAATTTGTATGAGGGAGGGAGATGAGCAAAAAATCGTGTTAAAATGAAATTAAGGTTGTATGAATTTTTAATCATTCCATTTAGATTAACCAATACACCTAGCACTTTTAGGCAGTTAATGAATCGTGTTCTTAAAAACATTAATTGGAAATTATGTTGTAGTGTACTTTGATGTCATTCTTATCTACAACAAGAGTTTAGAAGAACATGTAGTACATATTAAAGTTAGCTTAGGTGTTTTAAGGAATGAAAAATTGTATTATATTATGATTAAATGCACGTTTTGCATTAATAGTCTTGTATATTTAGGATTTGTTGTAACTATGTAGGGTACACACATTGACAAGGAAAAAGTAGATCCATCAATAATTGGCCGACACTGAAGACGATCGAAGAGATTCATATTTTTTATGGTCTTAAAAGTTTGTACCAAATATTCATGAAGGATTTCAACACCATCTCCGCGCTTTGAGAATAATAATCAAGATGAATGCGGACGTCAAATGGGGGATGCACAAGAAATGGAATTCTAGCTTTAAATTTATTTTCTTGAATAAATTTATATTCTTTGCTTAATTTCTCTAAACATGTTGAGATTGATTATGATGCTTCCGGTGTAGGGATTGATGTATTGATGCAAAATAGAAGACCAAATGCGTACTTCAACGAGAATTTAAACGGTGCAAAACACAACTATGCCATCTATGAAAAGGAGATGTATGCGTTAGTATGAACATTACAGATGTGACAACATTATCTTTGGCCCAATAAATTCGGTATCCACACTACATGCGAGTCACTTATATGCATCTAAAAGGTCAACACAAATTTAATCATACACATGCAAAATAGGTAAAATTTATTGATGCATTCTCGTACATATTAAATATAAACAAGATAAAGATAATGTGGTCACATATGCACTATCTAGATGTTATACCTTGATATCTTCCTTAAAGTCACACTTGTTAGGTTTAGAGCATGTTAAATATCTATATGAATCTAATGTAGATTTTATAGAGTAGTTTAGAGCTTGTGAGAAGTTTTTGGCAGAGCCATACTATATGTTCGATGGGTACTTATTCCACGAAAATAAATTGTATGTACATCAATTCTCTATGCGTGACTTGCTTGTACATAGAGCACATGGAGATGGATTAATGAATCATTTTAGAGTGGCCAAGACTTTTTCTACCTTGAAGGAATATTTTAACTGGCCAACATACAGAGAGATGTGGAGTTTACGAACGATGCGTGGGTTGCAAGAAAGAAAAATCACGCCTCAACCTGGACGGTTTCTATACTCCTTTGCTTATTCCTAATGCATCATGGACTGATATTTCCATAGATTTCATGTTATAGTGTGATCGATAAGTTTTCTAAGATTATGCATTTTATCCCTTGAAAAAACATAAATGAAGTTTCACATGTCGCCACCTTATTCTTTAGGGAAATTGTACATCTCCATGGAATGCTTATGATGAGGACAAGCTCATGGTTATACTACAAATCACACAAGGATCAATCACGAGGAAAAAAAGATAGAAGCTTAGGAATGCACTTACAGGGCATGGAAGGATATACAATAGCTAGACGGGAGTATAAAAAAGCACCAAGTCAAGACCATAAGACCCAACTACAAGGAGAAAAAACTAAGATGAGTAAGAGTTTTGAGAAGCAGAAGGCGCTAGACCCGAGTGGAGAATCGCTTGAATAGAAAGAATTATCTTGACCAATGTATGCATGGCATCTTCGTTTGGTCCTAACGAAAAAGAGCTCGACCCAAACAAACCTACAAAAATAAATGGAGCATTCGAATGGCTGGATCACTTGGCTCGAGCATCATACAACTCCAAGCATTGGAGGACTCGACCGAGCAGAGGGAATGATGGCTGGATGTACTTTAGTTTTGCATATTTTATGGTTAAAGACATATGTGGTGCTCGAACGAGTAGTTACACTACTCAACTAGTAATTTTATTGTGTTTTCCTTAATTGGCTTATATTATTTAGTTTTACATTATTCTTTGATCTTTATAAATAAAAGCTAATTTTATGATATTTTAATTAAGTTTTATTCAATTGAGAGTGTTTTTTATTTTTAATTCTTGATAGAGATTTTGAGTATTCACAAACTTATAAACTCTAGATCATAAGTGTTGTGTTGTTGTTCGCTGAGTCTGCATCTTCTAGTCGGTTTATAGTTGGGATTTGTGGGTACATCCTTAGGAAAGATAATTATATGTTAGCTATTGAGTTGATAGAGGGTTTCACTTCGATTTCATCCATTTAACAATAGAATGTTGATATAGATTCATATATGACGTAGAATAACTATGTTAAATATGGATGTTAAGTTCCTTAGTTATTTTTTAAAAACGTTATGGTCTAACTTAGAAACTAAATTATTATTTTCACAACTAGTCATCCATAAATTTGTGGTCAAATGGAAGTGGTTCATAAGACCTTGCAGAATTATTTTCATGTGTTACTTAAAAGTAACCTTAAGATGTGGAAAAATGCTTACCAAATGTAGAGTTTACATGTAATAGGGTGGTTTATATTGCTACCTAGTTTTTGCCGTTTGAAATTGTATATACATTTAACTCACTAACTGCTTTAGATATGGTTCATGTAACATCATTAGAGTTAACTACTTTTGATGACAAAAAAGACTGAGTTTACGAAACAGATCCATGAAAAAACATGCGTGAACATCGAAAGACGTACAAAGGAATACGCCAAACAAGCAAACAAGGGGTACATGAATGTTAGCGATTTAGTGTGGTACATTTACAAAAAAAAAAAGATTCCCATAATAATACAAATCAAAGTTCATGCCCGAAGGATACGTTGCATTCAAAGTTCTTGAATGCATCAACGATAATGCCTAAAAAAATGAACTACCAAGCGAGTAAAATGTCAATTCGACTTTTAATATAGCTGACTTGGCTCATTTTGATGTAGATGTCAACTTTGATTTGAGGTCAAATTCTTTTGAAGAATGAAAAAATGATGATAATGACTTGGAAGAGATACCTAGTACGCAAGGACTGATCAAGAGGGCTAGAACACATAAGATTTAGAACATGTTTGCTTGCACGACCGTTGAAGAATTTGCAACGGCTTCATGAGTACATAAAAAAATGTTAAGTCAATCACACATGACTTGCCTACAAGTAGATGAGATTGAAAGGAGCATGGAGTCGACTAAGCCAAACTCGTTCGACCCTAACAGAGGCACACTTGGCCAGAGCGATTATTCTGTACCAATGTACACCTCATGCACGTTGGCCACTCGACCTGAGCGAACGTGATATTAACCCAAGAGAATCATTTGCTCAAAAGTGCACTCGAGACTTTGACTAATCGACTTGAGCATTTCCTTTGTCCATAAGAGATGAATGACCAAAAAGAAGATATAAGCGGACGAACATATTGTTTGGATGAACTTTTAGTCGAAAACCCTTATACGGCGTTTGACCGACCTGAATCTTGATTGATCAAGCGGTTATCCAGTTTTTAAGTATTTTTTCTAATTTCCTTATGTTTTGAATTTTACTTTATCCTTAAAATAAGGCATACATTGTAGCACAACTTAACTAAATTTTATTAGAGAATATAATGTTTTTTCTTTATTATTTATTTGAGATCTAACTATATATTTTTGGATTTGAGTATTTAGTAACTTATCAGTACTAGAACGTATACATTGTGATGTCGTCACTCACTTTGAAATTCTCTTGTAAGAGGGTTTGAGGTGTTCATTTATCAATGAACAAGTTTTAGTTCTTTCCTCGACTTATGAGATGAGTTTATTCTTTTTATCGTATTGCTAACAATAGAATATAATATATACAACCGAAATTTAGTGTGTTATTCATATAATATAATAATATATAGATATTATCATCAATGATTTGTATTTTGCGAGATATATATAATTTTTTATTTGGAATCAAAACCAAAAATAATTGGAATTGAAATAAGTAAGACTTGAAATTTACAAAATAATATATAATATATAATATTTTAATTCTTCTATGAATTAGTTAAAGTATCGTAATAATAATAAGTTAAATATTATATTAAAATTATGTGTGTATAGATGTATCATATATGTCTGGATGAATTATGAATATGTATGTAATATAAATATATGATTATATTAGACTTATTTATATACATATAAGATATATGTATACGTATATAAGAATTATAAATATGTATATATATACCTATGAATGAAAAGAAAGAAAAAGATACCTATATATAATGTATATTTTTGTATGTGGAAAATATAATAAGTTATAAAATTGAATTGTGTCTTGAAATGTGCATGTGTGAGAAGAAAATTTCTTCGTAAGACAGAGATATCATGGATTTGGCCTATTACACATTAATTATCCACAATATATTTATGTTATTAATTTTATATTCTCGGAATTATTGATTCAGTTTTTCTTCTTCTGATTTTCTAGTTTTATCCTATTCATTCTAAATTTTAATTTCCTTGAAATTAAATATATTTATATTTTTTTAAATATTTGTTGTTGTTTTGTTTAAATCATTTAAAATGTTTGAATCTTTTATTTTTTATACATCGTACTGAATTGAATGATACTAATTTTTTTAATTAAATTAAATTCTAATTTATATTTGACAATTTTTAATATTTTCATTTCAATTATTTATATAAAGTATCATATAAAATAATCTAATTCGAATATAAATAAAACTTAAAAATATTACGAAAAATAATTTATTTTTTAATAATGTTTTCAGATTTTCAGTCATTATCTTTATAATCCTTCCAAATTTTGATGAAGATTTTCGTAAATTTATAGTCGGATCTCAAAATTATCTTAAACAATCTTACCATTTTTTAAAAGATTTATTTGAAATATATTATAGCTATGCACAGCATTCATTACCATCATATGTGGCTTATTATTACTATCAAATGTGGATGCACAACACCATTTATTATTTTTTTAAGGAAGGAGGACTTATTTTGACTTATTTTTGGGTTTTGTTTATATAGTTTATTTTAATGGACTATTTGGAGAAATATATTAAATTATATTTGTAAATAAAAGTGTACATATTGTTTCGAGTTTGACATCAAGGGTATACAATTTAGGATGTTAGAGAGTTAATCAACTTCACTAATCTTATTTGCTTCCATAATCACTTTTTTGTAACCTTTTCTTCAATGATTGTAACATCTTAGAGATGTCATGTGAAAACCATTAGATAATCACACCTAAACACATAATCATGAATTTGTTATTGACTTGTCCCATATATATATATATATATATCGATGTTGGATTAAGTACCCACTTGAAAAATATGTTCATGTCTCACACCAAACTTAAACACCACTAAAGGGTGCAACATATGAAAACAAAATGGAAAATCCATTAAAAACATATAAATTTATTCCAAAAATTCAAAATTATATATGAACTAGTTTTTTTTAAATTTGATATATAAATTATTATTTTACAAAAAATGATATTAATTATGATAATTATTTTGTAATTTATTAATAAAACTATATGTGAAAATTGATGTGTACATAAATAAGATATTTTTTATGAATTAAGATACAAAAAATATTATATTAATTATGATAATTCTTTTGTTATTCATTAATAAAAATATATGTGACAGTTGATGTGTACATAAATAAGATATATTTTATGAATTAAGATACAATTGATATGTACTAGTTTTTTTAAATGAGATACATAAAAATCGTAATATTTTATAAATCAAAATTTTGTGTTTTTATGGATTTTTTATAAACCCAATTACCACAATTCGGTGTGAACTTTAACTAAACCGAAAAAGAAAATTTTAAAAATACTGAAAAAATATTATAATAAATATTTATAAACCCTCGTCATTGCCTCTCAATTTGTATATTAAGTTTATACTCTCCCTATAATTTGGTTGAATTTTAAGGCTTCTTGTTTTTATGCATTCACCGTGAACAAGAGTGAAGAAAAACAAAGGTGAAATCAAGCCCATTTCAATGGGCCGGCCTACAAAATTTATAAGCCCCTTAGAGCTTAAATCGGCAACCTAATAATATCGAACAAAAACATATATATATATATATATATTATATTTGGAAAAAATACTTCTTTTTAATTTCTTTTTCAATTTTAAATTGTAAAACAAAATTAAAAAAATTTAATAATATTTTCAAGTACAATAATAGATTTGCGACATTAATATATAGTTTCAACATAGAAAATAACATAAATAGAGAATATCTTTGAGTTTAAATATAATATATATATTTATATATATACATATATATTATATTTGGAAAAAATAATTCTTTTTAATTTCTTTTTCAATTTTAAATTGTAACACAACGTTAAAAAATTTAATAATTAAATTATTAAGATTTTCAAGTACAATAACAGATTTGCCACATTAATATATAGTTTAAACATAGAAAATTACATAAATAGAATCTCTTTGAGTTTAAACACAATAACAGATTTGCCACATTAATATATAGTTTCAACATAGAAAATAACATAAATAGAATCTCTTTGAGTTTAAATACAATAACAGATTTGCCACATTAATACATATACCATGTCCATTACTTTATTTTCATAGAAAATGAAATAATTGTACATATCCATCTTTCTTTAACTATTTACACAATCTATTATAAAACCAAATCCAATAACAATAAAACATATCAATCATATCTGAGACATTCACTTTAAATTCAATGAAAGATTCTGAAATTTTAGCCATCCGAATGAAAATTTTCACCTTCTTCGTATTCTAATCTTTCATTCTATGTTATAACATCAATGTCAAAACCGTACTATGTTGTATTATACCTAACAAAATAAAGACATTGAAATCCCTAACACTTTGTTACTATTTATATTCAGTGACGGATGATATCTCTTAACCTTAGGTGCTTTTGGAGCTTCGATTTCATCCTCCAAATCATTTGATTCATTAGATATGAACCCTTCACGAAAAATTAACGTTCTTTTCGGCGTGCTATATGCGAAATGCGATTCCTTTGCTATCAATGACTACAGAAAAATAAACACATATCATAATTAGGAACAAGCATCGACAAATATTGAATATTTTGATCATGATATTAAATGCATCAACATCAATCAATCTAAACATGATTTCATTACACTTACAGTTTCTCTTATCGTCTTTGACACATGAAACAATTGTTCTAAGTCTTCGTGTTCAACACCGCAAAGAATCTTAACCTGCGAAATCTTTGAAAATCTACGCTCATAATCATACAAAAACAGAAATAAAAAAGGGTTCAAATAAAGTTGAAAACTTTAAACTCATTCATCATTGAGCAATCGAATCTATAAAATCCATAAAATGAAAAATGATGATAAGTCTAAGAGACAAACCAAAATGTCTTGAGGAAGAGATTCAAGGCGAGAAGCTCCATTGTTAGTGACCAATTTCTCATTACAAAGCCTAGGAGTTATTCGTTTGAATGATGAATCAATCATCGAATCTTCATTTGATTCATCGAAAATAAAAACCCTTTTCGATCCTCTTTTATATTTCACCAACTTTAACATGAACCCTAATTCATCATATTCATCACGATGCTTTAGATTCGATTCTACGACGTTGGACTTCTTCTTCCGTAAAGCCATTTCAACCGAAATAGGGAAAATCCACAAATTATTTTTCAATAATCTGCATTATGAAAACAAAAAAATAATCATCTTTTGAAATTTTTAGAAAAAATGACAGGAGAATGACTATAGGGAAGGAGAAACCGACCAACCTTAGCTTATTACTTACAAACATACATACAAGAAGAATTCATAAAACAAATTCCTAAGTTATATTTATAAGGACCAATAATCATACTTATTATTGAGATTTCCTCGCGACTTATTTTATTTTAATTATTTATTTATGAAAATAGAAAACAATGGAGTGTCCATTCTCATCCAAAAATATCATCCCACTTTCTATTAACACTTGACGGTTAAACAACTAGCTGTTGTGAAGGACACGTGGCGGCGTGTGAGAAGATATGGGAACGAACATGAGAGGTGGGTTTGCTGACGTGGCGATATGTCGGTGTAAATTCACGCGCTTTATTTCATTTTAATTTAATTTAGTTTAATCTCCATTGGATTCCTCAAACACCGAAGCAAAAACTATGATGCACAAGTTCATCCTCCATCCATAATCGTGATTGTTTCACATTTGAATAGAAACAATGTAATTAATTCGTTACACATTTGTAGAAAAAAATGAATTTTACAATCTATTTTAAATCTTTTTAATTCAAACTTTGATTATGTAAATAAATATAAAATGAAAAAGATACTTTATGTTTTATTCAACATTTGAGTTAATTTATCTTAGATTGAAACAATATATTCATATCATATTGGGTTATATAAAAGAAGAAATTTGTGTATGTTTCATAATGTTCCGGAATAACATATAAGTGTACTTGTCATAAAATATGTAGTAAAATTTCTCTTTACAAGATGGTGCATATATGCCATCTGGTGAGAAATGATTTAAATTAATGAACTAATTTTAAGGGAAATCACTTAATTTGATATGCAATTAATAACTTAAAATCCTTTTTTAATGGAGAGTCAAACAATGTCTATTCATTGACATATAATTGATTACATATATTGAAATAACAGATTTCCATAGATTTTTAATTTGTTAAGTTCATAGTTTAAAAGAAAAAATTCTCCTAAAAGAAAAACATGTATAAGATTGACCATAGATTTGAATTGGATTTTTTTCCATTCCGTTAACAAAATTCAGTTTACATTTTCTTTAATATGCTTGAAAAATTTATTTTATATAATAATTCTAGTAATTATCATTTTATAAGGTGAATAAATAACTTATGTTATCCAAATTATTTATATTCATATTCGTTAAATATTCTATTTTATTATTCGTATTTATATACGAAATTCGGATATGCAAAAATATTAGAATATTTTTTGAATCCAAAAAATTTTAAATTCTCTGAATTCAAGGGATAATCTTATCTTAGAGTTTGACTGGTGGAAACGCAACGTTTGTGCTTACGTTTGGCGACGTTTCAGTCAGCGTTTGACGATATTTTGTTTCAATTTGTCTGAATGGTGAAATCATTGTGTTTGCGAGCGACTGCAACTAGATTTAGTGTATATTTTTTAATTATAATATTCAAATATTTGAAATAAATTAAAAAATTATAAAAATATTTAAATATATAATACATATACACGTATATATATTTACAATTAATATAAATTATAATAGAAAGAGAGAAGAGATAAATGAAAGACAAAGGGTATTTTGGTAATTTTTATTCAAAACACACAAAAACACAAATGTAACGCAACATAATTCTAGATTTTAAAATATGCGTTTCGATGCGTTTTCGGGCGACTACGACTCCACCAGTCGGTTTTAATGTCACCCAAAGTCGTCAAAAAATACAGTCGTCGCGTTTGCGTTTGGGAGCGACTCCACTAGTTAGGGCCTTAATCTGATGACCAAGCGATAAATAAAAATTAGGGTTTTTAGTTATATTTAATTACAATTATTTTTAAAATAATAATTATATTATTATTTAAATTATAAGTACATGTAGGTTGATTAAAATATTCAAAGTATTAGTATCCGATTTGTATTCGAACCGAAAATTCAAATGTCCGCTCACACAAATACAAATACAAATATTAGAAATAAAATATTTGACAAATAAAAATAGTAGAATCAACTACCCGAATTATTTGTATCCGTAAGTACTAAATAGAAAATTTAGTTAATATATAGATACATATATAACAAAATTGATTTTAATGACCAAATTAGAAATAAAAAAATTATTAATCTTATTTAAACACTTATTATATAAATATATAGACAAATATGCAATATATTTATGATTTGGAGGACTAAAATATCAAATTTGAAGATTTAATTTGCACTTAAATTTGATTCTAATCCAATTGGGTTGGATAATATTGTAGAGATATTACAAGATGTGAAAAAAGAATTCACTAAATATATAACTTTTATGTGAGTTTTAGTATATTAATTTGATAATCTAATAACTTGTTTCATTGTTTTAAGTGAATTTTCGATATTCGTAGACTCATCGATGAAGCAAAATTTGAATGAATGATGTAGAGATGAATATGAAGATTTGATGTTTTGGTTTATTTATATTATGTATTTTTGTGCGATTTAAATTTTAATTTTAGATTATATTTGATGATGATTAGTTTTTATTAGAATTATTTTTTATTTATATTTTTTACGTTTAAAAAAGTTAGGTTTAGATACAGATATCCGTCTTTTCGACAAATATTCGTATTTAAAAATATCCAAATTCACAAATACAAATAAAAATAATAAATTTGGATAATCATCGAATACAAATACAAATAGTCGGGTATTAATTTTTGGTATTTATCGAGCCCTAAATATATGAACACATTGTATTTTAATAATTATATTTATTATTAATTATATAAAACCCCTTAATTTAATATTTTATAAATAATTATCTAGATATTTAATAAAATAATTATTTAGTATATTGGAATACAAATAATTTGGATGATTGATATATTATTTATATTCATATTTGAATTGATTATTAATAATCAATTATTCCTTAAAAAATTCTATTTAATGAGAAAGCAAGATAATTGTTTGCTTATCTATTATACATAAAATAAAGTTTTAAAGAATATATACAATATAGAGATTAAAGGAAAGAAAATTTATCTTTGTTGAATTGAATTAAAAAACACATATGGTTATTATGTATTTATATTACAATCAAGATTTGAATCAAGAAATAGATAATAAAGTGACAACTATTTTAGTAATTAAAAAATAAAAGAAAACAAATAGTTCATCAAAATAATGTTTAATAGTCTCCCTCAAGATGATGATTGCAATTGTGATACTCCCATATTGGATAGTAAATCTTGAAATTGTGCTGAAAATGAAAATTTTATGAGAATGTTCACAATTTGATTGTCTAATTTCACACGAAGCATTTTGAAAAACTTGACTGTAGTCTTTCACGAACAACGTGAAAATCTAGTCCAATATGTTGTGTCATTTCATGGAAGTCATGAGTGCTTGCAATGTGAAGAACCGATGTATTTTCACAAACAAAATAGCATGCATAGAAATAAAAATATGTAATTCACGAAAAATTGAATTTAACCAAATTAACACAATTTGCATTTGATTTCCATCATATGAGAGATTGTAATTTGCTTAATTGATTTCTATATGATGAGAGATTGTCCAATGAAAACACAATATCTTGTTACTGATCTACGAGAATCAATGCAAGACACCCAATCAACATAAAAAAATCTTTAAGTATAAAATCATTTTCAATGGGCTAAAATAAACCTTGTGTAAGATTTTTTTCAAATATTGTAGAATTCTATGCATAGGGGATGGCAGATTACTTAATTCACCGTTGGATTGTGAAAATTCAGCATTTACTTCCATTGGAATTATTAATTGCTTCCAAACTAAAATTCCAATTCTTTAAATAGTTTTAAAGTAAATTTACGTTGACTTATAGAATTTTTTTTGTAGAGCCCACCAAGTCCAATTACATCATTATTAAATATATATCAAGAGAAAGAAAAGAAGAAGAAGACAATTGCTTGCCCTGACCAAAGGAAAAGAAAAGAAGAGAAAAGAAAATGAGAGAAAGATGATTTGCCAATTTTTCTCTGTGCTCTCATTTTGGATTAATTCTAATTAGGCTTTAGGTAAAATTCTAGAATGTTTCTTTATTCCATCAATTTAAAGATTTATATAATGGATATTGATTATTCAATCGAATCTATACTAGAGGAAATCGATTCGTGCAATTTGTTAGCAACATCAATGTGAACCGTCAAGTCATCAAAGAAAGCTAAGGTGATGATCTGTCCCTCTAAAAATTAGTTTTTTTTATTATGGAGAAACTTATACGTTTAAAACGATGCATGAACATAATAGAACATTTTGGAAATTCACACAAGGAATTGAGACATCATAAGTGAAAATTAGACCAAACCCTAGAATTGTCATATGAGGATTGATTACATGAATATGAACTGGTTTTGGTGAACCTAAAGTGATTAGAGATGACCTAGAGAATCGATGCTCAATAGAGCGTTGAGGTAACAGAATGTCGATGTTTTGGTTTGGTATTAAAACCGAGGAATATCTTGTCTATTGTGCTCGATCGAGTGATTTTGAACTCGAACCTTCGAAAGAAGGAGCGTGCGAGTGTGTCGGTGAAAATTGTCATGTGAGGAGTATCAGGTCAACCACAATAACCTTTCAAGGGACAAAGTGTTTTAGTTACTTATAAGTGGATCTGCCAACGTTGTACTGTGTTGGAGAATGTAGTCTACTAATAGCTGGGGTACATTGTGACCTGACGAGATATTCAGTGTGCTGGGGTCCTTTGGACTTTGCAAATATATGCCCAAGCTAGAGTCTTGTGAACTAGGTGAGTTTAGATCCGGTGTGATACTAATCTTAGACTTAGGATAATTAGTCGGGTTGGATAGAATTTTCCATGTGTCTTTTGTGTGATGATGTACCATTATTTTGTATTACTAGTTAAAATTTACGAATACGTGGGACAAATTATATACACATATTGTCTCACTGAATGCGTCTTTTGTACTCACCAATGGGGGCACCTCCATCGCCATAAGCACAACCGCATGCATCACTACCACTGCCACCACCACCACCACCGCTTGTTCTAGTGTTTAACCAGAGGTATGTGGTGATGTGAGAGTATTTATATGTCATGAATCACATGGCTAAATGGGGTACCGAAAAATTTTGTGGAGGTGCGATACCCCCCATGAAGGCAGAGGAGTGGATGTTCCGATTGGAGCGGAACTTTTGATCATCCATACGTCCATTAGAGTTTAAGATGGATTTTGCACTCCACTATTTGGAGGGAGAATCAATTTTTTGGTGGGATGAGATCCACATGGAATGTCCAGAACATTTGTTTTCTTGGGATGAATTTAAGCAACTTTTTTAATTGAAGTATGTACCGCATGCTAGTCATGAAAATATGGAGTTGGTATTTCTACAGTTGATGCAAGGTGATTGTACCATTGCTCAGTATTATACGATTTATTTGGAGTTATCACAGTTTGTGATCAAATCAGTAATTTTAGAGATTCTTAAGGTCAAAATTTTTTTTGCAAGGACTACGCCCAAAAGTTTTTGCAAGGACTACCATAAAATGTTTTGCAAGGGGGAAACAAGTCCAATAGATTTGTAGGAGACCAGATCAGAGGAATATAGTTTAGATTCGCCCTATTGTAACAACTTCGAGGTACCAATATCATCTAGTACCAAAAAAATTACAAACATCAACGAACAGATCAACAGATTCATCCGTTGATAAATATTGCAAACTGATTTCAATGGATAACATGGAATTATCAACGAACATCAATTCGTTAACATCGTTGAAATTTCCAACGAATTGACAATGGATAATATCCGTTGGTATTTTTTGTAAATCCGTTGAAAAGCCACTGTTATTTAAGCGGATGATTGTTGCTAGTTCCAAAAGATGACCATTGGAAATTACAACGGGTTCCAATTGGTAAATATAAAATTTCGATGCAAACGTTGGAAAAAATCAAACCATTAGATTTCAGCGGGTATCCGTTGGCTATTCCAATGGGCATCCGTAGGAATTTTCAATATATATACACCAAACTCGAATTCTTTAGCATTAAGTCATGAACAAAAAATATACGTTCAAACAATGTCTTCTTCTTCACTTATATATATAGGATATATAGAAGAAAAATTCCCGTAGTCGAGGAAGTTATGCAAGAATTCTTACATGGATTGGAGTAGTTCATTAGTTTTGTGTCGATGCAAATTTTGTGTTAAGAACGCAGGAACATGTTATGTACCTGCAAAAGATGCAATAATATGAAATATCGAATTCAAGAAATTGTTTGCAAACATATTTACAAGATAGGTTTCGTAGAGAATTATAAAATTTGATTATTTCATGGTAAAGTTTGTGACGCTAGAGATAGGTGCAATAAGCACCAGCAATGAAAGAAATGAATAGGTTCATCGTGAAACAACAACGACCAATCCATATGTGGAAACGGTGTCAAATACTTTTCGTGTAGTTGTTGAGAAAATATATGAAGAGATGCCGAACAATGAGGCACACCATTTTTCAACTTATTGGATGAGGCAAAATAGCATACACATAAAGGTTATCGTGAATGTTAGTTTCGTTTATCCTTATCATCAAGATTGATGAATATAAAAATATACTACATTGTAGCTAAAAATTGTATGGTTCATTTTGCAAAACCATACGTGAATATTTAAAGCTAAATAATCAAGCTCCCGAGATATATTATAAAACAAAGAATATTTTAAAGGATTTGGGAATGGCGCATGAGAAGATTGATCTTTGTAGAAACAGTTGCATGATGTTTTGATAAGAAGATAAAAATCTTTTGGAATGTAATGCAAATAGATCTCGTCCAAAAAAACCATATTCACGAAAATAATTACTGTACAAAAAGATACTCTATATGCATTTAGCAAACATGTTGAGAAGGTTATATGAATAAAAAAACCACTGTAACAATCAAAGGGCATGCAACATACTCGATGGGTGAAGGAATAACATAACATCAATCGGATGGTAAGGCTTCGAACGATTCAAAAAAATATAACATAAGTTTGCGTATAAGATGAAAATATTTATCTTCTTCTGTGCACCGATGGTTTTAGTCCATATGGAAAATCCGAAAGTGAATATTCTCTATGACATGTGATTTTGTCTGTGTATAATTTGCATCCGGAGATGATTCTGAAAATAAAAGTTATGTTTATGATGTTGTTGTTTCCAAGACTAGAACATCCGAAGAAATGTTTTGATGTATCCTTGCAACCCTTAATTCATGAATTAATGGAATTGTGGAATAATGAAATTCTTGCATATGATGTAAGTATAAAGAAAAAATTCATAATGAAAGCGGTGTTGTTGTTGACAATTAGTGACTTCCCTGCCTTTGTAATGTTATCTGGATGAAGTACGTACGAAAGAATAGAATGTTCATATTGTATGGAGGATACAGATTCGTTTTCTCTAGTACACGAGAAGAGACTATGTTGGTTTGATTGCCATAGAAGATTTCTTCCCTGTGGATATAAATTCAGAAAAGATAAAAAAACATTTTCGAAAGAACGTGGTACAACAAGAAGAGGTACCATGCATGTAAACATGTACGTAAATACTATACAAACAACTAAACACGATGGTAGAGTTACAAGTATAAGTAGAAGGGACATAAATGTAATTTAGGTTGATTAGGGTTTTCATATCTCTTGTATATTGCTATATAACTGATGTAATTATTCATTCAAAGAAATATACGAAAACCTTTCCACATGGTATCAGAGCTGAGTGTCTAACGACAATTCGTTTCTCGGCCGGCCTCTCCTCCTCCCCCCCTCAA
>CM071864.1:3684459-3736258 GCA_036759665.1 Gynandropsis gynandra
CTCCCTCCTGTCATCGGCTCAACCCTAAATCTAACCCTAGATCCAAAACCCACGTTCAGCTGTTGCCAACGTCCAAATTTTAGCCGTACCCGATCGGGCACTAACTACCCGATCATCATACGTTTTGCCCTACCCGATCGGGCACTCATATATTACCCGATCGGGCACCTTCCTACCGCTCCAAATTCTCACGCACATCTATGGCTATCTCCTCCGCTGCTGATGCAACTCCGGCGTTCAACGTCAATGATCCTCATGCAACACTCCTCACCGTCAACATGACAAACGTGACGAAGCTCACCTCCACAAACTATATGATCTGGAGTATTCAGATCCGTGCACTCCTTGAAGGTCATCGGTTGGAGTGTTTTCTCCAAACCGATTCACTTGTTCCCGATGCCACTATCGCTGTTAATGGCATCTCAACCCCGAATCCAGCGTTTGCGCCCTTCAAACAGCAAGATCGTCTCCTATTCTCGGCCATTTTAGGAGCAATATCGCCCCCATTACAACCGATGATTGCTAGGGTTTCATCAGTGCGCGAGGCGTGGCTTCTCCTTGCTCGCACATATGGTAAGGCATCCAGGGGGCACATCCTACAACTGAAGGAACAACTCAAACGAAGCACCAAAGGAACTCAACCCATAGATGATTATATGCGCACCATCATCAACAAGGCGGATGAATTAGCGCTCCTTGGCAAACCTCTTGATGCGGAAGACTTGTTGCAATACATTCTTGATGGATTGCCGGAGGACTACAAACCAATAGTAGATGCTGTGAATGCCCGAGATAGCATCATTCCGATTGAGGAACTCCATGAGAAACTCCTCAATCACGAAGCAAAGCTACTTCAAGCCGCCCCATTGCTCTTCACGCCGCCTGTAAATGCACTTGCTGTCAACACTCGTCCGAATCAATCCAATCGCAATCGACAGAATGGTCAAACCCAATGGCGTCGAAATGAGAACAGATCATCATCGGGATACCAAGGTCGCTGTCAATTGTGTGGCATCTTTGGGCATAGCGCTCGTAAGTGCCCACAGCTCGGAACTAGAAACTCTATTCCTGCACCGTCACCACCTTGGACCTCATCACCAAGACCATGGCAGCCACGTGCCCATAACACGACTCTCACAAATTATGAACCGGAGTCATGGCTACTTGACAGCGGCGCTTCCCACCACATCACATCGGATCTTCAAAATTTGTCCCTACATTCTCCGTACAAGGGAGGTGAAGAGGTGGTACTTGGTGATGGTTCCTCCTTGCCCATCACTCACATTGGTTCTCTCTCGATCCCTACCTCGATAAATGATTCTAGTTTGCATCTTGATCAAGTTCTCTGTGTACCTACGATGAACAAGAATCTGATCTCCATTCATCAATTGTGTCGGACTAATGACATTTCCGTGGAATTTTTTGATGATCATTTTCAGGTGAAGGATCTAAAAACGGGGGATCCTCTACTTCGCGGAAAGGTTAGAGATGGTGTCTATGAGTGGCCGAAACCCAAACTCACCGAACCTCCAATTGTGGCTCTTCATAGTGTCAAGACCACTTTGTCCGAGTGGCATTCACGTTTAGGTCATCCTTCGCTTTCTATTTTAAAGCATATTGTTTCTAAGAACTGTTTACCATTGTCTAAGTCGAGTTTGTCGTTGTTATGCAACTCTTGTTCCAGTAATAAAAGCCACAAATTGCCTTTTCATGAATCTTCCATCTCTACATCATTTCCACTTGAAATCATCTTCTCCGATGTTTGGACATCACCAATCATCTCGGTTGATGGTTTCAAATATTATGTCATCTTTGTTGATCACTTCACTCGATATACATGGCTGTACCCTCTCAAACAAAAATCCCAAGTTCGAGAAACCTTTATCACGTTCAAAGCTCTAGTTGAAAAACAATTCCAAAGCGTCATCCGTACTATCTACACCGATAATGGTGGAGAGTACATTGCTCTTGCTTCATTCCTCTCCACAAACGGCATATCCCATCTTACCACCCCCCCTCACACGCCTGAACACAATGGTATATCGGAGCGTCGTCAGCCGTCATACGTTGAAACCGGTCTTTCTCTCCTATCTCATGCGTCCTTACCTCCTTCGTTTTGGTCATATGCATTCCCAACCGCGGTTTATCTCATTAATCGCTTACCCACTCCCGTTCTTTCGTATGACAGCCCATACACTAGACTTCTTGGCACCCATCCCTACCTCGCTAAATGATTCTAGTTTGCATCTTGATCAAGTTCTCTGTGTACCTACGATGAACAAGAATCTGATCTCCATTCACCAATTGTGTCGGACTAATGACATTTCCGTGGAATTCCCACCACATCACTATGGCGTCGCAATAATACTCCACCACTCAAAGTGCCTACTTGTGTCTTGACCCCATAAGTTCACGAATTTTTACGTCTCGGCATGTCGAGTTTCATGAAACTGACTTTCCATATTCCCACTACTCCCAATATTTCACCAACAACGACTCCAACCCCACTTCGCCTGCATCCTCATGGTCGTCACCAGTTTGTGTTGTTCCATCTTATCCAATGCCACTCATGACACCGTCTTCCTCCGTCACCCCTGTAACGGATCCTTCACCGGACATGCTCACTTTGAGGACCCCCGCGGACATAGTTTCTGTTGCAGATAACTCCCATTTGGATGCTCCGGCTACTACTGGTGGTGGCAACATTCATCCAATGCAAACAAGATCTAAATCAAAATTGTTGCAGGTGTCTAGCCCGACCGGGCACCAAGTAGACCGCCCGATCGTGCATCATGCCCGACCGGGTGCCCCTTCCACCCGAGTCGTGCAAAGTTACGAGAATGCTTCAACAACACTTACCCGATCGGGCTCTCCACCTACACCCGATCGGGCACATTATACCCGAGAGTGTGACTCTTCCACCCGAGTCGTACAAAATTACGGGGATGCTTCAACAACAACTACCCGATCGGGCTCTCCATCTTTCCCCGATCGGGCACAATATACCCGAGCGTGTGACTCTTCCACCCGAGTCGTGCAAAGTAACGGGGACCATTCAACACTGATTACCCGATCGGGCACTTCCTCTTCACCCGATCGGGCACCTCTTTCGGACACCGAACCTACAACAGTCTCTCAAGCCCTAAAAGATCCGAGTTGGAGGAAAGCTATGAGTGAGGAATTTGATGCACTTGTTCGTAATGGAACATGGGATCTTGTACCGGCTCAACACGCATCAAATGTTGTTGGATGCAAGTGGATTTATCGTATCAAACGATTACCTGATGGTTCGGTGGATCGCTACAAGGCCAGACTTGTGGCGAAAGGTTTTACACAACGACCGGGAGTGGACGTGGACTTCTCATTCAGTCCCGTAGTTAAACCCACTACCATTCGACTGATTTTAAGTATTGCAATTGCAAATGGGTGGAGTCTTCGTCAACGTCAACTCAACAATGCATTTCTTCAAGGGCAACTCACGGAAGAGGTATACATGACACAACCTCCAGGTTTTGTTGATCATGATCGTCCTCATCATATATGCAAACTCAACAAGGCAATTTATGGTCTCAAACAAGCTCCTCGAAGGCTTTGTCCTTGCCGACGCCTCCTTGTTCATTCTTCACAATTCGGAGGTAACTATATATGTTCTTGTCTATGTGGATGACATTGTGGTTGTGGTAAGCCACTCGGAAGCAGTTCAACGCTTCATAATAACGCTTGGAAACCGCTTTTCCATCAAAGACTTGGGAAAACTATCTTACTTCCTTGGCATTGAAGTAACACGCACAGCCTCTGGATTACTTCTCACTCAACGCAAATATGTCACGGATATCCTCAACAAAGCTCACTTTTCTGAAGCTAAATCAGTCACCACTCCTATGGCCCCTAGCGCACGTCTTACCTTGTCCTCAGGTGACAAGTTAGATGACCCAACCAATTATCGGACTATTGTTGGAAGTCTACAGTATCTCACACTTACAAGACCCGACATAAGCTGTCCTCAGGTGATAAGTTAGAAGACCCAACCAATTATCGGACTATTGTTGGAAGTCTACAGTATCTCACACTTACAAGACCTGATATCAGCTTCGTTGTCAATAAATTATCTCAGTACATGCATGCCCCGACAACGGAACATCTACAAGCCCTCAAACGGGTCTTACGGTATTTGGTTGGAACGCAAGATCGTGGTATCTTCTTCTCCGTCGGTAACACTCTCTCTCTACACGCCTTTAGTGATGCAGATTGGGCGGGAGATCGTGATGAGTATATTTCTACGGGGGCATACATTGTTTACCTTGGCAGCCATCTCATTTCTTGGTCTTCCAAGAAACAGAAATTCCCTGCTAGATCATCTACCGAAGCGGAATATCGTGCTATCGCAGACACAGCAGCAGAACTCCGATGGATCACGTCTCTCTTAACGGAACTTGGTATTTCTTCGTCACAACCTCCAGTCATTTATTGTGACAACATTGGTGCAACGTATTTGAGCGCAAATCCCGTCTTTCATTCTCGCATGAAGCATCTAGCTTTGGATTACTTCTTTGTTCGTCAACTAGTGCAAGGCGGTATCCTTCGAGTTTCTCACGTCAACTCCAAGGATCAACTAGTGGATTTACTCACTAAACCGCTCGCTCGTCAGCCATTTCTTACACTTTGTCACAAGATCGGCATCACCGAAGGTGCTTCATCTTGAGGGGGCATATAAGTAGAAGGGACATAAATGTAATTTAGGTTGATTAGGGTTTTCATATCTCTTGTATATTGCTATATAACTGATGTAATTATTCATTCAAGGAAATATACGAAAACCTTTCCACAACAAGAACTGATGGAATGTGGAGGAAATCGTGCGCATCGAAAACGACAAGGCCAAGGTAAATGACATAACTGGTACAAACGTAGTATTTTTTTTGGAAACTAATATATTGGAAAATCACTTATATTGTATCATCATTTTGAAAGTTATGCATATGAATTTTTTTCGATAACATTATCAACATTGTTTTGAATGTGATGGGGAAAATGAATGATAACATATAATCAATGAAAGATTGAAGACAATATGTTATTGGAGTTACACGATAGAAAGACACTTTTCCAAATATTTAGATTGTCTAGGCCATCAAAAACAACATTATTGAGGTGGTTAAAAGAAGACATTAAATTTCCAGATGGTTATGCATCAAACACTCAGTGTGTGGTTATTGTGTGTTCAAGACTCATTGGTTTCGAAAAGTCACGATTTTCATATTTCATACAACGACTCATTCCAATTGCGTTTGTAGAGCTATTACCTTGGAACGTTCACAATGTGTTATGTAAAATTAGCATATTCAGCGTTTAAATGATCTATTATTAAACAATACTTATTGGAAGAAATAATAAATTTAATCACATTTTATTTCAAGTCTCATATTCGGGAAAAACAGTTAAAATTAGAAGAAGATCACGCTAACTATCTATTTCAATATATTTCTCAGTTTGGTGCAATTCCTGAGATCTTTACACCAATTGGGCGTACGAGAGGAAAGTCTGAGAAAAATTGGCTAACACCAAAGGAGTATACTCATATCAACACATATATATTAATAAATTGTCAATAGCTATTATCTTTTGAAAGGTATAAAACAAGGACAATCGATATTTTAATTTATTACAAATATATATATGCATATATATTTGTTAACATATTTTCATTACAGGATCTTTGATAAAGAAGTAATGAGTACATATCCTTATCTAAACGCAAATGAACTGAGTAAAAGAAATGTTCAATATAATAACTCGTGGTTGAGAGATTATGTAAGTACACATATTTTTGTATATATAAAAAATAATGTATTTTAGAAGTTATCATTAAGTTTTATATTATATAAGTTAAGGGTTACGATGATAGATATCCTACTTGATTAAGAGGATTGGTTAACAGTATTACAAGAAATGTAATATGCTGGCCAATTATGTTTACTCAGGGATACACCAACCCGACACGTTATTATATCTTGGTTGGTTGGATAAATATCTTGTGCTGAAATTGACATAAAACAGATACATTATTATGCAAATTATGGTCCATTCATCACAATAGATCAAGTTGATCACGTATGTTACGTGTATTATTCAACAACATTGAAATGTCGAAGAGAGGAGTGGTTGATCGTAGTTAAGATTAAACCGTTTGGTGTTATAAACACATAATAAAAAGAAGATTCATTGCAAACCGTTCACCATGAACTAGTACAATAATTGATACTAACAATTGTAAGGAGATTCTTGCAAGGATCGACATAAATGATGATTACAAAGAAACTGAACAAAAATATGCAGAAGATGAACATGGCAAGAATTCCTTGACCATCAAAGGAAGAATCACCATAACGGAAGAAGAGATGTGAATTACCCCTCACGGTCCAAAGAGACGTACATGAAAGAACATCAAGCAGCTCAAGGATACACTTTGAAAAACGCAAGTCTAGATGAATCATCGAATTGATGTCCGGTCAAGCGTATCCGCCACCGCCACCACCTATGGAGAAAACACAGTCGAGACAAGAATCGATCATCGACTCGACCGTCCCCTTCCCAAGGTGTTGGAGAAGACATAGATGAAAACAGTGGTGGCGGTTTAGAAGATATGTAGGCTACTTTAGTTTTTCAATAAATGGATATAAATATAATTTTTCAATAGATTTTTTTAAAAACGTATTAGATCAAACAATATCTCTTTTAAAATAAATATTCCTAATATTTAACATAAATTCAATTTTGTTTTTTTTTTGGTGTTTTTTGTAAAATCCAAGTATTGATAATTATATAAACAATTGAAACCGAGTTATAATTATATAAAAAACTATTTTAAAATTTATTTATAAGGATTTTTAAAATTATTATTACTATTAATATATAAAAATTAATTTTTTAACTTATTCAAAAGTTTTAAAAATAATGATTAAATAAAAAACTAAAATATTTTTTTAAAAAATTTGTCATATTTAAAAACAAATTTATTTTAAAATATAATAATCATATAAACAATTTGATTGGATTATGAAGATAGTAATGCCAAAAACTATATATAATTTTTTTAGCAGTAACTATATAAAAACTATTTACAATTTTAAATCTATACTTTGATAAAAATATATAAAATCCATTGTATAATTTGTTTTAAATGTTATCTAATTTTATTAAATGAAAGATAATATTAAAAAAATTAACATTAAATTTTTAAAAAATGAACAAATTCTAAACTACATATTTATAGAAAATTTTAATTATTTATATGTTAAATTAATTATTATAAATATAATAATACTTTATTATCACTTATTCACATAATTTGTTTTTATTATTATTTTTGAATTCTAATTTATTAAAATTTAGTAAAGTTGGAAATTAAAAAATTAAAACTTTTAAAATAAATATTATATAAGTATAATTATTATAATTTTTAGTTAATATTAATTCGAAATTACTATAATAATTTACTATTGTTAAACTTAAGAAACAATATATATATATATATATATATAAATTATGATTTTACAAAAATAATAACAATTTAATTTATTTATTTTTATTGTGTTATTATTATTTGTATTAATTAATACAAAATCTTAAATAAAATAGTTTTCTTGTAAGAATATAGAATCAAATAAGTTATGAAAAAATCCACTTGGATGTAATGTTTCGAGAACAACTTTCACGTTTATAACTATTAATAATTTTTGTTTTGTTTTACATTACCCATTTTATAAAAATGATTTTAATTATTTTAGTTAAATTATAACTTTTCACTTAAATTTTAGATCGAGAAGATTTAAAAAAAACTTCCATATTTATAGCTATTAATAAGAATCTTTTAACTATTATATAATTTATTAACTTTTTTTTGTAGAGATCTTCATAAATAACTAGCATGAGAGTGTATCTAAATTAAAATCAAACCAATGACGTTAATCAAAATCTCAATGTCAAATATAGAGGTAGCTATTTTATTAATCTACTCATTCTTTTGTTATTTCTAGTTTATTATAATTCAATTACATATATCTTCAATGCATATTAAAAAATAATTTGCATGTTTCTTTATAATTCATATTTTTGTTATAATTGTTTAAAATTTTTTCGTATATCTTAATTTTTAAAATATTGGTATACTGTGTAAAATAAATCACTTGCAAAAGCTAAAAATATTTATAGTTAGAGTGAGAATGTTTCAAAAAACAACTCTCATGTTTATAGCTATTGATAACAATTTCCATGTTTGTAACTAAATATATATTTATTTTATTTATTTAATAACAATTACAATATTAAGTTTCATACTTAGAAATTATATATTTACTGTAATAAACTAAAATTTATTTTACTCCTAATAAATTTTTCATGTTTACTTAACAATCATAGATATTTTAAAAGATTATTATTTTTCATATATGATATATATCATAAATGTTTCTCAAAGAAATAGCTATAAATTCTATTATTTGTTGTTATTACTATTACTATCATTAATATTTATATTAGATATAGTGAATATATTATCCATGAAATTGTTATGTTTTGATTACATAAATTGAATTATTATTTTAATTTAACCAATTAATAAAAAGCACATAATCATATATCACAATATACTTATTTTTTATTTTCATCTAACGTTGAATATATTTAAATGTTAATATATAATTACTATAAGTTAAATCATTAATCAATACAACTATATACCTTTCCTCATTTGAAAATTATATATCTTATATTATATTCAAACTATTTATTATTTTTAATTTAATAATTTTAAAATCTGTGCTATTGCACGGGTAATATCTAGTATATATATATATATATATATATATATATAACTAATACACAAATAATGAACTCTTCAAGATCAGAAACCAGGTTTGATATGAACTTAAAATCATGTATACATGCACATATATATGTCTGTATATACGTGTATCCATGTAAAGAATGAAAAAGGAGTCCGTTTCACCAATAGGTGAACGGCGAAGAGAGGCCAGTTTCACCAGTGATCTATCCCGGCGGTTGCCTAGCCTCCGATACATCGTGCAATCCACCACAAACGGAAAATGAGAAATAGAAAACCACAAAGAGAGATAGAGAGAGAGGATTACCTAGAGGAGGAGAAGCACATGTAAATTAGCCAACAGGTAAATAGAAGCGGCGAAGGAAAATCGATAAGGGAGAGAAAAAGAAAAGAGATAAGGGAGAAAAGACACGAGGGTATTTTGGTAATTGTATTCAAAACGCATCAAAACGTAAACATAATGCAACATAATTTCAGATTTTTAAATTTTGCATTTCAGTACGTTACGTGCGACTGAGACTCCACCATTTGGTTTTAATGTCGCCTGGAATCGTTAGAAAACGCAACCGCCGCGTTTGCATTTGGTTGCAACTCCACCAATCAAGCCCTTAGTCCCGTTGTGAAAATGGTTACGATTAGGCTTTTATTATGCTTAGCTGCTTCTCTTAATTGGACTATTAATCAACTTTTTGTTACAAATGGATTTAAATGAAGATATTTCCATGAAATCATCGCAAGGTTATGCTCCAAAATAAGAGGACAAGTTGCCTCCATGACATACAAACTTTTAAGTTGTTTAGTTTAGATCTAGTTTTATTCAATCATCTTGTGATCATTCATTGTTCTTATCACCATGTTTATATCATTTTGTTCCATTATTAGTATACGTAGATGATATCATGATCTTTAGAAACACATCATATGTCATTAGCATCAAAAGTCTTTTATCCACTATTTTCATAATCAAAGATCTAAGTAAGGTCAAATAGTTCTTGGTTTTGAAATATCTCGTTCTAATAATGGAATGCCTGGTTGTGGTAAGGCTAACACTAGTAAGTTTGTTAGCTTCTCTTTTATATTTTTTAAGAAATCTTCGCAATCATCATTCCAAACAAAAGGCATATCTTTTCCCGTAAATCTCGTCATTGGCTTCACTAGGCTAGCAAAGTTCACAACGAAACATCGGTAGTACCTTACTAACCCAAGAAAGCTCCTTGTTTCCGATGCTTTTTTCAGTTGCCTATAACCTATGATCGCTAACACCTTCTTTGGATGACAGAAACTCCTTCGTCTACAACATGTCCCAAAAATCCAACACGTCTTTTCAAGAAACTACACTTTTTAGCTTCGTAAAACAATTGTTGTTTTCTAGGAAATTTTAGTGTTCCTCTAGGCTCCTAGAGTAGACCAAAATTTCATCAATAAATATAATAAAAAACGATCCAATTAGTCTCGAAACACATTGTTCATTAGCTTTACAAATGCAACGAGGGCATTAGTCAAGCCCATATCGAGTTTGAAATTTGATATTCCTGATGTCTCCTTTTGCAATTCGAATAAGATGATATGCTGATGCTAGATCTATTTTTGAGAAAAAGATCGCACCTCATAACTGATCCAACAACTCATCGATCATTTGTAGTGGGTAACGAGAATCGATTCACAATCTGAAACACTCGTCTTTCTTCTTGATAAACAACACTAGTGCACCCCTTGGTGATGTACTAGGTCGTACAAAATCCTTCTCAAGCAGGTCATCCAATTGTTTCCTCAACTCTACCATTTTTGTCGGTGCCATCAATATGGAAACTTAAATATTGGAAAAATACCCGGTTCTAGCTTAATCTCAAATAGATCTCTTCGCGCTGGTGGTAAGCCTTGTAGTTCTCTGAAAACATCTGCAAACCCTCACGCTACAGGAATCTCCTCGACTTGCACAGATGGACTCAATTCTTCTACCCTTGATGGTGGCAAGATATAAGTCACACCCTTCACCCGATTGGATTCCTTGATACTTTAGCTCATTGTCGCTCTTTTGGAAATGGACTTCATCGCAACGTAAATCCATCATTGATCGATTTCTAGGAAAACAAATACATTACAAAGATCACATTATAGTATTCCATTGCAATGATATTAAGCTCTACACCTAGCTCCTCCTCCTCTATCACCACAACCACCTCTTTGAGAACTTCTTCATATTATAAAATTTGACCTCCCAGAGTATGCACTTGAACAATGCCCATTGGATCCTCAAATTTAGTAGCTAATTTATTAGCCACTAACGAACTCACAAAACTATGTGTAACCCAACTATTACTGATCCTATATAACATGAACGATTGAAAGAACAATAGGTTGATCGTCCGCTTCTTGGCCTTCATGCTCCTCATGGTGATCTCCAATGGCATATACCCATATCGCACAAACATACGCTTCGATGCATGCTCTTCGCGCTTCTAGCCCTAATCTACGGTATTCGACTGGTTGGTGCTGGTGGGGTGGTGATCTCAGATACTGAAAATTCTTTATAATTCCATAAAATGAAAAAACATATGATTTTCCTCACCTTATAGCTCCTCCCACTTGTTAGGAATACTCACAAATTTAGTAATCAAAACTACCACATCGGAAGCATCCTACTCTCTTATCAAATCTTTGACACGCCCAACATGCTCACGTCAACAACGATCAATACAAAAAAAAATATATCATTTCCAACGGCCAAATTCGGTTGAAATAGCTCCTTTTCCGTTCGAAAATGATCATTTCTAAAGGATTAAAATGGAGTTTCACCCTTTGGAATCGACTGTTGAAACCCACATTTTAGGTGGCATGTCAATCGCCAGAATCCATTGGAAATTATCAAAGGATTTCATCAGATACTGCCATTGGATATTACAACGGATGCCCGTTACAAACTGCAATGGATGCCCGTTGATACTTCCAATGGGCGTCCGTGGGAATATGGTTTTGAAACAACAAAGATCCATTGAAAAATTTCGTATGAATCACTATCGGATACTCGTCTGTTTCTAGAGAGAAATTTTAAAATATTTCAACGGATGCCCATTGATAATGTTATTTTGTTATTAACCTAGATCTGTTAATAAATTGAAGTTTTTTTAAATAAAACAAAAATAACTTAAAACGTTTTTTTAATATATAAAATTTATTTTAAAAGAGATATTGTTTGATCTAATACGTTTTAAACAAAATATATTGAAGATTATATTTCGATCCATTTATATTGGTTAAGTGGTTATATAATTCTAATAAAAAATAAATTAATATTTTAATTATTTATTACATAATGAATTTGATTCTATATTTGTAAAATAAATATTTGAAGGATGAACACAAAGAATAACAAAAGAATAAATATAGAATCAAATTCATTATGTAATAAATAATCTATATTTTTACAATAAATATTTGAAGCGTAGTAATCAATTATTGTCGATTGTGATACTGATTTTAAAAATTCTTAAAATTATAACTTTGATTTTACAAATTTTTTTGTGTAATCTGATATCTTTGATAGGTGACACTTGTATAACCATTGTTTGAATTATAAAATAAAAACAATTAGTTAAAAAATATCAATGAAAGAAACAAATAGAATAAATAATTATTAAAATACTTACTTAAATTTGCAGAATTTACACAACGAGAGTGCTGAATTTTTTTGTCATTGATGTAAATTTATGAGAGTATAGAGATATATAAAAGAATAATCAATAGAATTTATGAGAGTATAGAGATATATAAAAGAATAATCAATATTAGGCCACCCTACTTTTGTGGCCTAACCTCAGTTGTTCTATACCTGATCTTCTAGGACTAAAATTCCCCTTTCGGTCCTTCTCCTAACCCCTAACACATGCATTTACTTGGCCTTCATAAACACAAGTCATTTAAGCACTCAGATAAAGAATAGATAAACGAAAACTGGAAGATGCATTCAAAGATAAATCAAAAGTGGTTCCGGGATAGCCATGGCTAATCCCTTCTCCTAGAACAAAACAAACTACTCGCTCATGCGTCCGTAAACAAACATAAACGAAATAGAAGGTCTAAGGAACATGAAAACCAAACGAATCCGAAGTGTTGGGTTGATCTCCAATGCTCCTTGCAAGTCTCCTCCGCAAGAACCTCTTCCTTCTCTCTATTCTCTCTCTCGATCCAAACTGAAACTTACGTGAATGAGCTCAACCTCTCACTCCTCTCTTCTCCTTTCCTTCCTCTTTTCTTTCTTTTTCTCCCTGTCTTTCCTTCTGGACGTTCAGTTATTCCTTATGTTGCAGCAGCCACCAATTGTTGTCTTTTTATGAGTTTCCATACTTGAATAAATTGGGTGACGTTTCCATTAGTTCCTCCAGAGAAATATCACTTATTCCTCTTCTCTAAAATCTTTTTCCTTATTGTATAAGTCCCCAACAAACTCCCATTTCTTTTAAGTCAAATTAACTTATTTGGAGTTACAGGTGACAGACGCGACCCGCGCGGGCAGGGTAAGTGACCCGCTCGGGTACGGCGAGGAAGGTCGCACGGGATCACGATGAGAAAAGAGGCTGCCCGCTCGGGCTCAAGCCCCGGGTGTGGTATTTCTCGCCCGACCCGTGCTCAATTCCCTGGACAAAATCGCCGTAACAAATGCCCGCTCGGGCTAGGGAGTTACCCGCGGGGGTAGTGGCTATGCCATGCCGATTCTCGTCCTGTTTGTCCCTTGATGATCCTCGATGTTGGTACTTTGTCTTGTGAACGTCCTTTAGCTCTAAAATGAACCGAATACGCATAACAACTTGTAAGAACATGAAAACACGAAAACAAGTAAAACGGATACGGAATCATACGTAAAGCATCGCATATGTATCATAAACATCTCTAAAATCGTGCAAGAAATATGTATGAAAACGAGATGATCAACTATGTGGTAAACACCGAGAGGTATGCCTAATAGCACTCGTCGTCTATACGAGCCGAATCAGAGCAAAGTGATGGGTAACACAACAAACGCCATGTACTGCATGAATTTGCGGAGATATAGAACACGTGGCTTATCAATGCACACTGCAAGAGAATGTGGAACACATGAATTATGCCCAGCATTAAGGAAACACACAATTCGAGAATACCTACAACCCGAATTGGAGGAATCACCCGAATCTTTTGTATCGAACGACTCAACCGGTAAAGTATTCGGGATTTCAGCAAAGACATCAGACATACCAGCAAAACAATCAGCAATTCCAGCAAGCTCAGCAAGTTCCGCAAGCTCCTCAACCTCCTCAAGCCTCTTTGTCAAACCTTAAGGGAGTGTTGCTCGAATTTATTAAGGAGCAAAGGCAGCAACAATCAGCTCAAGTCAAATTCAACGCGGATGTGGGGACAGCGATAGCGAGTTCAAAACTCAGATGGAATCCTTGAGCAACAATGTGAAAAGCTTAGAGAACTCTGTAGCACAGCAAGCTGCCTCATCCTCTCGGAATCTCGGACAGCTTCCCGGTAAACCCGAATTAAACCCGAGAGAGTACGTGAACGCTATTTTCGTGTGCTGCACTGATACGATCGAGCATTCGCCCTCCAAAGAGCAAGAGCAAGATGCTGGTACGTCCATGAGAAAAGGTAGAGGTACCGTCGCAATTATGGAAGGAGTTGAACCAGATTTGGATAAACCATACGTTGCTCCACCGGCGTACCAACCACCGATACCGTTTCATCAACGTTTGGTGAGCAATATAATGAAGAACGAGTAAGCAGATTCGTAGAGGGTCTCAAGAAGCTTGAGATTAACATCCCATTCGTGGAAGCTCTCCAAAAGATGCGTAATCATGCCAAACTCATCAAGGAGGTTCTTTCCAAAGAGAAGCATATCGAAGAGAACGAGACGGTAGCACTCACCGAGGAATGCATCTCTATCATTCAAAACAAGCTGCCACCAAAGTTGAAGGACCCCGGAAGCTTCTCCATTCCATGCACAATAGGTAATATTGACATTGACAATGCATTGTTGACATTGACAATGCCTTGTGTGATTTAGAGGCAAGCGTGAGCATCATGCCACACTCGGTTTTCAAGCGGATGGAATTCGGGAATCTCAAACCTACAAAGATGTGTCTACGCCTCGCGGATCATTCGGTAAGATATCCGGTGGGAATTATTGAAAACGTTCCCACCAAGGTAGGTAATCTTCTCATTCCCATTGATTTTGTTGTACTTGAAATAAAGGAAGATGCTAGGATACCTATTATTCTTGGTAGATCGGTCTTAGCTACTGTAGGTGCCATGATAGACGTACAACAAGGAAAGCTTTCCTTACGTGTCGGAGATGAGACGATCGAATTCAACTTGTCCAGCCCCATGAACGGACCCTCATTCGAGGAGTCTTGCTTTATAGTCGATTCGCTGGACAAGTTAGAGAAAGACACGTGTGATCAAGTAAGTGTTTCTGATCCTCTTGTATGA
This sequence comes from Gynandropsis gynandra, assembly GCA_036759665.1. NCBI lineage: Eukaryota > Viridiplantae > Streptophyta > Magnoliopsida > Brassicales > Cleomaceae > Gynandropsis > Gynandropsis gynandra. The sequence continues at coordinate 3,699,770 of CM071864.1, forward strand.
TATTTAACACGAGTTTGTGAAGATGCAGGATTTACGGACGAAGAAGCTGAGATCTACACGAAATTCATGAGTGCTATTGAAGCACTAGGAGACGCCCCACATGAGGAGATACCACACGAAATGCACGCTGGTTTCGCAATGAAGAAGACGTCCAAACTTGAGCTCGAGCCACCTCCGTCTTCTTTTCGGTATGAGTACGTTGAATGCGATAAAATATATCCTGCTATTATGAATGCTAACTTGAGTGCAGGTGAGATGAGAAAACAACCCACACGCGTCAAGAAGCGTAGAAGAGTCAGCTCTTCAGTATGTACGCACGGAAATTATATGGAAGAAAGCCACGAACCTTTCATCAAAACTCAAAAGAGGCTGCACCCGCACTTGTACGAGGTAATGGGAAAAGACGTCATAAAAAGTTTCAATGCAGATACCATTTATCCAAGCTCGGGCAGCGAATGAGTGAATCCAGTGCATGATGTGCAAAAGAAAGAAGTAGTGACTAAAGGATGGCACGACAAAAAGACCCTACCTCATGACTTCTAACCAGGTGATTTAGTTCTACTTTTCAATTCTCGTCCTAAGCTTTTCTCGGGCAACCTACGGTCTCGTTGGTTTGGTCCTTTTCAGATACGAGAAGTCTTCACACATGGAGATGTGGAACTATGGAGCGATTCGAGCAGAATGTTCAAAGCTAATGGACAGCGACTAAAGCTCTACCAAGCCGCTCAACCGATCGAAAGTGGAAACTCCATTTCCCTTTCCGATCCACCCTTCGCGCACACATGAGGAATGGAGACGTCAAAGCTTAAAGACGTTAAATAAGCGCTTTCTGTGAGGCAACCCAACTGTTTGTTTCTATTTTTCTTAATTGTTTAGTTTAAGACTCGTAAAAAAAACCCCAAAAAAAACACGAAAAAAACACAAAAAATACCACCACAAACGTACTTCACTTCCCTTACCCTCCATCGGAGTTTCACGTCGAGGACGCCGTTCAATTCAAGTCTGGGGGAGCAGCTCACGTTTGTCAGGTGATTTCGTTTCATTTTCTTTCATTTTCTCTTTGATTTTGTAGTTTTTAGGTTGTTTTTGCTTTTGTGAGTCAGAGTCATCCCAGAAACTTGTCCGGTGACTAGTTTTTAGGTTTTTGCTTTTGTGAGTCAGAGTCATCCCAGAAACTTGTCCGGTGACACGTTTTGAGATGAACCCTAAACCTAGAATACTTAAGAAGTTGGCCTTTTCCGTGAGATTTTGTATGTTTGAGCTAGGTTTTTCCTAGTCGGCTGAAAAACAATAGGTCGTAATTCTTTGGGAATCCTAGTATTGCTTGTGTGGGGATTAGACGAGGTTGCTAGGCTAGTTTATCGTTTATTCTCTCTATCCATATGGTCATACTTCGTGTAGACGATGCTTTACTTCTTTTTTATGAGGATTATTAGATCGTATAAAATCGAGCTTATTTTGCAGATTAAGAGCGCACACTAACACTCTTCTATCGATAGAAATAATGCCTAAAAGCATGATAAAAAAATCGATATGAGTGCATCGACCTTGATACTCTTTCGATGGTTCGGGTCTAAGTGGTGGATTGGCGATCATCTTTCTACGTTCTAAGGGCATGGCACAATAAAAACGCCGCCTACACCGTTGCACTCTTGAACGAGATGCATGAATATACCGTCATCGGTAGTCTGGGTCTAAGTAGAGGCTGGATACCTTCAAATCCAATGTCCTCGAAGCTTTGTGTGTATGCATAATGAAAAAAAGAAAAGAAAAGAAACAAAAAAAAAAAGAAAAAAAAAAGAAAAAAAAGAAAGAAAAAAAGCTCGCAAAAGAAACAAGTATCCTCGGTTGTTCTAGGTTTAGCATTTATCTGAAGTCTTGTTTTGTGGAGAGAGTTACGATGGCTTGTTTAGTTTGCCTTTGATTTACTTTCTCGTGGGTAGCCTCGGTGAACCTAGGATGAAGGCTGAAAACTTAATTAGGCCGAATTCGCTCTCGACTTGCTAGTTGATCGGTTAGATTCGCTTTAGCAGTATTTCTAGGAGAAAGGGAATTCTCGGATTTTGTATACCCCACGTGTTCCACGTTTACGTTTGCTTAGGGAAAAGTAAATATTCAAGTCAGGGGGATTTTGATAATCTTATTTTCATACGTATTTCTTGCACGATTTTAGATATGTTTACGATATAGATGCGATGTTTACGTATGATTTTGTATCCGTTACTCGGTTTCGTGTTTTCGTGTTCTTACACGTTTTAACGCGTATTCGGTTCATTTTGGAGCTAAATGACGTACACGAGACAAAGTACCAACATCGAGAATCATCACGGAACAAACGGGACGAGAATCGACGAGGAACAAGCTTAGCCCGCGCGGGGTACACCCTTGTCCTCGCGGGGCATTTGGTTCGACATTTGACCAAGCAACTTGAGCATGGGTCGGGCAAGCCATCAGCACGATCGGGACCTCAGCCCATGCGGGGCACATCTCAGCCCGCCTGGGGCACACACCAGCCCGCTCGGGCACTCCCTAGCCCGTGCGAGGAGGCCATGTTTTCATCGCGACACCGCGCGCCGCGCCTGCTCGGGGCACACACTCAGCCCGCGCGGGTCGCGTCCGTCACCTGCAAACACCAGATAAGTTAATTTATCTAAACACAAAAGGAACTTGTTGGTGACTTATACAAAAAGGAAAATGACTTTAGAGAAGAGGAATACGTGATATTTTGCTGGAGAAAGTAATTGAAACGTTGCCCAACTTAATCAAGAATGGAAAAACTCATGAAAAGGCAAAATCGGTGGCTGGTGCAACAAAAGGAAAAGAACGAACGACCAAAAGGAAAAAGGAGGAAAAAAGAAAGAAAAGAAGAAGGAAAAGGAAGAACAGGATCTGGGGGTCGGGGAGCTTCAGTTAGAGAGTTAGTTTTGAGTTTTGAATCAAAGGAGAGAGAGGGAGAGAGGACGAAATCGAAGAAGGAGACATACAAGGAGCACTGGAGATCAATTGAAGACTTGGGTTTTGTTTGGTTTTCATGTTCTTTAGACTTTCTACTTCAATTATGTTGTTTGCTTTTGAGCGCATGAGTGAGTAGTTTGTTTTGGTCTAGGAGAAGGGATTAGCCCATGGCTATCTCGGAACCACCTTGATTTATCTTTGAATGCAATTTCCCGTTTTCGTTTATCTATTCTTTGTCTGAGAGCTTGAATGACTTGTATTTATGAAGGCCAAGTAGATGCATGTGTTAGGGATTAGGAGAAGGACCGAAAGGAGAATTCTAGTCCTAGAAGATCAGGTTTAAAACAATCGAGGTTAGGCCATGAAAGTAGGGTAGTAGTGGTTGAGGGTAAAACAGATGAATCACAGATCTTATGGGTTTAGTTCAAGGTGTCAGTCACGAAAGTAGGGGATAACTTGACTAGATCACGTGTCTATGCCTTGAGAGAGGGTAGATATCATATTAGGATCGTCTGCCTTAGATAACTTGACTGAGATTGCATGATGGATAGGTCGATTGTTGGTTTCGGTAGTATTATGGTGAAACCGGATTCCTGGAACGTTTGTCTCATTATTAAGAACTAGTTTGTTTATTTGTTTTTAGTATTACATTTTCAATTCCCAGATTTCGTTCGTTTGCAATTTTGTTTCGTAGTTTGAGTTTAGGTTATGTTGCGTAGTCCCTGTGGGATCGACACCTGAAGTACTACACACGTATCGTGCACTTGTGGGTAGTTTATGTTATTTGTTTAACTTTGATAACACATCAGTAGATTACTAGAAGTAAAACGATGATTATAAGGTATGGTTGTACACTACAAAAAAACAACCCATTTCCAACGGGCGGTGCAACAGATCTATCTGTTGATGATAAATTGAAACAGATTGCAACAGATTTATTTGAGAATTATGAAATTTGGGTTTTTTACAACGAAAATTGTGGTGTTAGAGATATTGTGCAAGAATCACAAGTAGAAAGAAATGAAGAAGTTATTTATGAAGCATCAACGACCAATCCATATGTGAAAATAGTGTCAGATGTTTTTCCTGGAGTTGTTAATGAACAAACGTGTGAAGAGGTGCCAAACATCGATGCACAGTGATTCTTAAATCTATTAGATTCAGCAAAACAACATATATATGAAGGTTATCCTGAAGGTCAGTCTCGATTATCTTTATCTTCAAGATTGATGAGTATAAAAACATACTACAATGTTGCTGAAAATTGCATGGATTCATTTTGCAAAACTATGCGTGAATATTTACCGGAAAATAATCAAGCTCCCGAGACATACTACGAAACAAAGAATGTGTTAAAAGATTTGGGAATGCCACATGAGAAAATTGATGTTTGTAGAAATAGTTCCATGTTTTTTTTGGGAAAATGATAGACTTGTCGCAATGCAAGTTTTGTGGTGCAAACAGATTTCGGCCTAAAAAACCATCTTCACGTAAATATGTCCCATACAAAAAATTTTCTATATGTCTGTAGCAAATAGGTTGAGAAGGTTATTTGAATCGAAAAAAAACGTTGCGGCAATGAGATGGCGCGCAGAACACTCGACGACCGAAGGTATAATGCAACATCCACCGGATGGTAAGGCTTGGATGGTATGAAACGAGAAATGTTTATCTTTGCTTGTGCACTGATGGTTTTAGTCCATATGGACAACCTGGAAGTCAATTTTCTCTGTGGCCGGTGATTTTGTCTCCGTATAATTTGCCTCCCGAGATGTGTTTGAAAAGAGAGGTAATGTTTCTGATGTTGCTGATTCGAGGATCAGAACATCCAAAGAAAAGTTTCGATGTCTTTTTGCAGCCCTTAATTCATGAATTAAGACATATGTGGAACAAAGGAATTCTTGCTGAAGATGAAAACAACGATGAATTCATTGAACAATCGAAGGAAGACTCGCCAATCGATGAATCTACTGAAGAAGAAATGTAAATACAATAATGTGTAATGTAAATGATGTTCAATGTTTTTAGATGAGTAATGTAATGTAGATGATGGTTAATCAAAAAATCTAAATGTAAATACATCGAAGCATATGTAAATGATCTTCAATTCTTAACCGTTGCAACGAGCATATATAAATGATGTTCAATAAAAAATTCTACATATGATCTAATACCAACGGGCACCCGTTGCAATTTTTAACGGATGCCCGTTGGAACAAGAAATCGCCTCCGACACTTAGAAAAACTTTCTAAGTTGTCCAAAAATGTAACGGGCATCCGTTGGCAATTTGCAACGGATGTCCATTACAATTGTGCTAAAGGGCATCCGTTAAGAACGGGTGTAATGATGCCTACTCTGGGATTCCCGTTGGAAATTTCTGCATATAAACCGTTGAAAATTTTCATTTTCAACACAATTAAAAAATTCAAAATCCTCTCAAACACTTCTTCACACACACAAAATCACACATTCAAACACTAAAATACGAAAATGATGCCAAGACGATTTATAGGTGCGGGAGGTATGTTGGCTGGTTCTGCGGCCCTCCCTCGCCTCCACCGCCACCATATTGTCCGCCTTCACAGATATCGGCACTGCCGATATTTGATGAAGAGGACGATATGGTGGATATCAATTCCTTAACCGATAATTTCAACGGGCATCCCACCCTTCAAATTATCAATCCTGAACGTCCTCTCGGAACGCTATGGTATCTAATTATTTAATTTTCATGTGTAGGTTTGACGTGGATGATGTTCTAAAGCATACAAACAACGACATCCTCCAAGGATCCTTATAGGACCAACTTTATTATTCATGGCAAGTTATGGTAGAAGTCATACGCCACCGATGGTGGTGCACCTTTATCGTAAGTGTATTTCAAATTAGAATTTTATTTAAATTGATTATTTACATATGTTATAAACTAAATTATTATAAATTATTTTGCAGCGCGCATACATATGGCGGAAGAAGGATACGGCACGCATCTATATGGCATGGATGCGCGACATGCAGGCGAGGATGCGCTTGATGATGAATAACGCTACGCGCAACTACTACACCAAGAATCGCAAACCGACTTAGGCAACGGACAAGGTCTTCAATCAATTTATTTAACACTGGGAGTCTAAAGACTTGAGGTCCAAGAGCGAGAAGGCCAAACAATGTTAGTATGGCGAGAAGGATCTCGGAGATGGTCCGCATCGCCATACTTCGGGATCAAAATCATTCTCAAAGAGGAAGCAAGAATTGGTAAATTTATTATTATTTAAATTTTTGGTTTTTTACTATATTATCTAATTAAATTTATTTTATATCACAGATGCAAAGGATAGGAAGAGAATCCACTCTTCTTGAGCTGGCAGTGGAAACCCACGCCAAAAAGAAGTCGGTCATCGGGGAAGAGAGCGACGAACCCGAACTCGTCAACCCTCGAGCGGAAAGAACCGTGAAAGCTGTGACGTAGAAGATTATACAGCAATGACAAGCTTGCAGTTCAACTCCCGACGACCTCAGTCCTTTACAGAAGGATAAAATTTATTTGGAGGTAAAAAATTAGTATTTTATCTTTTGATTATAAATAAAAATTTTGTAAAAACTTCTAACTCTAATTTTGTTAGTTTTATAGTCAGTTAGACCGTATAAGGGTCACTTTAGAAAGATATGGTCGAGGACGCCACAACGGTACCTCCCTTGGTCCAAGAGAGCTACATGCAGCAACGACGGATCGAGGATCTCAAAGCACAACTTCAAGACACTCAAGCACAACTGCAGGCAACTCGATCACAAGTGCAGCACATGGAGAGCGTCATAGAGTTGCTATCCGGCCAGGTGAGGGGATCAACGCTGCGTCAAGAACCGGGTATCGATTCGGATGCAACCCTTTTCCAAAGGTGCTGGTGGTGACCTTTACGATATCGGCCCAACTGATTTAAATGAATTGTAATAGATTTAGGTTTAAGTTTTTGTAAAAAACTTTTATTAGTTTAATTAAAAACTTTTTAATATTTGTAAAAATATTTTTATTTTCTTAAAAAAAATTCCAACGGATGCTCGTTAGAATTTGTAACGGGCATCCGTTGGAATTCTTTTCCCGCCAAATGGTAACGAATACCCATTACCATTTCTCGCCATTTTGTAACGGATGCCCGTTGCTATTTCTCGCCAGTTTTGCAACAGTGTGGCAACGGACGCCCATTAGAAAATTGTAACGGACTTCCATTACAAATTTTTAATGGCGTCAGTTGCAATTTGTTAACGGGCATCCGTAACACATTTTTCAACGGGCATGCGTTACAATTTTCCAACGGTTCTATCCGTTGGGCATCCGTCATAATTTTTCAACGGATATTGTCCATTGGAAAGCCGTTGGGAATCGCAACGGATCCCGATTTGTAACGCGCGATTCCCAACATGCTCAAATCTGTTGCCGTATATTGGAAAACGCTCTTTGCAACAGATTTTGGGCTATTTTCAACGGATATGTCCATTGGAAATCGTATGTTTTTTTGTAGTGGTAATAAGGTCTTTAATAGGAATTATTAAAACATAACTTGAGAATAACTCATTGCATGGTTCAGAAGATTTGTTAGAGATGAAAGAGAATATATTTTCATGAAATACTACGTTCCTAGAGATAAAGATTTAGTTACGAGCGAGGTCTCAAATCTTTTATCCTTTATATTCTATGGGATATCCTAGAAATACCCCAGGATTTTCTCTTGCACTAAATTTATGTTTATCTTTATCATGTGTTGAAATATAACATAGGCAACCAAAAACCTTTAAGATGAGTATAGGCAGGGGACTTACCGGTAAGGACTTAATAAAGGGATTTTTTCTTCATCAGAATGGTTGCTGGAGTTCTATTTATAAAAATTGTTGCTATAGAAAACATATCATTCTGAAAGGGACATTAGAATTAAAATATAATGTTTTAGAAACATTGAGTAAATGTTGGTGTTTTCTCTCTACAATTTAATTTTGTTAAAGAGTAATGAATATGAAAAATCAGACATTATACAATTAGATGAAAGTAAATTAGTGAATAGTACATTAGAATCATTTTACGCGAATAAATTTAATTGTATGATTAAATTATGTTTTCACAAATTTAAAAAAATTATAGAAATTGATTAAGCTTGTGGTTTAGATTTAAGAAAGTAAGCCCACGTTAATCTTGAATAATAGTCGACTAATGTTAGAAAATATCTATATCCATCAACAATTTTATCTTTAAAAGGACCTCATATATCTAAGTGAACAAGTTCAAAGACATATGTAGTTTTATTATTGTTTGAAATATAAGGAAGACGTCTTTGTTTTGTTTTTGGGCAGATAGTACGGTGAAAGTCTTTAAAAGAAGCAGAAACCTGGATAGAAGAGGAATCAGATAAGATGTTGATCTCTACATTTAAAGAATGCCCGAGCTTTTGTGCCATAAAGGAAGAGATCTGCTTACTTGAAACAATGGGTGAGAAATGTTATCCAAAAAACAGAGATTAAGAGAAAGCATATCCTTACCAATCATCAAGATCCGTATAGGATCTTGTATTAGACAATAAAATGCTATAAAAGTTAGATTGAAACTTGAATTAATAGTAAAAAAAATATACATTAATAAGGTTAAATTTGAATAGGGTGTAAAATGAGATGGCTCGGCTCGGCTCAGCTCGTCATGAGCTCGCCAAAACATGTGCTGGCTCAGCTTGGTCGTTTTCAAAACGAGTTAGAAAATCCCAACTCAGCTCACCTCGCCTTTAGCTCGTCTAAAACGAGCTGGCTCGAGAGCTAGACTATTTAAGTTAAAATGAATTATAATATATTAATATTATATATTTTTCTTCGACAAATCAAATAAAATATATAAAATATAAAAATACTAATTTGAATATAAAGTTATTAAATATAAAAAATAATAATTAGAAAATAAATTTATCGAAAATTAAATAAAAATACTAATTCACGTGCCTAATCATCCGAAAAAGTTTGGATATATTTTTCAACCACCGATTGATGAGTTTAAAAAATTATAGAAGGGAGTTCAAGCATACAACGTCTCGAGGTGACATAATTTAATATTACGAGGTGTTTTTATGTGGACAATAAGTGATTTTCCAGCTTATGGTATGTTACCTACATGGCTAACAAATTTTTTTTAGTTAAAATATGGAAGAAAGATGAGTTGGTTTGATTGTTATCGTCGCTTTCTTCCGGCTGATGATATATTGCAGCACAGCAAGAGAAATATTAAAAGAAATATAGCTTTACGGAAATCTTCTCTTCCAGTTTTGACCGTTGAAGTAATTTTGTATGAACGAATTTTTGTTTTGGGTGTTCCTTGGAGTATAGATTATAGAAGGAACAATCATCCAAGAATTGATGGTTATGGAATTATTCATAATTAGTACGAGAAAAGCATATTTTGGGATCTACCGTATTGGAAAAATCTGAAGCTTCGACATAATCTTGATGTTATGCACATACAGAAAAATGTTTTCGATAATATCATCAATACGATAATGAATGTCATAGTAAAGACGAAAAATAACATTAAATCACAAAAGGATATAGAAGAGTATCACTCACAAAAGAAGTTACATATAAATGATGACAGCAAAGCTCTAGTTCCAATATTCAGATTGTCAAATAAGGAGAAATATAAATTGTTTAAATGGTTGAAGGAAGACGTGAAATTCTTGATGGTTATGCGTCTAAAATCAGAAGGTACATCGAAATTCATGGAGGAAAGTTATCAGGGATGAAAAGTTATAATTTTCATATATCCGTGCAAAGACTATATCCATATGTTTTTCTAAATTGTTGGATAAACATGCACACGAAACAATTGGAGTTATGGCTGATTTTGTGAATAGTATAATGATTAATAATTTAAATATATTAATTGTTAAGTATACTAATACTTTCATGTTTCAAGTATGGACATACTTTTTCGAGACTTATGTGTGAGAAATTTATCGAAAATTAAATAAAATATCGAATATATAAACATTTTTTTTGTAATAGTTATTAAAATATTTTATTTCTTTATTTGTTAATAAAATTATATTAATTTGGTATAAATAGAAAAATAATAATATTATTATGTGTAAATAATATATTATTTTTCCTTTAAATAATATTTAATAAATGTAAAGAATATGTATAATATGTAAAATAGGAAACTATGTGCTTTTGTACTTAGCTCGTGAGTCAGCTCGTCAGCTCGCGAGCGAGCTCGCCTAAGCTCTAATTCGTTTTCGGCTCAGCTCGTCATCTCGTTTTTTAAACAAACTAAAAAAAATTCAGCTCGCCTCGCTCAAATATGATCCGACCTAGAGCTGGCTCGCGAGCCAGCAGCTCATTTCACACCCTTAAATTTGAAGTTATGAATATAGAAAATACTGTATAAAATGAGAACACGAGATAACGAAAATCTCAACATGTGAGATAAACAATAAAATACCATTAGTAGTGTCACAAATATATTATGATTAGAGAAGCATTATAAAATAATGAAAAATTGTTACATACATGATTACGAGCACCTATATCAATAATCCAACAATTTCAATTAAAAATATTATTATTATGCCGTAAGAAAGATAAGTAGAAAGAATATGAAAATTTACCAATAGATGGTAGTAAATACAAATGAGTGGATGAATTTTTGGCAATGGACTATTCACTAGTGTGAGAAGAAGATGAAGAAGCATATTTTAAATGGTGAAGATTAGAAACAACCTGATTAAAATTAGATTGCGAGTGAGAGTAAGGTTTGTTACAACAAAAAACGAATGGTAGAAGGACATAGAGGATTTGCATTAATTCTAGATGTGTAATCAAGACTCGATGGAAGGCGAGGTTTAGGATTTAGACTTTTGTATCCTAGAGGAAAACCATGAAGGCTGTAACATTTTCTGTTGATTATCTTGAATAATCGGATTGAAGGCCCTAGACACATAGAGAAAACGATCCATTAAAAAGATTTGGCGACGAACCAAAGCTTAAGAATCGTTAAGTCCCAAGAGGAATCTAATAAGAATCTAATAAGATATATTTTTTCCTCCCTAGAACTAAACTAAGATGTCTGTTGATTATCTTGAATAATCGGATTGAAGGCCCTAGACACATAGAGAAAACTATCCATTTAAAGATTTGGCGACGAACCAAAGCTTAAGAATCGTTAAGTCCCAAGAGGAATCTAATAAGAATCTAATAAGATATATTTTTTCCTCCCTAGAACTAAACTAAGATGACATATCACTATAGAAATTTGGAAATTCCAAACGTAATTTCAAAACTGCTCAATCCGTCCGCAAAAAATCGAACGGATCGTGGACAGAATATCGACGTCACAAAAAATTTGTCTGTAATCCGCAAGGCACTCGTATATATAGACGGAATCGCGACGAATTAAGGGTCATTACGGATTACAAATGGGAAACAACCTCATCCCCAATTTATGAATGAGAAACCACCCCATCCCCAATTTACAGAATAGGAAACAACCCTGTCCCCAATTTTTAGACGGAAGCAGAGGTCGCAGAAAATTTCAGTTCGTAAAATTGCAGATGGGTGCACTTCGACGGGAATTTGTTTGGATTTACAGACGTTTTTGGGATAGCTCGTCGGAAAATATTAGTCGTGGTTCGTAATAAGGTCTTGAGACAAAAAATGTATAGAAGAATTGATCCTGAAAACTTATGTGTGAGAAATTTATCGAAAATTAAATAAAATATCGAATATATAAACATTTTTTTTGTAATAGTTATTAAAATATTTTATTTCTTTATTTGTTAATAAAATTATATTAATTTNATAAAATTGCAGATGGGTGCACTTCGACGGGAATTTGTTTGGATTTACAGACATTTTTGGGATAGCTCGTCGGCTAATATTAGTCGTGGTTCGTAATAAGGTCTTGAGACAAAAAATGTATAGAAGAATTGATCCTGAAACTTAAGGTGTATCAAAGGAGTTTATAGAAGGCGTTACACAGTTTATGACGATGGCGACACATCAATAAATATATAAAGAAACATATAAGTTGGTTTATCCATACGTCAAATGCAAAAATGAAAATGTTGATGAAAAAATCATTTGGAATCATCTTTATTTGAGAGATTTTACTTTAAATTATTTGATGTGGTTATCTCATGGAGAGAATTTTGCACAACAACCTAGTAATGTTGTGGAGGATTTTAGTAGGGGTATTATCCATCATGACGTATTTGAGACATCTCAAGATGTAGAAATGGATCCTTGTGTGGAAATGGTGTAAAATGTATTCGGTGAAAGAAATGAGGAAAATATTGAGGAAGATCCGAATGAAGATGCGAAAAGGTTTTTTTGAATTGTTAGAAAGTGCTAGGCATCCACTTTATGATTGTTGTCCAATGGGTGTTTCACAGTTATCTCTGTCTAGGCGTTTGATGAATTTCAAGGCTGAAAATAATATTTTTGAGAATTTCATGGATTCTATATCACAATTAGTGAGATATTATTTGCCTGAACATAACAATATAGTATAGTCATATTATGAGTCAAAGAAGATGATGAGATCATTGGATTTATTGCCATATCAAAATATTAGTTTTTTTCAAGATAATTGCAAAATGATTTGGAAAGAGACATCAGATTTGAGCAATTTTTGATTTTATGGAAAAGATCGATTTTATTTGACAAGGAACGGAAAATCGATTTCGTATCATCATATATGGTATTTATCAATTACAGATAGAATCAAAAGATTGTATCAATTTCAGAAGACCGCAAGCGACATGAGATGGCATGCTGAACATTCAACTCGTGAAAGAGAAATGTTTCATCCCTCAGATGGTTAGGCGTGGAAAGAATTTAACAAGGTATATCCTGATTTTGAAGCTGAGAGTTGAAATGTTTATTTGGGCTTTTGCAATGATGGTTTTAATCTATTGGGGATGTCTGGCAGAAATTATTCGTTGTTGCCAGTTATTATGACACCGTACAAGTTGCCACCTGATATATGCATGTATAGTTTTTATTCTTAAAAATACTAATTCACGTGCCTAATCATCCGAAAAAGTTTGGATATATTTTTCAACCACCGATTGATGAGTTTAAAAAATTATAGAAGGGAGTTCAAGCATACAACGTCTCGAGGTGACATAATTTAATATTACGAGGTGTTTTTATGTGGACAATAAGTGATTTTCCAGCTTATGGTATGTTACCTACATGGCTAACAAATTTTTTTTAGTTAAAATATGGAAGAAAGATGAGTTGGTTTGATTGTTATCGTCGCTTTCTTCCGGCTGATGATATATTGCAGCACAGCAAGAGAAATATTAAAAGAAATATAGCTTTACGAAAATCTTCTCTTCCAGTTTTGACCGTTGAAGTAATTTTGTATGAACGAATTTTTGCTTTGGGTGTTCCTTGGAGTATAGATTATAGAAGGAACAATCATCCAAGAATTGATGGTTATGGAATTATTCATAATTAGTACGAGAAGAGCATATTTTGGGATCTACCGTATTGGAAAAATCTGAAGCTTCGACATAATCTTGATGTTATGCACATACAGAAAAATGTTTTCGATAATATCATCAATACGATAATGAATGTCATAGTAAAGACGAAAAATAACATTAAATCACAAAAGGATATAGAAGAGTATCACTCACAAAAGAAGTTACATATAAATGATGACAGCAAAGCTCTAGTTCCAATATTCAGATTGTCAAATAAGGAGAAATATAAATTGTTTAAATGGTTGAAGGAAGACGTGAAATTCTTGATGGTTATGCGTCTAAAATCAGAAGGTACATCGAAATTCATGGAGGAAAGTTATCAGGGATGAAAAGTTATAATTTTCATATATCCGTGCAAAGACTATATCCATATGTTTTTCTAAATTGTTGGATAAACATGCACACGAAACAATTGGAGTTATGGCTGATTTTGTGAATAGTATAATGATTAATAATTTAAATATATTAATTGTTAAGTATACTAATACTTTCATGTTTCAAGTATGGACATACTTTTTCGAGACTTATGTGTGAGAAATTTGAGTGTATAATGGAAAGTAACATAGTTACTGTACTATGTAACTTGGAGAAAATTTTTGCACCATTATTCTTCGATGTTATGAATCATCTGACCGTTCAACTACTGCACGAAACCACATTAGAAGGTTCAATTCAATTTCATTGGATGTATCCATTTTAAAGATTTATGTTTCATATGAAAAAAACAAACAAAAAGCTCGTCCAGAGGGTTCAATTCCGAAACAATACGTGAATGAGAAAATATCGTTCTTCACTTCTTACTACTTCTAGCCACATGTTCAAATGCGAAGTAGGCATACAGAGCCATCACCATTGATCATTTTCATGTGATATAATTCAACTCGTTGGTGAACTTATCAAACACCAAAACGATGCAACTGTTCTCACTATTATGGAGGTAAAATGTGAAATTCGGTAAGGATCATAAATGAAAGAAGATGATTTTGTGGATTCTTGATGTGTTGTCCTGGTGACTCAAAGGAATTTATGGAAAATAATTCAAAAATTACAATTCAAAAAATTAAGGTTTGAAAAAGGAGATCGTGAAGAACAATCGAACAATGAAGAGCAAGATTTGAGGTCGAGAATGAGAAATTCAAGATAAATCGGAAAGGAAACAAATCAAAAGGCAAAAAAAAAAAGAAAAAACGCTCGGCGAGATGAAATAAACTCGACTCTACCGTCGAGAACAAGAAGCAAAAGAAAAAAGTAAATGAAGAAGAAAAAATCGAAAATGAGAAATTGAAACAAAAATGAAATGGGTAAAGAAGGAAACCGAATGGAAACACAATAAAAAAGAAATACGAAACCTGTTTTTCTCCGAGAAAGAAAGAACAAAATCGCCAAGGAAAGAGGAAGGTCTACGAGAAAGAAAAAAGGAAGACAGAGAGAAAGAAAAACAAAAATCAAAGGACTTTAATGGAGATATAGATTTTGCTCTAATACCATATTAACTTAGAAAATAAAGAAATTAAATGAAATAAAATATTGTCTTTATTGAATTGAATTGAAAAATACAAATGATCATTATATATTTATATTACAATCAAGATTTGAATCAATAAATAGTTAATTAACTAACAACTATTTACCTAATTAACAAATAAAAGAAAATAAATAGTTTATCAAAATGATATTTATTCACTTGTATAGTGTATATCATACTTCAATCTAAACGTAATGTAAGTTTTTACTATTTTATTGGAATCCCAAGATTACCAGACTAGTGAACTCCAGATTTGAATGTGTTGCAGGATTTCGTCTCAAAGCTCTCGTAAACAATTGCAAAAAAAGATCGAGAGAAGAAACAAAAACCCATTTGGATAGCGGACAATGTTTGTGAGACAATATGCGTATACTGGGATTATCTCTGAGTTAAGCAATGAAGCGAGCGAGGAAGTCTACCTAGCCGTTCTAATATAGAAGGATGTAGGATGAGAGCACATACAACATGATCTCGTTCATTTGCGAAAGTTTACGAAGATTTGGTAATATTATGATATTTTTTAATAATTTATAAAATTGGCATTTGGTGAATATTAAAAATATATATATTTAAAATTTATCTTAGACGAAAGAGAAGGGATCTGAACCATCACACGGAGAACTGCTAGAACATACGCATATTAAGAAATCCGATGGTTCATGGGTAGATGTTAGAGAAAAGAGTGTTCATGATGATGTTTAGAACTTGACATCGGAACTAGTGTCCCAGATTCCTCCGAGAGAAACCGGAATGCAACCTTCTCTTAATCAGGAAGAATACAACGAGTTATATCTCAAGGTAAATTTATTATATTTTAATATAATTTTGTTACTTATAGTTGTAATTAAATTTCGATATTTGTTTCACATAAAATTACACCATATGAATATCATATTTTGGTCTTAGAGGAGTGACATCACAACATTCAAGTTCTATCAAAGGTAAATCAAAAGTGACATACCACGAGATGCAAAATATCATAACGCAATTGCTCGAGCCTCAACAAAAACCTGAACAACGACATCAATGGTTGATGCGTATGCTGAATGCAAAATATGTGTAATTGATTGGGATGCATGCGAGAACGATGATACCGATGAAGAAAATTCTGAAATACCACCGAAAAACTTGTAACATATGTTTATTGTGTGTAAAATTTAGTGAATTATTATTATTATTTGTAAAATTTTTAAATTAAATCAAATCGTAATTTCAAAATTTTATTTTACTTTTCGTTGAAAAAATTATAGACTAACATGTCCAAATTTACGGATGGACAGAGGCCCGTCCAAAAAATTGCGGACAGTCGCTGCCAGCAATTGCGGACGGATTACAAACTGATTTATCCGTCCATATTTCTGGATAGATTACAGAAGATTAAGATTTGGTGACGCTTGTTTGCGGATTACGATTTTCCGTCCCTAAACTCTCATTTCCTAGTAGTGTATTGCAACTACATTTCTGAAAAATACAAGGAGGTAAATCTTCTAAACTCTTCAATTCATGCCAGAATGTAATCAACCTTGTATAATAAGCATAGAGATCAAGCGGACATTGTTTCAAAATTTGTAGTTATTTATCTAATCCAAATATTCTAGGAATATTGTTCTCATTAAATCTTTCTTCTAGATTATTCCATATTTCAAAAGTTGTTCACATATGGACAATGCTATCCGAAATGTCCTTGCGAAATTGAGTTGATGATCCATTAACAAATGATGTCGTTTCATAAGTTCACCTACGAAGAAATCGAATTTATTTCTTTCATTCAGCGCCATCACCATTGATCATTTCCTTGTGATGTAATTCAACTCGTTGGTGAACTTCTCAAACACCGAAACGATGCAACTGTTCTCACTATTGTGGAGGTAAAATGTGGAATTCGATAAGGATTAGAAATGAAAGAAGATGATTTTGTGGATTCTTGATGGGTCGTCCTGGTGTTTGCCATTTCCCACATAAATGCATCTTTCAGCATCACTTGGCTTTCGGAAGCTCAGGCAACCCTGCATAGAAACACTGATGTTAGTAGTAGCCCCAGAATCTAACCACCAAGTGTTTCTTGACACTGAAGCTAAATTCACTTCAGAACAGACCAAAGTAAGGAACATACCCTTTTTCACACGCCAAGCGTGATAAGCGGTATAATCCTTCTTGATATGTCCAGATTTCTTGCAGAAGAAACAATTGTTTTCAACCGTTTTCTGCTTCTTTTTCTCTAGACCCTTTGCAGCTTTATTCTTAGAACTTTCAAAGTTCTTTCTTTTGCCCTTTCCTTTAGAGGTATGAAGCATATGAGCACTTTCTGTCTTTTGTTGTTTCATCCTCTCTTCCTCTTGTACACAATAAGAGATGAGCTCATTAAGAGACCATGACTCCTTTTGACAGTTATAACTAATTTTGAATTGGTTAAACTGTAGAGGGAGAGAGTTCAAGACAAAATGCACAAGAACATATTCCGAGAAGATGATCTTAAGAGTCTTGAGCTTTGAAACAATATTGGCCATCTCCAAAATGTATTCCCTTATGCTTCCTTTACCATGATATCTCATGGTGCTAAAGCGGTACAATAACGTACTTATCTCAGCCTTATCGCTTTGTACAAAACGCTTTTCAAGCTCAGTAAGTGGAATCATACCTATGTTGGTAGATACCGAAGCAAGATTAACTGAAAAGAGAATATATGATAACATGATCAATTAAATCAATCAATTATTATAATCAAACATTGTACAAATACAAATCAAGATACCAAGTGCAACATCAATATCAAGTCTTTGGACAGTAACATCAACAGCTAGTGGTATTCTTGATGTGATGATCAAACAATGATAATTATACATGAATAATAAACCTATCTTTGGACAGATTTATTATTACATGTAAGACCATATTATTATCATATATTTACCATCACAAATATATATGAAATTCTACCAAATATGAATCTACCTTTGGGTCGATTAATATTCGCATGAATTTTCACATATATAACATTCAATATATATTTTTTATGTGAAATATTCACAACAGAGGACACTTTGGTGTCATATTGCTTCAATTGAACATATAACATATTGAATACGTACAATATTGAAATTATGATGGACGTAAATATTGATTGAAACTTAAGCACGGGAATACGATAACGCATTATAACTATATGATAATAATAGGAGCATGCGTTAATTGTAATGAAAATTGTGCTTGGCCTAATGGCCAAGGGCTTCCTTATAGTTACTATCTTAACATGTCACGGTTTCGAATCCTTTCAGAGGGTTTAGCTCCTTTTTTTATTAATTTTTTTAATATATATATATATATAATTCATAGATACATACATGTGTATGTATCTCCTCCTTCCCAAACGAACTGAGGCCTTCTTTTTTTTGAAAAAAAAATTCCGTCGAATTGACACGAACGAAACGCTACCAGCAAAACGACGTGGCCTCTTCCAGTACCATTTCAAAACGCCACCATGGACGAAAAGACACGACGAAACCTTTTCTGGTACCGTTTCGTCTAAACCTCCATCGACCGCCATTTTATTTGCGGTTCAATCGCATTCAATCGGCAACCCAAAAAAATTACCAAATCAATGTCGTGTCGTCATTCCGCAGACGATTATTCCACCGTCTG
Organism: Gynandropsis gynandra; assembly: GCA_036759665.1. Taxonomy (NCBI): domain Eukaryota; kingdom Viridiplantae; phylum Streptophyta; class Magnoliopsida; order Brassicales; family Cleomaceae; genus Gynandropsis; species Gynandropsis gynandra. The sequence continues at coordinate 3,718,407 of CM071864.1, forward strand.
GTACCCAAACAACAGTGACACGAACCGATCGGAAATTCAATGGTGGTCGAACCCAATGGCCACCGTAAGCGGAAACCCAAATTCGGTGACTTTATTATTCGACCAACGCCGAATCTAAATGTCACCTACCAAAAAAACGAAGATATTTGGGTCGCGCAAAACCAAAATAGAGGTATCGGGAGATATATACACAAAATTGGTCGTTTGGTTTCGGAGATGGAGATACATACATAATATGTATGTATATATATATAAACAAAATAAACCCGTGAACGAGGGAAGATGAATATTGCGCGTGACCTAATGGCCAGACGCTCCTATAACATTGCTATGACCCTGGTTCGAATCCCTCCAGTGCCATCAAATGAATACTGCGCGTGGCCTAATGGCCAGACGCTCCTATAACATTGCTATGACCCTGGTTCGAATCCCTCCAGTGCCATCACAATTCATTTATAGATGTATTTTTTTTAAGTTACATATTCCATTCATCCCAATTTATTATATATATATATATTTTAAGTTACTTCTACAACTTAAAACATTCAAGTCACGAAAATCAAATAATTGCATAATCTTGATCAAATAACAAATAAAAATAAAAAATTTTTGATTTACAATTATTTTATTTGTTATATAAGAATATATGTTCATTCGAATAAACAATGATACGTTCAATAAAAAAAAACATGATTTCTTTCTAATTCTACACGCTTTGATACCAATTGAAGAATTAGAAAGTATATAAAATTGCGGAAGCGTACCTTGATCCATCGAGATACCGAAGAACTTCGGATTGAATCTTCCAACGAACAATTGATCGACAATTGCAAACAAAAAAATATTATCTTTGTCTATATGTTCATTGGGGACCACAACCCATGTATTTATAGAAATACAACTTTAGTTATTTTTAATTTAGCCCCTCAACAAATTAGAAATTACAAATTGGTTTCTACACTTTTAATTGATAACAATTATACCCTTTAACCATAAATTATATACAAGATCACTTTAGTTTTGGCTAATAATATAATGGCATCATACATTTGAATTATACATATATGGCCCCAAAAAACCCTTACAATGTATACTCATGTATATACATAAATATATACGAAAAAACATTCGTATACATGTATATGCATGCATATATACCAACAGTACATATATATACATATAAACATACACATATATATATATATATTCACGAGATATATATTATCCTGAAAATATATTTTTTGGGTTTTGAGAAAAAAAGAGAGTTTTCGAAAAACACAATATATCCAGTCAAGATTAATGATTGATCGGACAAATGACCAAATCAAAATCACATTAAGAGGTAAAATGAATATCACTATTGGAGCGTAGAAAACCTCCTTATCCAAAACATCATTTGAGGTATCGGATCACTCATAAAGCCGCAGTTGCATGCATGGTAATATGAACATGTGCCTGCATGAAAAGATAAACGAACCAATCCACAAGCCAACGATATCGTTTGGGGTCGTCTAACAATGAGGTCGTAGATATGGCTAGATCTAACATGTAATTATTGAGGTCAAACACCTCTCGTATTTTTTATATCTTTTATTATAAAACTATAATAAAAATTAATTGATACTAATATTTTAAAAATAATAATAATTTTATTGAATTTTCATCAAATAAAAAGTATTTTATATGCGATCAATATGAGGCAAGAAGGGCAATTTCAAAAATATATTTGAAATGCTATTTTAACTTCAAGTCTATCCTTCTCTAAAAAAACTTAATTTCAAAAATACCCTTATAAATATAGAAATTCCCAAATTGCCCTTGTACGACCATGCGAACATGTGAGACCCATGCGACCCTGTGCCACCATGCGACCATGTCAGACCCATGTGACCCAGTGCAACCATGCGACCCTGTTAGACCCATGCGACCCTATGTGACCGTGCGACATTGTGAAACCCATGCGACCTTGTGCGACCATGCGATCCTGTGTGACCATGCGACCATGTGCGACCATGCGACCCTGTGAGATCCATGCGATCCTATGCGACCATACGAACCTGTGAGACCTATGCGACCCTGTGAGCCTCGAAATTGTCCGAAAACACCCCAAATCGTCTGAAACTCCTGAAATCATCCAAAATTGATCGAAAATCGCTCGAAATCGACCGAAAGTTATCGAAAATTGCTAGAAATCCCTGAAATCGCTCAAAATGCTCAAAATCTCTAGAAAATGCTCGAAACCCTTGAAAAACATTTGAAATCGGTCGAAAACGCTCGAAATCACTCGGAAATTGCTCAGAATCGCTCGAAATTGCTCAAAAATTGCTCTCGACTTCTAAATCGCGTATCGCTATTTGTATTTCTTAACTTTGAAATTGGGGGCAACTTCAAAAATTTCAAAACCTATGTGTTTTTACAAATAAAAAATAAGGTAAAATTATCTTTTCTCTAATTTTTTATTAGATTTTTAAAGTATGTGCGAATTCATATAAACATTATGAGTACATATCTGATATTATGCCGAGATAAGACAATGATTTTGTTAGATTTGCATTAGCTTCATAAATTTGTGAATTATAGATTTATGTATTTGGTTTTAGATGACTCTATGAACTAGATTTTGAATTTAGTGAAATTCAAGTCTATGTAATATTAATTTAGAATTTAATTTATCTTGATTTGATTATTTTGATTTTGGATTTAATTTGTGATATGCATTTAAAGATCGAATTTATGCGTAATAAAATGTTATATTATATTGATATGAAAATAGATTTCCGTATATCATTTTAAACCATCCAAAATTATTTGAAATAATTTTTTTTTATTTTAGTTAAAACCAATTCGAATTTACACGTAATAAGCTAAATAGTTATAGAATCTAAATCAGACCAATGAATGAATATCTTTTAAAAGGTAAATACGCAGCCGTGATACAACTAATTTAATTGAGTCTATTTTGACATACATATATATATATATATATATAATTCTGTTTAAAGTAAATTTTTTTTCTGTTTAAAGTATTACTTTGCTGATATTAATAAATATGGTTATAAATTATAACAATGTATTTTACCATCATATACCTAATTTTATTGAGTCTATTTAGACATATATATGTATAATTCTGTTTAAAGTATTTTTTTTCTGTTTAAAGTATTACTTTGATGATATTAATAAATATAGTTATAAATTATAATAATGTATTTTACCATATTTTGGGGCTCGATTCCTATGTATACGAAGGCAAGTAGGCCAAAATTTCCATTTTTTCCATTGTGCATATATACAAATAACTAATATATACATCTATCTTGTTCTGTCTTTCTTCGAGTTTATTTCCAATTTATTATACAATGAACCAATTTAAGAATTAATTGTTTTATTCAATTTATAAAAATTAAAATTCATGGTAATTTACCATTAATCCAAATATATCTTTAGAATTGTTTAAATTTTTTTAAACCGTCTAAAATAATCTGACTTATTTTGATGAAGTCGTCTTATAATCATATTAAAAATATATATACAAGTGTTTTCGATGAAAAAAAAAACGTTACAATCCCACAAGTAACGGATTAAATATATGCAACAAATATATTTGCATATCAACAATATATAGGTAACATAATCTAATAAAAAACCGAATTGAGTATCAAATTATTTGCTCGTTTATTCATTATAAAAATAGTTTTTTTGTCTAGGACAAAACGTTATTGCTCCAACAGACTAAAAACTATTCTCACATATTGTTCTCTCAACATGAGCCATATGTTATGTTTCTCCCGAAAATGAAAATGACACTTTTGAGGCTTACATATACCAACGCTTCTCATGATGCCGAGGACTCTTAGATACATACTTAGAATTTTCGTAGACAATTATCCTCACTCGCGGCGCCTTTGCGGATAAAGCTCGAATTCGCATGAGGTCAGGAGAGAAAGTGTTCGCTTTCAATTTCTTTGGAGTCACTAAGACAATTGTGTCGAGATTCGGGGATTTTTCCAAGAAGAATTGAATTAGGTCAATCTCATGCCAATGATTTTTAAAACCCCGGATCTCTATAAACCTGATGCTGCTTAGTTTGTAGGGGAAATTATGGAGCAATGGCTTTTGATGAGCCTCCCAATAGAGTCCTACTTCGAATGTGAAGTCATTCAACTGAAAAACGAAAGAAACTGTTAAGATTTTGAGCGAAAAAATCGATAGGAAAGAAAGGTAAATAGAGATTTACGTCGAAGTAAATTTTCTCGAGTCTTGGACAATTTTTGATGAAGTTTGCAATGTCAAAGAGACTACAATAGCTTTGGCTTTCCATAAGCAATTGTAGTTCCCTCAAGTTGTAATAGCTATAAAGGACCTCGGTGAGATTTCCTTCAACACACCTCTTTGCGAGACCCTACATTTGTGTGCGAAAGGGATTAGTTTACACTCGTCTAATTGAATAGAGAAATAACAAAATAAGCGCGTGAGAACCACGTTCCTAACTACCAACGATTAAACGCGCAAATAAGAGTATTTAATATAACGACAATTAACCGTTAAACGCGCGAATAAAAAAATTGAAAACAATAACCACCAACGATAAACGCGCGAATAAGAATATAAAGCAATAACCACCAACTATTAAGCGCGCAAATAAAATTATTTTAAACAATCATCACCAACAATTAAGCGCGCAATTACGAGTAATTAAAACATAAACCACTAAAGAGTATCTAAAATAACAATCACCAATTAATAAACTTGTGAATAGAAGTATTAAAAACAATAACCACAAATAATTAAGTGCACAAATAAGAGTATTTAAAATAACAAAGGTTTGTGCTTTACCTCAAGAAAGACGTTTGTTATTGTAAAGACTTCAACTTGTTCGAAATGACCAAGGAGACTAATTACACTAAAAGCCATTGTGGAGTTCTTCTTTGCTGGGACATAATGAAGCATCAAATCCTCCACAGCACTAACATCCCCTAACCTAAACAAAGGGATTAATCCTGAATAACTAAAAGATTTGAGAGTAGGAGCATCTAAAATGATCCTATACACCGGTGTACAACCAGTGACACTCAAAGAGTTGAATCGTTGATGATCTCTCGCGAGTATTCTCAATTCAATAATGTCTTTACACCCAATTAATTCAAGATTCTCGAGGATGAGACAATTCTTGAATACCGAATCAATCATTTCCTCAGAAATATTGATGCGTGAAAGCGAAAGTGTCTTTAAGAGTTTGAGACCCTTTGAAGGAAAAGGAAAATGAAACTCAACCAAACAAAGTTTCAAGATTTTCAACGATTGAATCGACGATAAATCGATAGAGGGTTTCATGGGGAAGATGCCATTGAGAAGATCGAGTTCGAGTTCTTCTAAACCCTTCTCTACACATATATGAATCCATGATTCAATGAGATCTTGTACCCCCACGTAACTAGTAGATAGAGCAAATTTTTTGATATTGGAAGCTTGATTTTGATCAAACACTCTTTTGATGATGTCTATGGCATCGTTTTGAGAGTATTTTCGACCAAATTCTCCTCCAAAATCTAAATTACGACAAAATAACCAAGAATTGGCAAAATGTTTTGAAAGAAAACTTGATTTGATTGCATCTTTGATGGGGAAAAATGAGAGAATATTCCGAAGAACATCATCAGGAAAGCATAAACTCAAACATTCATCGGTTTTGATTTTTTTCAAAGAGGGTTCTTCGGACATTTTGGTTACTGTGTTTGATATGTTTGAGAGAGACATTGATTTTGTTGTCTGACTGTGTTTATGTTTTTTTTTTCTTTTTTTTTTGGGTGGAAGAAATATATTGTTTTGCTTCCTTTTTATAGTATTTATGTGAGGTTTCTTTTTAATGGCTCATTAAATGTTTCTTTATTATTTATTTTTAAAAAATTTCAATTTTTTCGTGTGTGAATTCCATATAAGGACAATATACAGATATGTACACCACACACACTCACTTTGTGGATACATATGGAAAAAAAGTTGGAGGAAAAAATGGAGAACTTGTTTCATATTTTATAAATTATATATGTTAGTAAAAAACAGCCGTTACATTTTTGTTTAATATTATAACAACGGAATTTTCTTTTTTTATTTCTATTAAAATAATTAAAAATACAGAAAAAAATGCTCCAGTTTTTACGACCCCATAAGAACTAAGTAGGTCGAGTTCTCTTAAGCGAGAGATTACTTCTCTTCTTAATCTTAAATTTAAGCAAATAAATTTACTATTATACACGAGTTATTCCTAGATTTTCTTTTCATTATAAATTACATTTTTAATCAATAAACATCTTATTAAAATTAATATTGAGGATAAGGCCAATCATTGGAAGTGGACCCAGTCACTGAAAACGTTACATTTTCTAATATGGAAATTTTAAACTATATTCGTATATGTATTTTTAATTTTCCATTTTTTGTATTTATCTTAACAGTGCTTTGCATGTTTAGCAACATTAAATAAAATACCATATTTTGAAGAAAATTGCTCCATTTATAGTATTTTCATTTCCATAGGACCACTCAAAACTTAACTATTAAGGTCAAAATCTAAAGCGATAAATATATATTTGTTTAATAATTTCCGGGTTTATTTATTCCTATTTTGTTTCATTTTAATGTTATATCTTAAAAGGATTTACAAATAATTATTTAAAAATTTCTGGATTCATTTATACATATTTTTTAAAATATATTTTAACTTGGTAGAAATGGTAAATAAGTTGTAAGATATTTATACTTGTATTAGATATTTTAAACAAAACACGAAAAAAAAATTTATTTCAGCAAAAATAAATTGATTTTGTTTAATTTAGCATCATTAATCAATTTTATGAAGAAAAACATTACACCAATATTGTCTGCTTTATATTCAATAATTTTCAATTAATCACTTTCAATAACCTTAAAGATTTATTTCAATTTTTAAAATTAAATTAAACATTTGTATAGAAATATTATAACAATCGAGAGAAACAACCAATATTCCAAATAATCGTTTGCCTTGTTTGTTTAGAGCGAAACTAAAATAACACACATACATATATATGTATATATATATATAGTCGACTATAGGATTTTATTTCGAGCAGTTGGTTATTTACATACATAATTTTCAGATCAATGATATGTTTTTATATTATAAACTTGATTGTGGATTTCACATTACATAAAGTTGATTGTGGATTTCACATTACATGAATATCTTACAATATCTATATCTTTGTGTTATTGTAAAATAATTGGGGTTTTGCAATTTGAAGGTTAACTAGTTCTTTGTGTTTCTTATTTATCTTCCGTATAACAAAATAATTGAGGTTTTGCAATTTGAAGGTTAACATGGTAATTTATTACATTTTGAATTTATTATCTTTGTTTTTTAGGTCACATGATTTCATTAGTTTATTATGTTGTTGATTCTAATTAATCTTTTACAATAATTCTTTCAATAAATTACATATTTTACTATGTTGTGCACATTGATGCTAAAAACATTCAGTTGTTTCTATATTAGATTTTTTTTTGTAACGCGGGAAACCCCGATCTACGACTAGGTAAACCCACGGGTCCGGAGGAAGCCATGTGCAAACCCCTGTACCAATTGCAGAGCAAAGGAATCGAACTCGGGAAAGGGATTTCCCACAAACCGAGCTCTACCACTTTTCTACCCCAACCGGTAGTTGTTTCTATATTAGATTTGATGTTGTTTTCTTTTCTTATTATCTTGTTCACAAAGTAGTGTTAAATCAAAACTCACAAAATTAATGTTCAAGTAGCAAAATAGTTGCGACTTCACATCGTGGATAAAAGGAAGAAAAAAACAAGTCAGAAGCAGTGACGTCGACGTTGTTTCAATATTACAATATTTAACATGAGACCAGAACAAATATAAGAACATGATGCCTCTTGTCGTTGTCCCTTGTTGTTTTAATCTTTTCAACCTCCTTCAATGTTGTTGCTTGAATATGAAAAAAATGAACGTCTAGCTTTAAATCATATAAAACATTTCAACAGTGAGATACTCAGAAATATCCTTGTTGGATATATCACATTTGCAACGTCTAAAAGAGACATCTTCATTGTTTCCTCGTTGGAGGGCCTAGAAATAGTTGTAGAGATATTGCAATGTCTTCATAGCTCCTTTGAACTGCTTTTACATTGTTCTGTAAAGGTATCTGAATATTAAAATAAATAAGCAGACGGGAAGATAGTTATATCATTGAATGGGAGCATACGAACATACAAAAGAGTGAACATTACTTAAATATCATTTGTTGAAGACAAAGCAAGGAAGACAAATCTTAGATTGCAACATCAACATATTAACATGGATGTTTCAAACAGCTAGAGGTCACTCTGATATAGTCTACAAAAACAGAACATATTCTCAAACACTCTAATTTCTGCCAACAAATAGATAGAACACTACTCTTAATATAATTAAACAAAAGGAAAATTCTTATACACATCGAATGAATTTTTGAGTATGTTCTTAAAATTCCAAGATAACCATCATTCCTCCAAGAATCAGTTAACTAATTTTCTTTTAATGGTCAAGAACAAAGGTTACTAATTTAGACATACAATGGCTAGGAGAATCTTTCAAGCTAATCTATCCCACAACATAAGCTACTTGCATCTTCCGAAGAATTCCAACGGCTAGAAAAGCTTCCCCAACGGCTAGTAGATTGTTATTAATGCATTTTCCTTATTTAAAACATGGATAATCTCCTGTATAAAAGATTCCATTTCATTTTTATGAAACCTTTGAAATTCCTAATCGGTGTCAAGAACACGATGAGTTCAACTTGTTTCGGGAACAATTGAAGCCATTATCTGATTGTATCACGAGACTTCCACACCTCTTGTTGATTCCATCGCTCCACCTTAAACACTTCGACAACCACCATAAACCTTCATCATCCACCATCACAGGACGAATCTTGAAGAGAGCTCTTAGACCAGTTAAGAGATCATCTACCATCATCCACCTCCATCCACCGCCAATGGACGACTTTCTTGAAGAGTACCCTTAAGATGGTCTAGAAAACCTTCTGGGCATAATGAATACTACTCGAGCTTTCTAGATTAACAAATTCTCCATATGAGTCCCGAGTTCTAACCTCGAGGCATGGATCATTTTGATATTAGAGTCCGATTCAAGGACTGAAGCTACGCTTCTATCCCTTTAGATTTGTTTTATAATACTAATCTTTTCTTTGTTTTATTTATTGTTAAAAAACACTAGACAAGATGGCCGAACAAGGAGAGACTTGTGCACGCAACAACCAACTCGACGTGATCATGAAAATGCCCCAACGAATGGAGTCGAGAATGGAGTCGAGAATGCATTGCCTTGATGAAGAACAGAGGCAACCCGAACATGACACACAATGATTCATGAAAATGGTGTGGAAGAACAGAACGACCAGATCCTTAACCTAGATAATGAGAACATCGAGAACCACCTCGACATGATATTGATGAGAAGGATAAAAAGTTGTAGAGATTACCAAGGCGATACCACATCATCCGCGAGGATGAAGATTCTAAAAAAGAATCACCTCAAAGACAACACCATGAACACAACGATATTATTCTAACGTTAAAATAAAATATTTTTACTAGACGTATTGACTCGAAAGTCTATCTCGATTGGGTGAGATAGATGGATCATATTTTTGAGTACTACATGTATACGGAGTGCAATAAGGTGTACGTCGCGACTCAAGTCACGTATACGGAGTACAAAGCAACGACTTTACAAGTGGCTCCTCATGTCTTTTGGTTTTCCAATGCCCTAGCACCTTCATAAGGCTCATGAAACATGTTGTAAGAGTCCACATTGGTAAATTTTTTGTCGTTTATTTTGATGATATTCGCATTTATATTAAAAATATTAGGGAACATATAGTATATCTTGAGCTAGTGCTAGAGACATTCTGAAAGGAAAACTCTACACAAACCTCAAAATGTGTTCATTTTGCACTGATGAGATTGTTTCGCTAGGATTTGTAGTACGTTTGCAGAGACTACATGTAAACGAGGACAAAATCAAGGTCATACAAGAAAGACCAACACCAATAACCGCCTCACACGTATGAAGCTTTAATTGGCTAGCAAACTTTTACCACTAATTTGTAAATAACTTCAGCAGCATAGTTGCACCCATCATTGCGATTGTCAAACAGGACAAGACCTTCGAATGGGGAGATGCACAACTTAAGGCGTTGAAGCACTAAATACGAGTCTCACCACTGCGTCTGTCCTAGCACTGCTGAAATTTGACAAAGCATTCAATGAGGAGTGTGACATCTTAGGGATCAACATTGGTGTAGTTCTTGTTCAAGAACGAAGACCTGTGGCGTATTTCAACGAGAAGCTAAGTGGAGTCACACTTAACTATCCCACATACGACAAGGAACTTTACGCCTTTGTTCTGTGGAAAGTGATTTCGTATATTGATTCCCAACCATGAATTACATCAGTTATGATATATATATACAAGATAATATGAAACCCTAATAGAGTAAATTACATTTATGTCCTTTGTGCTAATATGCCCCCGCAAGACGGAGCACCTTCGGTGATGCCGATCTTGTCACAAAGTGTAAGAAATTGTTGACGTGCGAGCGGTTTTGTGAGTAAATCCGCGAGTTGATCCTTTGAGTTGACGTGAGAGACTCGGAGGATGCCACCTTGCACTTGTTGACGAACAAAAAAATAATCCAAAGCTAGATGCTTCATGCGAGAGGGAAAGACGGGATTTGCACTCAAGTATGTTGCGCCAATGTTGTCACAATAAATCACGGGAGGTTGGGATGTGGAGATACCGAGTTCCGTGAGGAGGGACATAATCCATCGAAGTTCCGCTGCTGTGTCAGCAATAGCACGGTATTCCGCTTCCGTGGATGATCTAGCGGTGAATTTCTGTTTCTTGGAAGACCAAGAGATGGGATGGCTGCCAAGGTAGACAATATATGCCCCCGTAGAAGTATACTCATCACGATCTCCCGCCCAATCTGCATCACTAAAGGCGTGTAGGGAGAGAGTGTTACCAGCGGTGAAGAAGATACCACGATCTCGTGTTCCAACCAAATACCGTAAGACCCTTTTGAGCGCTTGAAGATGTTCCGTTGTCGGGGCATGCATGTATTGAGATAATTTGTTGACAACGTAGCTTATGTCGGGTCTTGTAAGTGTGAGATACTGTAGACTTCCAACAATAGTCCGATAATTGGTTGGGTCATCTAACTTGTCACCTGAGGACAAGGTAAGACGTGCGCTAGGGGCCATAGGAGTGGTGACTGATTTAGCTTCGGAGAAGTGAGCTTTGTTGAGGATATCCGTAACATATTTGCGTTGAGTGAGAAGTAATCCAGAGGCTGTGCGTGTTACTTCAATGCCAAGAAAGTAAGATAAATTGCCCAAGTCTTTGATGGAGAAGCGGTTTCCAAGCACTATGATGAAGCGTTGGACTGCTCCCGAGTTGCTTCCTGTGACCACAATGTCATCCACATAGACAAGAACATATATAGTTACCTCGGGATTGTGAAGAATAAACAAAGATGCGTCGGCCAGGGAGTTGACAAAGCCTTGGCCGAGGAGAAAATCCCGAAGTTCCGAATACCAAGCCCGAGGAGCTTGTTTGAGACCATAAATTGCCTTGTTGAGTTTGCATATGTGGTGAGGATGATCATGATCAACAAAACCTGGAGGTTGTGTCATGTATACCTCTTCCGTGAGTTGCCCTTGAAGAAATGCATTGTTGACATCTAGTTGACGAAGACTCCAGCCATTTGCAATTGCAACACTCAAAATCAGTCGAATGGTAGTCGGTTTAACTACGGGACTGAATGTTTCAAAGTAGTCCACACCCGGGCGTTGTGTAAAACCTTTCGCCACAAGTCTGGCCTTGTAGCGATCCACCGAACCATCAGGTAATCGTTTGATACGATAAATCCACTTGCATCCAACCACATTTGATGCATGTTGAGCCGGTACAAGATCCCATGTTCCGTTACGAACAAGTGCATCAAATTCCTCACTCATGGCCTTCCTCCAACTCGGATCTTTAAGGGCTTGACAGACGGTTGTAGGTTCGGTGTCAGAGAGAAGTGCCCGATCGGGTGAAGAGGACGGGCCCGATCGGGTTACCATTGTAGAATGATCCCCGTAACTTTGCACGACTCGGGTATTAGTGTCACATGCTCGGGCATAATGTGCCCGATCGTGTGAAGATGGAGAGCCCGATCGGGTAGTTGCTGCTGAATGAGCCCCGAAACTCTGCACGACTCGGGTGGAATGGTCACCCGCTCGGGCATGATGTGCCCGATCGGGTGAAGATGAAGAGCCCGATCGGGTATTTGTTGTTGAAGCATCCCCGAAACTTTGCACGACTCGGGTGGAAGGGTCACCCGCTCGGGTGTGATGCACGATCGGGCGATTTACCTGTCGCCCGGTCGGGCTTGAAGCCTGCAACCGTTTTGTTTTAGATCTCGTTTGCATTGGATGAGTGTTACCTCGAGCTATTGGAGCGGCGACTTCAGGAGGCAATTGTTCGGACATTATGGTGTCATCCCGTGGAGTCGTATGAGTCTGCACTTCCGGTGAAGGATCCATTACAGGGGTGACGGAAGGTGATGGTGATACGTGTGGCATAGGGTAAGAGGGTGCAACACTTACGGGTGATGTCCATGAATATTCGGGTGGATTGGGGTTGGAGACGTTGGTTAGGAAATAGTGGGAGTAGTTGGAGTACAGAAAGATGGTTTCATGGAACTCTACATGACGAGATGCATATATACGTGAACGTGTGGGATCAAGACACAAGTAGGCACTCTGAGTGGCGGAGTAACCTAAGAAGACACAAGGCTTTGAACGAGGCGAAAGTTTGTGTGTGGAGTACGGACGAAGCCATGGATAACATAGGCAACCGAAAGTCCGAAGCTTAAGATAGTTCGGTTCGGTGCCTAGAAGTCTAGTGAATGGGCTGTCGTACGAGAGGATGGGGGTGGGTAAGCGGTTAATGAGATAAACCGCGGTTGGGAAAGCATAGGACCAGAACGAAGGAGGTAGTGACGCATGAGACAAAAGAGAAAGGCCGGTTTCAACAATGTGACGGTGACGACGTTCTGATATGCCATTGTGTTCAGGTGTGTGAGGAGGGGAGGTGTAATGGGATATGCCGTGAGTGGAGAGGAATGAGGCTAGGGCAATGTACTCACCACCATTATCGGTGTAGAGAGTACGTATGACGGTTTGGAATTGTTTTTCCACTAGGGCTTTGAACGTGATAAAGGTTTCTCGAACTTGGGATTTTTGTTTGAGAGGGTACAGCCATGTATATCTAGTGAAATGATCAACAAAGATGACATAGTACTTGAAACCATCAACCGAGATGATTGGTGATGTCCAAACATCGGAGAAGATGATTTCAAGGGGAAATGAAGTAGAGATTGTAGATTCATGAAACGGTAATTTGTGGCTTTTATTGCTGGAACAAGAGTTACATAATGACAACGAACTCGACTTAGACAATGGTAAGGAATGCGTAGAAACAATACGCTTTAAAATGGAAAGCGAGGGATGACCTAAACGTGAATGCCACTCGGACAAAGTGGACTTGACACTGGGAAGAGCCACAATGGACGGTTGAATGGAGTTGGGTTTCGGCCACTCATAGACACCATGGTTAGCCTTTCCGTGAATTATAGGATCCCCCGTTTTTAGATCCTTCACCTGAAAATGATCATCAAAGAATTCCACGGAAATCTCATTAGTCCGACACAATTGACTTATAGAAATAAGATTCTTGTTCATAGTAGGTACACATAGAACTTCATCAAGATGCAAACAATTATCATCAATTGAGTTAGGGATTGAGAGTGAACCAATATGTGTGATGGGCAAGGAGGATCCATCACCAATTACCACTTCTTCACCTCCTTTGTACGGGGAATGCAATGATAAATTTTGGAGATCCGAGGTGATATGGTGAGAGGCGCCGCTGTCAAGAAGCCATGACTCCGGTTCATAGTTGGTGAGAGTGGTGTTGTGAGCACGTGGTTGCCATGGTCGTGGTGATGAAGCCCACGGTGGTGGCGTTGTGGTGGTGGAGTTCCGAGTTGCAAGTTGTGAACACTTGCGAGCACTATGCCCAAAAACGCCACATAGTTGACAGCGACCTTGATATCCCGATGACGATCTATTTGCATTTCTATTCCATTGATTATTCTGTCGGTTACGATTTGATTGATTCGGACGAGTGTTGACAGCAAGCGCATTTACGGGCGGCGTGAATAGCAAAGGGGCGGCTTGAAGTAGCTTTGCTTCATGATTGAGGAGTTTCTCATGGAGTTCCTCAATAGGAATGATGCTATCTCTGGCATTCACAGCATCTACAATTGGTTTGTAGTCCTCCGGCAATCCATCAAGAATATATTGCAACAAGTCTTCCGCATCAAGAGGTTTGCCGAGGAGCGCTAATTCATCCGCCTTGTTGATGATGGTGCGCATATAATCATCGATGGGTTGAGATCCTTTGGAGCTTCGTTTGAGTTGTTCCTTCAATTGAAGGATGTGCCCCCTTGATGCCTTACCATATGTGCGAGCAAGAAGAAGCCACGCCTCTCGCACAGAGGAAACCCTAGCAATCATCGGTTGGAGTGGTGGTGAGGAAGGTGCCCGGTCGGGTAGTGTAAGAGTGCCCGGTCGGGGAGGGCAAAAGGTGAGATATTCGGGTAGTTATTGGATGCGCCCGATCGGGTAGTATATGAGCGCCCGGTCGGGTACGGCTGAAGTTTGGACGTTGGCAACAGCTGAACGTGGGTTTTGGATCTAAGGTAGATCTAGGGGTAGATCGAGGTTCCAATGCTAGGAAGGAGGCGACCGCAAAGCAATAACAAGTAGCCGCGGCTTTGGGACGAGGGAGGGATGGTTGAGCCGGGATGTGAGAGGGGGTGGAGGACGACGGCCAGAGGTAAGGTGGGATTAGGGTTTTGAGTGGTAGGAATCGACGGTGAGAGGGTTTAGGGTTGAGAGGGCCGATGGGAAGGGTGAGATTGGCCGACGGTGAGGTAGGGTTAGGGTTTAAGGGCCGGCGGCGGTGAGGAGAAAGGAGAAGAGAGGTGGCCGGCGGCGGTGGTGATAGCTAGGGTTAGGGTTCGGATCAACGCTCTGATACCATGTGGAAAGTGATTTCGTATATTGATTCCCAACCATGAATTACATCAGTTATGATATATATATACAAGATAATATGAAACCCTAATAGAGTAAATTACATTTATGTCTTTTGTGCTAATATGTTCAAGCATTGAAAACGTTACAGCACTACCTATTGAGGAAGAAGTTCGTCACTCACACTGATCATGAGACCGTCAAACATCTTAAGGGTCATATCAGTCTCAAACGAAGACATACCAAATAAATGGAGTTCGTCAAGTCATTTCCATTCATAATAAGTATAAGAAATATAAAGAAAATGTGGTAGTCCAAACCCTATCATAAAGACACATTCTCATCACCATCTATATGTACATATACATGTGTACAAACATTTATGTATATACATGAGTATATATGCAAATATATATTTACATGATTGGCATGTATAATCAACATCCAAATTCGAAATCGTAATTTAATTAGTTATTATAATATTATTATGTTTGTGTGAAATGGGTTAAATAGGGTATATATATTTAATTAAAATTATTAGAGTTTTAAATCGGTTAATTAAACCCATAAGACTAAATAGTTAATTTAATCTAAATATATATTATAATAGATTGGGTTGGGTTAATTCAATCCAATTGAACATTCCTACCTATGAAGCATTTTGATATCCTACAAGATAATTATCTTACATCGGATAAAAAAACAGATATATAAGAAAATTGAATAATGATTTTTGAATTAGAAATAGAATCGGATTTTTTATATTAAAATTGAGAGAATTTACGCTTTTCCACCCAAACAAAGGAAAAAAAGTAAACAATTATGGTTTTTTATATTAAAAAATATAATTTTCTAATAAAAGCCCAAATGTAATGAAAGAATTGACAAAACTTTTATTGTTTAGAGGTAATTAAAGTATCAATCAAAGATCACGTAAGATAATCACATAATATTCTATAGAATCACACATCTACATAATATCATTGTCATTAATATGTTAATTCTGTAAATAATATTTATGTCAATAAGCAAACTTGAACTTTTATTTCATTTTAATATAAGATCATAATCATGTAACATGGTTTTAATAAGATAATTAGTCATACCATAGTATTAAAATTAGTTAAAATTTTCACAAATTACTACAACGTTTTCCGATGCTTTCGGATTATTAGATAATTTTTTACAAATCTTAATTAACTCATTTAATTCCGATTTGGGAAGATTTTGTTTAGGTTTGATGATAATTTTCTCCAACACTCTTCCATTGCTAAGCAAAAACTCCAACATTGAGACAAACAGTTCATGTCTTGTTCCATAGTTTTGTTCTATTCTTGCTTCTGTAATCCTCACTGTCTTTAATGAATGCAACAAACATAAGAACACTCTATTCTCTGATCTCCAATAGTTTTCTTCATCTACCTCGTTCAAATTGGGGATATAAGACTCTAAATGGCATGCCTGCAATTTTAAACGGATAATATTTTCATATGTATTTTCATATCAGATTAATCACATTTATCAAATGAATTTGGGTCTAATTTAATTCTAAATTTTCTTAAAAAATTTAGAATTGTCTAAAAATATATATATATATATATATGCCCAGAATTGGTCCTAAAACATATACATCACAATCAAACCTGACATCATAATATTTTACTAAGGACGAACCAGATCCAAATATCATTTTAAATGGATTTAGGTCTAACTCAATCCAAAAAGTATATATAGAGTCGATGTGACTATATAGTACAACACGACATAACAAAATTTAAATGCACAAGAGCGTATTCGTGGAAACGAACCGGCAAATGTCCACTTGATTCCAAGCTTATAACAAGTGATTTCAATTCGGGTGCTCGTTGTAAAAATCGTGCTATCCCTGGGAGCGTAAATTTATCGATGATCCCGTGAAGTGTTGCGTGATTGCACTTCAAGAAAGGGTATGCAAGACCTTTTATCTCTGCAATTGAAAGAATCTAAAAAGATGGAAACGTTATTCATCCGAAAGTATTAGATTCTTTATAGATTTTATACGAAAGATGTTCCATGAAAGTATATAGCTTACTTGAAGAGTCCAGGATCCAAGAGAGAGCTTTTTAACATGTTGTATCTTTTGGAGAATGTCAAGAAGCATAGTTAAAGATCCGTCGATAATTCTTTTCGCTGAAAAATCGAGTAATCTGTCTGAGAAAGATGATGATATTTCAGCTTCTATTGCGGAAGAAACATCGATTAATCGATACTTATGGTTCGAATGCTTTCTCAAGCATATTGAGGAAATGTTTGGTGCCAAAATCTCTGTTCTTCCTGATGGGTGATCTCTCATTCCGCATATCTTTAATCTTTTAAGAACCTTAGATTTGATCTCGATACGACTAATGTTCTTGCAGAATTCAAGTATCAAATTCTCGAGCATAGGACAACCTGATAGGATTTGAATCATCAAATCATCGCTCAACATGCAAAAGGAGAACGTCAAGCTCTTGAGAGATGGCCAAGAAACATGATTTTTTGGTGCAAAGTTGCATCGAATCAAATCTAGTTTCAATCGAATAAGAGTCTTGTTATTGTACAAGATTTCAGGCAATTGATGATAGAACTCAAGTCTTGGTTGAGAGATATCGTTCACAACGAAGAGGCATAAG
>CM071864.1:3736326-3751094 GCA_036759665.1 Gynandropsis gynandra
AGGGAAAGATCTTCCACTCTATGATCAACAGCAAACTTTATCCACCTCCACCGATCTGGACAATTGTCTTTTGGTTCGAAGTTGCAAGAAATAATAAATGTATTGATCTTGGGCGAAACATGTAACGAAAGAGTTTTATCGTATGCATTAGCAAGTGTTTCATTGAGTGCAATATGATGGTTAAAGGGCTCAAATGTAATCTTCGGTACGCCTTTCCAAATATGTCTCCAACGCTTCGATAATACACTTGTTTTGATAGCGTCTCGCGTTTGCACAAAACAAAGTATTTGTTGAAGAATCTCATCTGAGAGGCTACTGATAATGTCCTCCATAGCTAAGAATCATAGAATTTCTATCTTCCTTATCCTTTAATAGATATCGAAATTTTGTTTCCGTTAAAAGATTCTAGCATGATTTAAATAATTGTTGAGATCTTCTTATTGATTGCTATATAAAACCAACATTAATTGAGATCTTTGCATGCTTCTTCTTTTATGATCAAACACAAATGATTCAAACATTGTTATAGTCACGCTAAAGCATCTTGTTTCTGCCATTGTTGAACTAAAAATCAAAGAAAAGAGAATTCAATTGGAAACAAACAAATCAAATTTTCAAAATAAACGTATCGACGCATCAATTTGTGTTTTGAAAAATATTTTGATGAAGCCCAATAAGATTCTTCTCTATCTCCTTCACCACGTCATGCCTTTCTTGAATCTCAAATATAGTGTCAAGAGTCTGACCCTTCTCTTGTTCTTCTATTGCCTTCTAGACGAAATTCTCAATCATTTTCACATCTACCTTGGCTCCCGTTATCGTGAAATATGTATGCATTCAACTTTATATCATATCAAAATCTAGGCTTAGAATGTTATGTTATTTCATATTAGTTATAACATAAATTATGAACTTTTGTATATATATATATATATATATATATGTGAATTATAAACTCTTAAACTATATTTCGATTGATTTAGACTCAAACGCATTTGATATAAAACGTGATGATAAAAAAATAGACGAAACGTACATTCGCTCCACAGTTTCTTTATATTCTTCATTCATTCCTGCACATAAAACTTGGAAACTATCCATCAAATCTTGAGTTTCTTTTCGAGGCTACTAACAACAGAAGTTTTGTTTCAATCCGTGGGCGAACCAAGGCAACAGCCAGACACATTATGACTATTCGTATTCGATTCAAGTCCTTCGAGCTTATTTGATAAACTTAACCTTCATGAGAACTTAAGAAACATCATTTTCCATCTTCCCACATAATTCCTTCATAGTCTTATGCATGATTCGATAGATTCTTTCAATCTTTTGTACAGATTTTCAATACATTTCATTTCATCCTTAGCGTTTTCGACATCTTGGAAGAACTTGTCGAGGTTAATTGCCTCACACTTGCTTTCAAGTCGTCCATTTGAGCTTGTTGTTTCATATCATTGTATTTCTTGAACGAACTTGAGAATATATCATTCATTTTTTACCTTTTTTATGTTTTATGTCTTTTGATTTTCAATTGGAATGGTTATTACAACAAGAACAATTTCAATTTTTTTTAATGATTTTTTTACTTGGATTTGTCAAGAAAAGACGATCATGATGATGACCATCATCTTCATCCTATGTGAAGCTGAGTGTTTCTTTATTCAGTTTGGTCCATTTTTAAGGTTTCGTTGGTACGATGATGATAATGGTTTGGTAATTGTCCAAAAGTATCCATTGGCACAACGTTTTCATGGTTGACTTACTCAACCATCCTTTGATTGTATTTTATACTTTCGGAGGAAATTGATGTAATCTACTATACATTGCATCTTCAGATCCATTCTTATTCTTAATATTGTGAATATACTATTAAATAAAAATTCATATATGTGATGAAAGATATATTAAAAAATTATATGAAATAATTACTATAAATTTTAATCCCTAAAAATTTTAAATTTGTCAGGATTAGATAATACAAATTTTTGAAAGAGATATAAAGAGGGATCTCAATGGTATCATAGCATTTCACACTCGATTCCGCATCGTTTCTTTGAGTTTTCAGTTTATATCGATTATCTTTTACTTACTTTTGAACTTTTTGTTTCCTTATCTTCTATATTTTCTGCTTTTCGCTTAGTTTGCCTTCGGTCTGTTCCTGATGGAACGATAGTAAGTCCCCCGGATACAATGCTCGGGGTAAGTGACCCTTACCGAAACCCTTTATTTTTGCAAACCAATGATACAAATTTTGTTAATCTTGTTTACAATAAACTCATAAGTGAGTTAAATTATAATATATGAATATGATCTAGAATTTTGGTCTTGAATGGCCGCAACATGCTAGGTTTCGTTGATGGTAAGGTCCCTAAGCGTTCTCTTTCTCATTCTAACTTCGATACTTTATCACGACGCAATGATATTGTTATGTCGTGGCTTCTTAACTATATTTCTATATAAATCGTTGATAGCATTGTCCATATGTCTACTGCCTCCACCGCTTGGCAAAACCTATCAAATTGTTTTAGCCAAACGAGTATACCAAGAATCTTTGAAATTGAATGACTTGAAAATTTTGAAGCAGGAATCATTAGATTTAAATACATATTATACCAAAAAATTCGTAGTCTTGAGGATTCACCAACATATTAATGTTCTAAAAGTGAACATACTATTGTCGAACAACTGGTTCAAAAACATGATAAGAAATATCTCCTGAATTTGTTTGTTCAGAATAAACAACAAAGAAATATGTACACCATTCTTGATGAAGTAGCTTTCAAACAACTACATCGCAACCAAAAAACCACACTTTCTCAAATGCAAATGTTCCTTTTTCATCTTTTAAACCAAAGGGGTTTAATCCATCTACATCTAATCCAATATCAAAATGAATTTGCTCCTATTATGGATTACCAAGACATTTAGTTAATAAGAGTTACATATTTTATATGGTACTCTCCTATTTTTAAAAACTCTAATTCATTATAATGCAAACAACTTCACCATTATTTAAGCTAATATGTAATATACTCATTCTATGAAAAGTTTATTACCTCTAGAGCAACTCCAATGGGTGGTTCATCATTTGAATTCAATACATCCATTATATTTTTTCTCTCATTTTCTATATTTTTCTATGGATGATTGCTTGAACTTGCTTTCTACATCTTGGATTATAGACATTGGTGCTACTTAAAATGTTTGTAATAATCTGTCATCATTTTCTAATGTCTTTGTGGCTAAACATAAATGTTACTCTACCAAGTGGCATAGATATTCGTGTCTCTCTTATAAGTTGAGTTGTCACCAAACCTTATTTTTTCAGTTGTGCTTTATGTTTCATATTTCAAGTTTAATCTCTTACGTGTCAGACTATTAAAAAAAGTTTTTCTTTCTCAAATCATTTTGTAAAATACAAGACCTTTCTTAAACTTGACGATTGGCAATGGTAGTTTGTCTTGTTCTCTTTATAGTTTTCAACAAAATTCTTTCTATGTTTGTACTATCATTACATCTATCAATGATTGAGTCATTCATCTCCTTCAAAAATAAAATTTATTTATGTTTATTCTTCACCTTTTATCAAATTGTCCTTTAGCAAAACAATATAAATTGCATTTTGTTTCTACTAGTAATAGATCTTTGATTCCCTTTGAATAAATTCATTTGGACATATGAAATCCTTTTCATGTCAAATCCATAGATATATAAATACTATTTTTATCAATTACAGATTATTTCTCTAGAGCCATATGGATATATTTCTTGTCAATTAAGTATAAGGTTTCTGATGTTTTCTAGACTTTCTCAATAGAAACACAATATAACAAGCTGTATAATCAATTACGAGCGCTAATGCACCAAATTACTCTTCCATGAACTTTTAAAATCGAAAGAAATTTTTCATTATCTTTGTTGTATTTGTACATCACAACAAAACTCTGTTGTGACAAGAAAATATCGATATTTACTTAATATGACACGTTCTTTTTTTCAATCTTATTTACCATTAGTATATTGGAAAAAATATATTTCTACCACCACCTACTTGATCAATATAACATCTCTTATTATAGTAGAAAATAAATATCTTTTGAAATGTAAAATACCAATTTATTCTCATATTAAGGTGTTTGGTTGTTTGAGTTATGTATTCGTCCATGTTAAACATAGACATACATTTTATACTAGAGCTTTACCTTTTTTATAAGGTATTGATGTGAACACGCAGAGACACCAAAGAAATTTTAAGAACAATCAGAACAAGTTAAAAATAATTCTTCAACAGATGGTCAGCTGAGGTCAACACCAAAAATACTGTCCATTGACGGTCTATAATCAATTAAAGAAGGAAGACTTCTAATAAATGTTGCATTTATTGTTCATAGAAAATATCGAAATCAGATGGATTTTACATAATTTTCCCTAAACTCTACAATCTTATCTTATCATATTATTTTTATTACTACATATATGTAAATCAAATTTTTGTATCCTTTAAATAGGAAAATATATTTGATAATGAGCTTTTAGATCATGGTTCTTTTTGGAACCAAAAAACTTATCAGATAAAGTGATTATGATCGTGATATTCTTTCTAACTTAGCAAGCATTAGTCCATAAATATTTGTGGTATCATTTAGCGGATTAAAGTTTTTAATCCTAGTTATTCAGATGTCTAGGATCGATAATCTTCATCGCTGATTGTATGGGCACAATTTGGTGTTTCTGGTTGGTTAGGGGCCTTGATTTATTTCCAAAATATATTTTAGAGTTTTACGTTTTGAGATCATATCATTTGGTATCAAACCTAGAATTCTCTAAATTAGATTATCCTTCGGGTCTTTATCTATTTAAGGCATTCTTATTTGTCTTCATTACTTTTGCATTTATTTTACCGTTACTAGTCTTTTTTGTGTATACTTGGGTTAAGATTGTTAGCACTAAAATTTATATCAAACGTTTTCAAGAGAGGGAGAATGGTGTGATTATGATGAGACATAAAAAATGCAAGACCGATCAGAATAAGTTAACAGAACTCTTCACCAGATGGTCGGCTCGAGTCAATGCCAAAAGCACTCGGTCGAACAACGGTTTATAATCAGTCCAAGATTAGGACTTCTAATAAATGTTGCATTTAATATTCATGTAAAATCTCAATATCACATTGGATCGTACATAATTTTCTCTATAACTCTACAATATTATTATATCATATTATTTTTAGTGTTAGATTTACATAAGTTAAACTTTTATAGCTTATAAATAGGAAAAAATATTTGATAAAAAATACCAGAGTTTTGTAAATTTAAGTTTCACCTAGAGTGATTTATGAGCTTTTAACTCATGGTTCTTTTTGGAATCAATGAACTTATAGGTAAGAAAGATTATGTCCATGATGTTTATTATGACTTATCAAACGTTAGTCTATAAACATTTTTGGCATCATTTAGGAATCCAAGCTTGTTAATCTGAGTTATTCAAGGGGATAGGACTAGTTATCTTCACCACTGATTGTATGGGTCTAGTTTATCGATTTCTCGTTGGTTAGGGATCTTGGTTTATTTCCACCGTCTATTTAAGTTTTACATTCTCGGATTATATCATAACTTAAATTCTTTAAATTAGGTTTATTCTTTTCTTCTATCTATTTAGGGTATTCTTATTTTTTTCATTGCTTTCGAGATTATTTTATCGTTACGAGTTTTTTTCGAGTCTACTTGAGTTAAGATTGTTAGCATTAAGATTTGTGTCAAGCATTGAGGAGAAAGCTTTTTCAAGAGAGGGATAAGAATGTGATCATGAGGAGACATAAAAAAATGCAAGAATGATCTGAATAAGTTAAGAAGCAATCTTTAACAGACGGTCGGCTCGGGTCAACGCCAAAAGCACTCGATCGAATGATGGTCTATAATCAGTTAAAGAATATAGACTTCTAATAAATATTGCATTTATTATTCATGGAAAATCTTGAAATCACATGGTATTCTATATAATCTTTCTCAGAACTCTACAATCATACTATTTTTAGTGCTACATATATGTAAGTCAAACTTTTGTAGCCTATGAGTAGGAAAAACTATTTGATAAAAAAACAATGGAGTTTTGTAAGTTTGAGTTTCACCTAGAATAATTCATAAGCTTTTAGGTCATGATTCTTTTGGAACCAACAAACTAATCGGATATAGTGATTCTGCTCGTGATGTTTGTTTGACGTTATCAAGCATTAGTCCATAAACATTTATGTCGTCATTTATAATCCGAGTTATTCAAAGTACCAGGACCACTTATATTCATTATTGATTGTGAGCCTAATTTATCATTTATTGTTAGTTATGGGTTTTGGTTTATTTGCACCGTCTATTTAGAATTTTACGTTCCGAAATCATATCAGTTATTCTTTTAGATATAAATAAATTCTTACATCTTCATAGTAATCGAATCTTTATTTCTCAAAATGTTTTATTTCATTAAAATATATTTCCTTTTAATGATTTTTGTTCTTCTTCTACCATTACTAATTTGTTTCTTAATTCAATTTTGCCACTATACCACTCTCTGATTTACCTTCTTTTACTTCATCAATTTGTGATTCTTTTGTTCAATTACATGCAACTATAACTTCTCCAACTTAATTCCTAAAAAAATGAAGGCATCTAAAATGCAATATAAATTTTCCCATTATCTTCATGTTTTTCACTATTATGATCTACCTTAGTAAGTCACCAAAATGGTCTGTACCTATTCAAATGAACTAGATGCTTTATTAAGTAAAGACATACACTGTTTGTTCATTACGTATAAAAAATATTGTTGTAGGATGTAAATATTATACAATAAAACTTATTTATTTCACAATTAGACATTAACTAGCCTTCTTAGTTTGAGTGAAAAAATTTACATGACTTTGCCGAAAGGCTATGTTCCTAAACGCAGGGAGGTTTTTCCTTCAAATCATGTATGCAAATTAAAAAAAAATCTTTTTTATATTCTTAAACAAACCTCTCAACAATGGAACAAATATTTTAAAAAATATGCTAGCTTACTCAGGTTTTATTAAAGCATTATTTTGGTTGTTTGATTGCATTATTATTCTATTGTGATTATATCCTTTTAGTTAGCAATTTGGAGTTTGTCATATCTTCTATCAAGTCTATGTTTCATTATGTCTTCCAAGTTATAGATTTAGGGTCAGTTTCATATTTTCTTGAAAATATTAAGGTATCTTGATGGAATTTCTATTAGTAGTTGGAAGTTTACTCTTGAATTATTACGAGATTTTGGTATGCTTGGTTGCAAACCATAATAATTACAAATGGAAGTTAATTATAAATTCTCTAAGGGTGTATTACCAGATTTCAAATATTATTGTAAGCTTGTTGGAAAACTTATTTACCTTACAATGACTAGAGTTGATATATCCTTTGTAGTAAATAAACTGAGTCAATATATAAATTTACCCTTGTTGCTCATTTATTTGCAGCTTAATGTATACTTCATTATCTAAGCATTGGATAAGGTTTGTTTTACTCATTAATAAATGATTTGAAATTGTACATGTTTGTTTATGTTGATTGGATTTCGTGCTTAGATTCTAGGAAATCTATTATTGAATATTGTATGTTCATTGGTTCTTCACTTATCTCTAGGAAATCTAAGAAATATGTGACTATTTCCTGTAGCAGTGGCAAACACGAGTAAGGGTCATGTCTAGTGCAACCTGTGAACTTTCTTCCTTAGTTCCACTTCTTAGTAAGTTGCATATTCATATTTACAAACGAGTTTTATTATTTTATGACAACATGATTGCACATCACATTGCTTATAATTCTATTTATCATGACCGTAAGAAACATATAGAAATCGATTGTCATGTCGTTATAGAAACATTAGAATCTGATTTTTAAAAAAAAAACAGTGCATAAAAACAAATAATCAACTTGTCAATTTTTAAAAGAAATATCTTTCATTTCAATAATTCTAATTATTCATCTCTAATATGACAATATAAAATTTATACTCATTGTCTAGAGGAAGAATATCAAATAACCTTTCTTATCCTTTATTCTTTTATAAACTTTTATTCTTCTTTATTTTCTTTATTCGTGTATTGTCTTGTATTTCTTGGTTTTTTATTTTTATTTTTTGTAAACAGATATATGCTTATATATTTGTAATTAAAACTTAGGAAGGCATTGATTTCACGTGCTAGATATTGTCTCTCTTCTCTCTCTATTTCCTATTCATTCCTCTTCGGTTTTATCACTTGCGATAAAACCCTAAAAATACATCAATCGAAACCTTCTTCAATTTGAAGAAGATGATATTTTACACCAATTGATTGGTATACAAATCATAATTAATAAATAAGGTTTAATTATTTAAATCACAACTAAGATAATATTCTCCCTGAATAATAACCACTAGTGAAATTATACATAAGTGTCTAAAAACATTTGTCTTTCAATTTTTTTTGGAGGAGAAACAATTTACTTCATTGGAGGATACATAAAAAGGAGAAAAAATCCAAAGCTTTTAAAAAATTGGAGGAACAAGCATCTCTACCTTCAACTGGTTTGATTGCATTTCGAATAGTCGATCTCATCATATTATATTCTAGACTTTACATTTTATTATTCTTCTCTGAATTTTGAACAATCGATTATCCCTTAAACTAAAATATTGTTAATTTCTTCAAAAAATTATATGTGAAGTCTTTACACAAGAATTCATGAGCATACATTGCTCTATGTTAAGGAGAAACATATTAATATTTCTGGAAGTGATTCAAAAGAATGATGAAAATCAGGATTAAAGGAAATGACATTTGTGGAATTTCCTAAACAAAGGAGTCGCTAGTTAGTTATGGTCATTCTATTTTTCTCTTTACGAGTATAAAAACTAGAAACAAATATTTCCATATCTACAACTTTTGATTCCATATTCTTGTATTGAGTGAATGTGTAGTACATTTTTTCTATCATTTATAATCTTCAAAAGTTTGTTGTAATCACCAAGAGTATAGTGCATTTTATAGGTGAATTCAGATGTAATGCATTTTAAGTAAACTTGGTGTTCATTCTTCGTTTCCATTTAGTTGTTTAAATCAAATAGAAGAAATGTTTATGTATGTGAGTGATCAGTATCAAAGAGATTTGTTAACATTATTCTAGTAAATGTGTTAAAAGTCAATAATAATTAGTCGGGCGGTCGACGAATGTGTAGCGTCTAGGCGGATAAGTCAGTGTCTAGACGTTTTTTTTCTTAATTATTACCATGTTGTAGAAATCGTTAGGCGTTAGTCGGACGATCCGTCAGTACCTAGCGACTAGTCGAATTAGTCGGCGACTAGTCGGTGACTAGGCGTTTTTTATTTTTTAATTTTTTTAATTTTTTTTATAAATTAGATTTTAAAGTTATGCAATAACAAAAAAATATATAACATAAAATATAAAGTCTTACAAAACCATAACATAAACAAGTACAAATTCATTAATCATTCATAACATAAAAATAACAAAACATTAAAGATCTAAACATCTAATACTTGTTCTCCAATTAAATATCCAACCTCTTCACGTGTCCGTAGTTGACGTCAAGCAAATCACAAAAAACCCTCTTCCAATTCAATATCATTCTCTTCAATATTCAAACTTGTAGGAACTTGTGAAGCATCATCATCTATGTATCATCGAGATGTTCTTCAAAAAGCCATGACTGAACATTGATAGAATCACTAGCCAAGAGCACATCAACTTTTGTAATTGCAACCCTTTTACGTATGTTGAACAACTTTGCATTGAATTGTACAAAGACTAGATCATTAAGTCGATTCCTTTTCTTTGTATGTATCTAGAAAACAAACAAAACAACCAATTCTTGTTTCCTTTTATTTTTCTTGTCTCTTACATCCAACACAACCTTCTTGCATTTTTTTATATCTTCTTCTGAAGCTTTAAGACAACTAGCAACATTGCCCTTGATATGACCAATTTGTTCTTTCATCCTATGTGCACCTCCCGACATCACTTTTCCACATAATTGACACTTGATTTTATCGGAATTAAGTGAATCACATAAAAATCCATATTCCCATGCAATATCTTTCAAATTACGTTTTTTCAATGTAGAAAATGTTACTTCCGTTATAGAAAATTTAGTGGCCGATGTTGAAGATGAATCCATGAATATTTTACAATCAAACCTACATAAAAGAAAGTTTCAAGTTAATATTTTTCTTACCAATCAAATGAATTAACATGCTAATCTATCCATTGTTGAAATAAATTAACAATTGTATGGAGGAGACCAATTAATTAACCATATAGATAATGCATAAATCAATTAATTAACCAAGCAAAGATAATGCATAAATTAATCTTTTCGAGTGCGACTAGTCAGTGCTCAATATACGTATATACTTGAAGGAAGCGGCGACGAGGGAGAGGAGAGGCGAGGCGACAGAGGAGACCGAGAGAGGAAAAGCTGCGACAGGGAGAGGAGCGGCGACGCGGGCGACAGAAGAGATCGAGAGAGGAGAAGCGGGCGGGCAATAGAGGAGATCGAGAGATGAGTGCGATGATAGAGAGGAGCGGCGATGCGGGCGACAAAGGAGACCGAGAGAGGAAAAGCGGGTGGGCGACATACGAGACCAAGAGAGGAGAAGCGGGCGACAGAGGAGACCGAGAGAGGAGAAGCAGGCGGGCAATAGAGGAGACCAAGAGATGAGAAGCGGGCGGGCGACAGAGGAGACCGAGAGAGGAGAAACTGCGACGAGGGAGAGGAGCGACGACTTGGGCGATAAAGGAGACCGAGAGAGAGAAGCAGGCGCGCGACAAATAGGGTTTCTCTTCTCTGTTTCTTTCCCATACTCAAAATGGCGTCGTTTTGGGTTTTCCTAAAACATCATCGTTTTGAGATAATTTTTTATAAAAAAAACCGCCTGGGCGGCGGTTTTCCATTAGTCGGTCGCCCAGGCGGCGACTCCACGTCGATTAGTCGCTCGCCGCCTAATATTGACGATTCACGGGTTTCTAGGGTGGTTTCTTGCCGCCGAGCACTTAGGCGGCGCCTAGACGGTCGCCCATGTAAGGAAAAACAGAACGTGCCTATATCTGTGTCGTGGTAAATGCTACTGCCCTGAAAGCGAAATTTCGGTACGACCGAGGTGCAATCAAGACCGATCGCTTCCCCAAGATTCACACAGCAGCTCCCTCGAACGCGTGCACTCGCGAAAGAGGAATATGGAATAGCTTTAAAACTCGTATGAAAAAACTAAACCGTGGTGGGGTTGCACGGTTGGAGAATATTGAAAGAAGTGAAAGAAAACGTTGGTTTTTGGTTGATTTCTTTGGCTTGGCCGAAGTGGTATTTTATAGGCTTCTTTGGAGTGCCCATAACTGCCATTACCGAGATGACATCCACCAAAAATGGTCGGCTGGGTGGGCTCCTAAAGAATATGGGTGTTTGAACAAGTATTCTTCAGAAAATAAAACAAAAAATAGTCATTTTTCTCCAACAATCCTCCACAAAATGACTATCACAATTTTAAAACATACGAGTAAAATGAATAATGTAGGAATTGAATTACTTAAGCATCAATATCTTACAATTGAATTGATGCGTAGTGATGTGAGGCAACAATTTAAACTAGTGAAAGTGAATTGCTTCTTGAACTTTCAAAAGCTTAAACTGAGACCCCCACAATACGTATCAATTCCTTGGTATTTGCTATTCTGCGATACGGTTACAACGCTTTTAAAGGCCATGCGTTTTTCCTTTTACCTTGGTTCTATGAGTGCTCTAGAAAGAAACTCAGTTTTCTTTCATAGAAGGTGGCCCACCTTCACACTCATATATAACGATAACTTCATCAAGTCCGATATAATTACAGACCACTCAACCATAGAGCTATGAAGTTATTAAGTCCATAAGAGTTCCATATCATCATCCATCAAGTCTTTCAAAAGACTGCTCAACATCTAGAGCCATGGAATAAGTCTTCTTGACTTACATCTCAAATATCCATCATGTCCTTCATAGGACCACTCAACCACTAGAGTTATGGAATAAGTCTTTCTGACTTATATCTCAGCATCCATCAAGTCCTTCATAGGACCACTCAACAACTAGAGTTATGGATAAACAACACAATATAGGAATGGACTATCTTAATTTAACCCAGAGGTTTAAGTCCCATTCCTTTTGAAGATTCTTGGATAATTCTTCTCGATAATCCTTTTGTCAAAGGATCTGCCAAATTTCTTTTGGATCTCACAAATTCTAAAAAGATCACTCCATCCTTTAAGAGATGCTTAACTGCTCCATGTCTTATGCGAATGTGTCTTCTTTTACCGTTATACACATAATTCTTTGCAACTCCAATGGCAGCTTGTGAGTCACAATGCAAGGAGACAGGAACAGTAGACCCCCACAATGGAATATCTCCTAATAGGTTTTTCAACCATTCAGCTTTTTGACCAGTCAATTCAAGAGTGATAAACTATGATTCCATAGTAGACCGAGCAATACATGTTTGTTTCGATGATTTCCACGAAACTGCTCCTCCACCTAATGTAAATACATATCCACTGGTGGAACTCACATCATCATTATCTGTTACCCAATTCGTATCACAATAACCTTCTAATAATGCAGGAAACTTGTTAAAATGTAAGCACAAGTTCATAGTTCTCTTGAGGTATTTCAATAATCGACGAAGTGCATTCCAATGTTCATTGTTTGGATTATGAGTGTATCTACTTAGTCTACTCACAGCATATGCAATGTCTGGTCTAGTGCAGTTCATGAGATACATAACACTTCCTATAATCTTAGCATATTCAGTTTGTGAAACACTATCACCGTTGTTTCTTTTAAGATTCATGCTTGGATCATAAGGAGTTCTTACACGCAGTTCATCAAAACAATCAAACTTCTTAAGAATTTTCTCAACATAATGTGATTGACACATAGAAAATCCGTTTTCCGTTTTATGAATTTTAACACCAAAAATAACATCAGCTTCTCCTAAGTCTTTCATATCAAAATAAGATGATAAAAACTTCTTGGTTTCAATGATGACTTCTATGTTTGAACCAAAAATCAACATGTCATCAACATATAGGCATATGATCACACAATCAGACCCAAACAACTTAGTGTAAACACATGAATCTGACACATTCACTACATAGCCATGGTTTACCAAAGTACGATCAAATTTTTCATACCATTGTTTAGGTGCATGCTTGAGACCATAGAGGGATTTTCTGAGCTTACACACTTTGTTTTCCTGTCCAGCTATGATGAATCCCTCTTGTTGTTCCATGTAAATTTCTTCTTCCAGGTCTCCATTTAGAAAGGCCGTTTTCACATCCATCTGATGTATTATGAGCCCTCGAATAGCTGAAAGTGCAATCAAAGATCTAATTGTAGAGATTTTAGTTACAGGAGAATAAGTATCAAAATATTCAATACCTTTCTTTTGAGTATATCCTACTACCACTAGTCTAGCCTTAAATTTTTCAATTGACCCGTCTGGTCTAGATCCATTTACACTTAATGGGTTTACTTCCCTTAGGCAAATAAACCAAATCCCATGTGTGATTCATTATTATTGAATCTAATTGCTTTTTTCCAAAAACTAGAGTCTATAGACTTTAGAGCTTCTTCGTAGGTTCTAGGATCTTCATCAAAAAACGTAGATACAAATCGTTCATCAATTTTGTCTGAGTTATCAACTAGAAATGCAGTGATAAAATCAGAACCGAAAGTTTTCTCAACCCTTTTTCTTTTACTCTTTCTAGGCTCGTTATCATGCACTATCGTAGATGATTTCTTACCCAAACCACTTATCGAAGAAGACGATGTATCATCATTTTTAAGAGGAAAAGTATGTTAAAAAAATTCAGCATTTCTAGATTCACATATAGAGTTATCATTCAAACACATGAACCTATATGCACTATTATTTTGAGCATACCCAATGAATGCACAATCAAAAGTCTTAGGTCCTATATTCATTTTCCTAAATTCAGGAAATGCAACCTTTGCAAGACAACCCCATACACTTAATTACTTAGATTTGGTTTAAAACCTTTCCACAATTCGTAGGGAGTTTTATCCAGCTTTTTGTGAGGGACCTTGTTAAGAATATAACATGCGGACAATGCTGCTTCCCCCCACATATTATCAGGCATACCAGAAATCAATAACATAGCATTCATCATTTCTTTTAGTGTTCTATTTTTTCGTTCGGCTATACCATTTTGTTGAGGTGTATACGGTGCCGTAGTTTCATGAATGATACCATTCTCACTACAAAATTCTTCAAGAAATTTCGTGCAATATTCACCACCTCTATCTGACCTAAGTCTTTTAATCTTTTTATCTAATTGGTTTTCTACTTCAGCTTTATATTTTAAAAACATTTGAGCAACCTCGTCTTTAGACCCTAATAGATAAATTTTCGTATATCTAGAAAAGTCATCAATAAACGAAATGTAATACTTTTTACCACCTTTGCTCAATGTGTTTCTAAAATCAGCTGAGTTAGAATGAACCAGTTCAAGTAATTCCGTGCTTCTAGCAGTGACATGTTTAAAAGGTTTCTTAGCATATTTCAAATTTTGCTTCAACACATATAACAAATTTTGAACATTTATTTTCGTTTGATGCGTTTATGAGTTGCATATTTTTCAACCTTTTAGTAGAACCATAATTCACATGTCCTAGTCTACCATGCCACAGATTAACGGATTCAA
>CM071864.1:3751288-3777939 GCA_036759665.1 Gynandropsis gynandra
CCTGGTTTTCCACATTCATAACAATGCATGATTTTGTCCTTTGCACTCTATCCACCAAGCCCTTTGAAGTGCTTTTGATTCGGTCCCTTTTTGAATGTCTTTCCTTTAGGTTTAAACCTGTTTTTCTGTCCAACAGAAGATTCAATTAAGTTAGCTTTAACTGAATGCGAAGAGACAGTATTAAGCTTATCTTTCTGGCGATTAGCCTCCTCAGTCTTCATATGACTTATCAGCTCCTGGAATGGCAAATCCTTCTTCTTGTGTTTGAGACGGCATCGGTACTCGGACCACGAGGGAAGAAACTTCTCAAGCAACACATTCCCTTGGAGGAGTTCGCACATTTTCATCCCTTCACTGAGTACGTCTGCGACAAGATTTTCGTACTCATGGATTTGGTCCATGATCGGTTTGTCGTCGACCATTTGGAACTGAATCCATTTTCCTACAACGTACTTCTTCCTTCCAGCATCATCAGAACCATATCTTGTTTCCAAGATGTCTCAGATCTCTTTGGTATATTTGTATTTAACAAATATATCAAACAATGCATTGGACATGTGGTTTAAAAGATGGTCGCGTACCGTTTTGTTGTCTTTGTCAAACTTCGATTTTACCTCATCGTCCGCCTTCTTGGATTTCTCGGTTTGAGGCGTGGCCATCGGAGTGGAGGGTGCGGCGAGGGGTTGTTCAGCGTCAAGGAGGTCGGTGTGGAGGACGTAGTCAACGTCTAACTGCTCAAAGAATATGAGCAGTTTCTAGGACCACCGACGGTAGTTCATACCGTCAAGAGGCTCCAGCTTGGAGAGGTTGGGCAGTGAACGTGGTGGGAGTATGGCAGCCATGGTCACGATTTTGGAATGAAAAGAATAAAAGGATTTTCGCTTTCAGATTGTAAGGAAAAATAGAACGTGACTATAGCTGTGTCGTGGTAAATGCCACTGCCCTGAAAGCGAAATTTTGGTACGACCGAGGTGCAATCAAGACCGATCGCTTTCCCAAGGTTCACACAGCAGCTCCCTCGAACGCGTGCACTCGCGAAAGAGGAAGATGGAATATCTTTAAAACTCGTATGAAAAAACTAAACCGTGCGTGGGGTTGCACGGTTGGAGAATATTGAAAGAAATGAAAGAAAACGTTGGTTTTTGGTTGATTTCTTTGGCTTGGCCGAAGTGGCCTTTTATAGGCTTCTTTGAAGTGCCCATAACTGCCATTACCGAGATGGCAGCCACCAAAAATGGTCGGATGGGTCGGCTCCTAAAGAATAGGGGTGTTTGAACAAGTCTTCTTCTGAAAATAAAACAAAAAATAGTTATTTTTCTCCAACAGCCCAGATCGTGTTTTATAACACTGGTTGATACCTAATTGGTTATCGACCACCGAACGTCTAGACAAAACTAGGAGAAGACTTTTAGAAAACTAGTCATAGTTGATCGTTTAGACATCTTAATCTTTAATCTATAGTATTTGATTTAATGGAAAAAAAATTACCGAAGCATTAATCCAGTTGGTTTTTAGAAGTTTGAAAAGAAATATAATGGAATGTTAAAATTTGTAAGATTATGATAATGCAATAGTTCAGAGAGGATAATCGGGCTAATTTTAATCCCGTAATTTGGGAATAACATGCGCTTACTACAAAATTATAATGAAAAGTTTGTAATATGAACACCTTGACATTTAGAAATGCAAAAGAATAAAGTATATGTAAAATATTATTAAAAAATAAATATGGTATGCTCACGTAAGGATTTACCAAATACACGTAAAGATTAACTTTAATAGTCCGTAGGTGGTTACACAATCTATCAAAAATATCCAATATAATTATTTTCTTAATCTAATCAAAATTCTGAAAACCTTATCTCAGACATAATACATAATATATAATGATAAACGAATCAAAATAATCTGACCCAAATTTAAAATTGTGAATTTATTCAATACAATACATAATCTTATCTAATACGTTTTCTTAATTTAGAGTAAAAATTCTAAAACAGGATATAAAAATAAATTTATCGACGAAAATATCATTAAAATATAACATTCAATTATCAAATATAAATGTTTTTTAATCTAAAAGATTATGAAAACCTTATCTCACACATAATGCATAATATAGTAAGATAAAAGAATCAAACCAATCTAATCCATTTTTAAAATATATTCAATTCAATTTAATCTTTTTCGTTAATGTAGTGTAAAAATTCTAAAACAGAATAAAAATATAAATTTATAAAGCTAAATTTATCAACATAATATTATTAAATATTAACATTCAAATTCTAAAGTATTTTTTATTATTCTATATATACAATAGTTTATTTTTCTATACAATGTATAGACAATCCAATCTATAAATCCATTTTTTGACCAAATGAAATGTTTATAAATAAATTATATATTATAAGACTAATACACAGCCAACGTCATGGGTCAAAAATTAGCAAGTGTCAAAACATTAACTATTTTTGTCTCCTTACATACCGTTATTTATTTTGCATTATCTTCTCTTTTATTTATTTTTATAATGAAGATCCTCCTGACACGTGGCATACCTCCATAACTGCTAACTAACTACCAATATTTTGACTCTTCCGTTAAAACTAACGTCCAAAATTACGTCGTCACCATGCTAGAACCGCGTGGATAACAGTTGCCGTTAAGTTTGACGAAAATGCCGTCCAAAATCTAAGAACTGACAAGGGATCTGACAGCGTACTGATCACGGAGATAGAGTGAGAAGAACCGCGTTGCTGTTTCAAGGAAATTTCTAGCCAATAGGAATTTTAGAATTAGATACGAAATATCGTATTTTTTTATTTTTTAATACAACAAATAATGAAATTGAAAGAAAAATATTTGAATCATTACACTATTTTCTCTTTCGTATGGATCGTAATCGTGGAGCTCGAATTAATGCACTGTTATAACTAAATAAATATTGTTATATGTAAAACCTTTTTTTGGTAATAATCCCTGATAAATAGTTTTTATATGTTTTATAACTTGAACATTTTCTACTGACTTCTTGTTTTTTTTTTTCGATTGTTAACTCTATGTTTTGAATCATACACTATTTTCTCAATATAAATATCGTAAAGAAAAATTATGAAGGAAACATTTTATTTGAATTGGAATATTCACAGGCCCACTTTCGCTCCAAAATATCTCGATTATTTTATTATGTAAAAAATAATATAAAAAATAATATACAATGGATAGATGATCCATGTTGATGATTTAAATTGATATATAAGATATATAAAGTGTTATTTTCATTATTTAAATTGATAAAGAAATAAAAAATATTCTTTTATTACATATTTATTTTTTTATCTTGAAACGTCAATTATATACTTTTATCATTATCATAGAAACATTGATTATGATAAATTCTAAAAAATCAAATCTAATATGAAATTGGATATTTATGTTTCGTTATTCTATATCTCAAAATCTATCCCAAATCAATTTTATTTTGTTATTGAACCATAATTAAATTAATAAACTGGACTAGTAATTTTGATCTTGTATTCACTTTTTAAATTTTTATATTTAATCCACCTTCTAAACTTATAACCTTTTTATGTCATAAATAACCTTTGTATTTAGTATATTCTTCTTTCATATAGTATAAATAAAACTTGTAATTTATTTCTTAGTATGGTTCAATATGTTCTTAAAACAATTGGAACACAAAATATAAGTTTAGTTCTGTAACAAAATTTAAAAAATTGGACAATGATTATTTTTCTTTAATACTTAAAACGAGTGTAATATCCGTGGCTTTCACACTTTGACAACATCCAAAAGAAGAGAAGAAAGGAAGCAAATATAATACACTATATATACGTGTATAATATCTTATATTATAGCTTGGGGAATTGTTAAATAAAAAATAATTTGTCTGAATTTTGGTAGAATCTTGACTATAGAGCGTTTCGATAAAAAAAAATAAATATAAGAATAAAAAAGTGAAAAATAAATCCATATATGTTATTGAATAATAATGAATACAATATACTGTATATTTTACATATGCTGAGTTGTTATATATGGAGGAAGATAATTTTTAAATAATTTATAAGAAAATTATAAAATATATTATATTGAATATGCATAATTCTAATTAAAATAAAATATAAAACCTAATAAAATGTAATTTTCAGTGGACCTACCATCAATAAAATTTTGCTTGGATTCTCAGTAATTGCCGAAAGCAAAGTCTTAGAAAGAGAGTTGCATTGAATCCCACTTGAGCTCCTTCTACCACTTTTCACGTGTCCCAATTTATTTGAGTACATATTGAAAAATAATAGTAAGATTTTATAAATTTACTTCTAATTTCTAATAAAAAAGAGTTTTAACTCATATATTTTGATTTTTTTTGTTTAGTTATATTTGACATTAGTGTCACATATGTTTATTTTGTAATAAATGGATTTTAAAACATTAATTATTTAGTAATAAAATATAAAATATTTTTATACTATAATGAAATAAAGTTGACATAAGAATTTTTGAAAAAATTAATATATTCATATATATATATATATATATATTTGGTCGAAATTGATGTTGACTAGCTCGAAATTAGAAATCCAGTATATTATTACAAGATTCTATTAATTCATATTTGTTAAATTTTTATTTTAACCGATTTGATTATATATATCAGTAAAGTTCCATTGAATATATCATAAAAATTTTCTTTCATTGATCGATTTATCTATTATGGTCTCTAAGGCCACTCCACGATGACTACCTAATTGTTTGGGTTTTTTAAATTGGTGGAGCGATCGCCGTCAAAATTGTTTAAGGAAATAATGTATCTTCTCATTTTATATTGTATTATGCAGGGGTCGTGCACTCAACACAAATTAACATTGCACAAGTCGATGGTTTGGGTGCACCTTTGCGGTCTGTTGTAACCGAAACAGATTAAGAAACAGTCAGCGGTGTAAGCGAAGAACTATGAAAGACCATTGTAACTTTGCTCAATGCAACAAAGATAAGTGCTATTAGCACTCGATTGGTAAGCTATATGACTTTTCTTAGATTTTGGACTCCGAGTTTGTTCTCACCATATGCTAGAAAATTACTCATTCTTATCTAACGTCTTTGACATCGATCTGTGTTCGATCTATTTATCTAATAAAGAGTTGTATTGCAGCCTAGAAATAGGAATCATGTGGCCTCGGAGAAATCTGAATTTAACATATATATATGTGTGTTTTGTTGATTGATTCAGTTTCAAGATTATCTCGATCTCTCATTTGTTGGAACAATTGGATTATTTTGTACAATATTCTAATAGTTTCTGAATTATTCACAATCACATTACCAAAAGGTTGATTGGAATAAGTGATCTATGTGAGAGATTGTATTATTTTTGGGGTGTGTAGACAGTTGTGATGTAGACATATGAACTTTGTACAAGATATACATGACATCCACGACTTGGAACCTAGCTTCGAAGATTTTAGATTTAATTTCTACTTTGAATTTCTCTTATTGTTCCAAGCATTCGACTAAAGCATGCGATGTCTAGTTTTGCACTAAACAAGTCTGCGATTGGTAACAATTGGGTGTTTTGTTTAACGGTTCAGTTTAGCAAACTGCACAAAACAACCCAATTGTTCCAACAACTAACAAATCGAGATTAGATTGCAACAAAACACATGTATGTCAAATTTAGATTAGTTAATATCGAATTTCAGCATTTTTTGGCACAAAATATTTTTTGATAAATTTTTATGACTTTTTCCATAATGTATGGATCATATATTTAATGATGACTAAGAATAAGGAATCGAATCATATAAAAAAATCTTTTCAATGGCCGATCGACAATTAAACACTAAAAAAATACATGCTTGGACTATGAAACAGAGTTCATGTTTTTCCACCAAATCTTCTTGGACCACGGTATTCATCAAACATAGTGTGTTAGTACACCACAACAATATAAAAAAACGTAAGTATCGACATATTTCAACTTTATCCGATATTTAATTTTTCAGAAAAACTTTCAATCGAGTTTCGGGGCGACAGTGTGGTCATAGCCATGGTCCAATAGTGTGGTCATAGCCATGATCATATCTGGATCGGCAGTTCTTCTTGGAAAATGAAGAAACAACAATATGATCTCTCGCTCCTCAACCGAAGCTATATATGGCTATGACCACACTATAAAAATGTCATTTCCAACGACCAAATCTGTTGAACATGGTAAATTTTCCGTTAAAATCAACCATTACCAACTGATTTCAACGGATTCATGACCATTGGTAATCGACCGTTGAAAAAATGCATTCATTGCAATTTTCAACGGCATTTTAAAAGCCAAAATCTATTGAAAATATCAATGGATTTTACCGGATAAGACTGTTGAAATTTCCAGCAGATGTCCGTTGGAACTGTCCATGGATGCTCGTTGGAATGACCGTTAATGGGTATCCATTGAAAATTTACGGAAAAATTGAAAATTTCCAACAGATTTCCGATTGGTACTTTTGAGAAGAAATTTTAAATATATCAACGGATGCTCGTTGATGTTATGATTGTATAATCAATGGACATTTGATGATTTTCTCGTGAATTTTAAAAATAAAAAAAAATTAATAAATATTAAACTTAAGATATTAATTCAAAATGTATTAAAAATTTTCATTTTATATTTATAAAACAAACAATACAAAGAAAATAAATTTCATTTAATATTTATAACAAAATTTTAAGGGGCATCCTTGAAATTTAGGTGCATAATTTTATAATTATGATTTTTTTTCCAAGAGACATCCGTTGGAAATTTCAAGGGATGCCCATTGAAAATTCCAACGGATGTTCGTTGGAAATTTTGAAAAATTGCAATGGGCATCCGTTGATAAAGAATAAAGATTTTCAACGGTTCACCATGGAATCCATTGGTAACTATTTCAATGGATGAATTTGTTGAAATCCGTTGGTAAATATTTCAACAAATGATTTGTTGGTAAATAGTTCAATGGACGGATCTGTTGGAATCCGTTCGTAAATATTTCAACGGACAGATCCGTTGATACGTCCGTTGATATAGACATGTATTTTAGTAGTCAATCACAAATACATATGGATGAAGGTACTTCACAAGGATCTCGAAGTTTCTTTCTCGTGGCCTTTGTGGATTTATTGTGATAGTAAGTCGGAATCTAGTATTTCATGAACGCACAAAACATAAAATCGATTGTCATACCTAATGTCATTCTCGATCCACAATTAGTGCTACTTTAACATATCTCTACTCACTTACAACTCACAATTAACTTTACCAAAGCTCTTTAATCACATAGAATTTAACATTTCCACAAACAAAATTGGATGTTTAAGTTTACACACACAAATTTAAAGGGAAATGGGTGTTAGACGAAAAGTCTGATTGACTAATACGAAAATAAAAATCCAATATATTGTTATAAGATCCTAGGTAATCATCTGTATTAGTTCCTATTTTAGTTGATTGCATCGTGAATTTTTATTATATATATAATTTCAAAATTTCCTTGAATACATATGAGAAATTCTTTCATTGATCAGTTTTGACCTGTTATATATATATATATATATATATATATCTTCAATAGTATTTAAAACACAAGGCCAAGTGAACAGTGTCATTGACCATGTGTCAAATTTTTAACCACCAGATATTTTTTTTTAAATGTTCTAGCAATATTTTTAACCATTAGATTATACTTTGTTATTATTTTGAAAATGGTTGTTTCCTGACCATTGGATTTAGGATTTATTTTTAAATTGATATAATATATTTTATTCCTTTTTTCCAGTGGTCTTCTTCGAAAAAAATGGTATTGTTGTTTTTTCCAGTGGTTTTCTATCGGTGTTTTGCTAGAGCCGTCGGATTTGTTGCGCTAGGTCGAGACCGAGGCGGGTGCTGTTGGGCGATGCGAGACCAGTGTTGTGGAAGAGGCCAGGCGGGTACTATGGGGAAGGCGAGGTGCGACGGGGGCTGGGGACGAGGCGAGGCGGGTGCTGGGGAGCGAGGCGAGACGGGTGCTGAGGCGAGGCGAGGTAGGTGCTAGGGCGAGGCGAGACGGGTGCTGGGGCGAGGCGGGGGGGGGGGGGGGGGGGAGCGAAGGCCGATTCAGGTACGAGATGTTGGACCATTGTTTAAGAAAAAAATGGCTTAAAGAGAAAGAAAGAATAAGATTTTAATAAAAAAAATATTTTTTTATTTCATTAACAGTATAATATTTCAATTTTAATGGATAATACAATTCATAAAAATATGTGATATTCAACTTAAAATTAATACGTTAAAATAATTGAAAATACTACTATTATCTTCTATATTAAATCTAACTAAATTTATCTTAAATTTATATAATTTGTGTAGTTTATTATATATTGTTTTGGAGGTTTTGAAATTTTATCTAATACCTTTATATTTTGAATAAAAACGATTAAATTATAATTTTTTAATCAATCAAATTAAATTTTCCAAAATAATTAAAAAATTTCGGAAAAGATTAAAAACAATTAAATTTAAGTTCGGATTATTCGTGGTCTCTCGAATCCGACCTAAATTCGAACCGAACAATCT
Source organism: Gynandropsis gynandra (assembly GCA_036759665.1). Taxonomy (NCBI): domain Eukaryota; kingdom Viridiplantae; phylum Streptophyta; class Magnoliopsida; order Brassicales; family Cleomaceae; genus Gynandropsis; species Gynandropsis gynandra. Next base: position 3,759,894 of record CM071864.1, read on the forward strand.
AAACCCAAACGGATTCTAAATTTTTAATACATATGGGTTTGGCACCTAGATCATGAAACGGGCATCTCTTTCATCTGCCCTAGGATCTATAGATATCGAAATGATTATGGAGTTTTTCAGGTGGATCTAGATTACCTAAATTGTTCACCACTAATGAGACTATACTATAAAATTCATAGAATATATCAATTTTAGTGATCATACTATAAAAGTCAAAGAACATATCAATCTTTGTGAGCATGAACATACCAACAAATGTAAGAACGATCAAATTATATTACAAAAAATTCTTTTACAGATGATTTGTTCGAGTTGAAAGCTAAAACTATCTGGTCATCAGATTTTAAAGGTTTATTGTGTTGTGATATTTGTTTTCCGTCATTTCTCTGTAAATGTTTCCCTTCTTTCGTGTGTTGTTTCTCTTATCATATCTTATAAAACAAACATATTTTATAATATGACACAAGACTTCAATGATTCATAAATATTGCTTTGAAGCTCTAGACAAAAGTATAAAAGATATCCTGGGTTCAGTAAATCCTTTTGTGAAGAACAAACCTTTTGAGGCAAAACAATAGTATTTGGAGGTGATTTTCGCCAGATTTTATCAGTAATTGCAAAAGGAAATAGGCATGAAAGTGTTCAGGTATATATAAACTCTCCTATCTTTGGAATTTCTATCGTGTATTGATATCAACTAAAAACATGCGATTGCAAGTGAATGTTAATTCCTCAAACATAGATGAATTGCAAGCGTTTTCTAATTGGGTATTAAAAATAGTAGATAGAACTTTGTGTGAACCTAATAACGGCGAATGCTTGATTGATGTGCCTGAAGATTAATAATTACGTAAACATCAAATCCAATTGACAGTATTGCAAATCATGTATACTCAAATATTCAAACTGAATATCAAAACTCTTTCTGTTTTCAAGACCAAGCAATATAATGTCTCACAAATGAGATTGTTGGTGAAATAAATGAAGTGCTTCTACAAAAAAATCCATGGTTGTTCAAGAGAATATCTAAGCTCTGATTCATTGTGCGATAATGATTCAAATAATAATGAATTATGCGAATTATACAGTACATAATTCTTGAACAGTTTGAAATATCAAGGAATTCTTAATCACTCTTTAACACTAAAAAGAAGGAGCATCCATTATATTTTTTGTGAAACATCGATCAAACACTTGGATTACATAATGGAACACGACTTTAAATAACACGATTAGATATTTCTACATATATAACGTTTATTATATATTACAAAACAAATATCACGCGTTTACTCCAACTCGCGCGCATAATTTACTAGTGTGTGTATATATATATATATATATATATATTATATGAAATAGGATATTCAAATCATTGTATTTAAGCGCTTCTCTTATTCATTCAATAGTTATAAATAAAAAAGTATTTTACACTTTATCATAAACAAATATAAAAAATCCATAAAAAATTATCAAATAAAAATATTAATTTTTAAATTTTTGTTCAAAAATTCCTATATTAAATAAATAATAATAGACACATATTAAATGTTCGGGATATTTTAGCGACCTTTTAAAAATAAATTTTGAAAAATTTATATTTATTAGGAAACGATTTAATATATATATACTGTTAAAAGTTTACCAATATCAGGAATTTAATAATAAAATTAATCAATTTAAATATTTTGAATATTTAGTCAATTTAAATATTTGAAATATTTGATTAGTAAGTGAATTGTAAAATGAAAAGAAATAATATTCGCAATAAAAAATGAAAATTTGTGGAGCCAACTTAGGAAGTGAACTTTAGGGTTGGAGAAGACTTAATCATATCCCCTCATGTAACGGTCAAATATAAGACCGTTGTAATTCGAGCTCACAATTATTTATTTTTATGTTTAAATAAAGCATCTATTTTCTCACTAGTAAATTAGAATTTTAGATTAATTCTTGGGATTTTAAAGTGCCTTTCATTTACCTAAAATAGCTTTGTTATCTTTAAACCCTTCTAGGTTCCCCAGAAAGATTACGGTACTTTTTTGTCCTATATATCAACACATGAAAATATAATAAAACAAAAGTAATAGTTTAGCAATATAAAAATTTATATAAAACCATTTTTATACAATTATATCATAGAAATTCGAATAAATGGTATTTTTATTTGTTTCTTGTACAAAGAAAATTGTATTAATCCCTCGGATAACATGGTTTTGAGAAAGTATTTTTTTAGTTATATATATATATATATATAAATTAGATGCTTATATATATACCAATATAATCACTTGGATCTTATATTTCTCTTTAAAATGAAAAGCACTAAAAACCTAATTTAAAAAATGTTAATGACTGGTTCTTTATATGCATATGATAATTGATTACTGAGCTCTTAAATATATTAATTAATAATCTTACTAAATTGAAATTTTTAGATTTTAAAAAGATGAAAAAAATATATCAAATCTAAAATGTAATAGATAAAATTTTAAACACTATTCGATTCCTGATAATTTTAGGGTTTAAGTTTATATTCTATAATTAATATGGTTTAAAAATAGTAAGATTGGAAATTGTACTGAACAAAAAAAATTACCAAATTTAAAATAATAATATTAACAGAAACATATACTTAGCCCGGAAGCTAATGCACTTTTGCCCCACCAACACGCATGTCTATTTCTTTTGAGAATTAAACTAATCTTTGTTTAACTAAATTTAATATACAGTGTCCCATTTATATTATATAATATCACTTTATTTATTCCTATATATATATATATATTAACATGGGCATGTCTCGTAGATACCCGATGATTTTGTCTCTGTGGATCATTAACGGATCATATTTAATTCAGTAACCTAATATCATTTTCATTATTAATGTGTCGGTTCATAAAACAATATTAAGAGTTAGGATTTGCCAAATCCTTTCCACAAGATATTTTTTACCAAATCTAATTTTTGTTATATGACATTTGACATTTTCTAAGATTCTTGTTATTTGATTTTGATTATAATACTACTTTTGTATATTATTTAATAGTATATATATATATATATATATATACACACACCTTACAATCCATTTATTTTTTTTCTACGAGTTTCATTTAATACGTATTTATTAGCATATGAAAATTATGTTACAGTGAGAAGAATTGAGAAGAACATTGCTCTGAAGACCAAATAGAGGAAAAAAAAAGAAAAGAAAAAAAGAGAAAGTATTTGTATATTTTATTAATCTATCTCAAATATATTTATATATTTATTCAAAGACTGAAATAAAAACTCAATCAACAACTCTTACTAACTTAACTACCTAACTAATACATTAACTAATTTAATCAAATATGTAATACATTGTAATGCAAAACCATCAAGTCTATGTCATTGAAGATGATATTAGATTTGAAATGTTTATTTTGGATAATATTGCAATGTTTTAGTCAATCTTCACATGCATCAACCATAAAAAAAATCATCTTTTAATTTGCATGAATCTATATGACAATCAAAATCAATATATTTAGTTTTTCTATGAAAAACTATGTTTAAAGCAATATGAATTGCAAATTTATTATTACAATATATATGGACCGGACCAAAAACACTTAGCTAAAAATAATTGATTAAGTAGCTCGATATTTCGACTATATGTTACTCTTTGAAACGATTGTTTGTTTGTTTTTACTTGTGATTCATAAAAAAAATACACAAAATCAAAACAGATCTTTGTGAGTCTGGATAAACAGTCTAGTCAATATCAACAAAGATATTCGAATGGATGTTAGATTTAGATGAAAATAAATACCTTTGTTTGGATTACCTTTTAAGTATTTTATTATCTGTTGAGTTGCCTTTGATTTATTTTTTTTTTTGTTGGAGCATAAACAAATGGATTTAACTTGTGGCATGCATATAAAGTATTAAGACGTCTAATGGTTAGATAAAGTAAATTTTCAACCTTTGCATCTTCTAAAATGTCACCAAAATATTTCTTAAAGTTGAATATCATGTTCCATAGGTGTAGCTAATAGTTTTGCAGCCTAACAATTTCCGAAATCAAATCCAAAATATACTTCCTATATGAAACATAAATACTAGAAACGAATCGTGCAAATTCAAGTACTAAAAAGTATTTGAGTGGTCCAAGATTTTTGTGATAAAAAAATTAAAGGGCATTATTTGTCATTTCCAATGATAATATCATCAGCATAAACAAAAAGACTAAAACAACTAGAACTAATTTCTTGTACAAACAATTGTATTCTCAACACAAGATTAAGTAAAGTCTCCAGGTAATAAAACTTTTGAAAATTTACTATAACATTGCATGGAAATTATTTTTTAAAACCAAAATTTATGCAACTTACAAATCAAATTTGGAGGCAAATGAAAATTCACATGAAGAGTATACATGGTGATAATTTCATAAAGATGTCATCTCAAGATTACTCATGACATTAGAAACCACCCTCTGTAGTAGCAACAACAAGACTAAATTTGATACATACTAGTTGTGTAACATGAAATAAATATAATCTACCCCTTCTCTTTAAATTAAACTCCTTTTGAAAATTAAATCTTTGACTACCAAACGAGCCTTATTATACCATCATAACGCCATCTTAATCCTTTAACCTAGTTACATCTAATATCCTTTTGATTTGAAGGAAAAGTAACAATTGCTCGTATTCCATATCTGATAAAGCTTGAAGTTCTAAGTCCTTGGTTGTTTTATGAGGATCAAATGAAATAGCTTGGAAAAACGTTTTTGTTATATACAATTAGTAATATTCATAACAAAAGATTTATAGACAAGGAAAATTTTGTATAAAAAATGTAATGATGAGCTAGGAAATCATATTGCAGAGTCAGATTGAATGGGGTAATTAAGATAATGCTTTAAGTAAAAAGGTTCTCCAAAATTTTTTGTGGTGGTTGTACGATAGAAACAATTTTTATAGTAAATAAGGAATATAAAGATGAATGTTATCTTAATCTGGTGGAGAAACAAGTAAAATAGTATATAAGAATAAATGAGATAAATGTTATAAAGAATCGTAATTTGAATATGATAATGGAAATATATTTTCATGAAATTCAACATATCGAAAAATAAGAACATGTATCCTTTTTAATGGTACTTTGTAACTATTAAGATAACTAACAAACACAGTAAATTTATGTATATTTTGAGTTGCAGTGGAGTTGTAACACATGTAACCAAAATTTTTTAAGTGAGAACAGTTAGAAACTTTGTTCTGTTAATAAGATAAATCGTTGTTCAAACATAATCAAACAAAAAAAAGTAAGTTCAATTGAAATAGCGATGCATAGTAAATATACAATATGTTTTAATGTTTAAATTCAACAACCAAATTTTGTTGAGAAGTGTTGAAACATGAGAAATTATGCTTCTAAACTTAAAACTAGTTAAAAAAAAAAATAGTTCAATACAATATATTTTGTATATTAATTCATGATTAATATATACTCTATCCAATATGAAATAATATATTATTTTATTTACATCTAAATTTGATGTTTGAACATGAACGTGAACATTATATATTCAGACATCTAAATTTTGAAGGTAAACATTACAATTATATATAATATCTAAAATATTTGATCTTCAAAATAATTGAATGTATTATATTTTGTGTAATCTAAAGTGTTTCATTATGTATAATTTTTTGTGTTTTGATAATTTGATTTAATGTATATGTAAATATATAGAAATTTAGGCATTATAGATTTCTCTATAATTTGCTATTATTGAAGATAGAAACATGTATCTTTATAGATGATTTTGGATAGGATATTCAATCATAAATAAAACCCGTATATTTCCTTTCACCAATTCTAGATTCAAATCGGAAAAGGAGAAATCCCAAACTCATCCAACCAATTAAACTACCAAATTATTATTTGTATTAGAATACTATACTTATGAATTCATAATTATTTAACATAAATAATAAAATATAACATCATTAATACGCTTACGAGTAATATTCAATGAAGATGACACATCGGAATTTATTACATAAGTACACGTAAACCATAATTTATGATAAATCATTATTTATTAGGGTGAAAATAAATGGACTTTTATAGTAATGCCGCATAAGCCGGAGTCCGGACCCATCACCATTGTTCCAGATCAATCTTAACCGTTTATCTACCCATTGTTAGATCCAACGGCTCAGATCAGATGAAACTCCATGTCTCAGTACTCCCTCTCTATATAAGCTCAAAATTCGCCGACGGGGTGTAGCCACATAATAAACAGAGGAGAGAGAGAAACGATCGGAAAAAATGGTGTCGTTCGGTACATGGATGATGACAGTCAAAGCGGTACTCATATCCACCGGCGTTGTCGCCGTGGCTATATTGCTGAAAGCCTCAATTCCGGTGGCCTTGGATTTCTCTATCTCGCGAGCTCCGATCTTATGGAATTCGCTGCTCTCGTGGTTAAAACCTCCGTATCTCTATGTTATCACTAACGGAATCATCATCACCATTGCCGCTTCGTCGAGGTTTTACCAGAGCTCCGGACACAGTGAAAATGGAGAAGACGATGCGATCATTTCCGGAGGCGGAAAGTTCCAGACTGAGCACATCTTCCGCCAAGCTCCTCCGCAGCCGCTGGTTGTGATGAACGCGGATTCCGTTGCTGATTTCGGTTTCGAAGCCGTGTTGCTGCCGTCGCGTGTTGATGACGCGGCAGAGGAATCACCGGCGGCGGCGGCGGTTGTATACGCAGCGGATAAAGTATCATATGCGGCGGAGGAGTCATCGGCAGCAGTGGCAGATTATGATAATGATGAGGAAGAGGAGGAGAAGAGAGTGGTGGTGGAGTATTCCGATTTGGTTAGCGATGACGGGGATCAGTTCGTAGCGCCGACGCCGACACCAACGTTGATGGATTCACCGGATATTGTATCGGAGAATCTTCCTCCGGCGGATAAACCTCTGGTTTCCGCTAGGTTCGGTCACCGAAAAACGGTCAAATCGAGTTCAGAAGGTAACAAATTTGATATTTTCTTTTAAAATTTTAATTTAATTTTTAAAAAATAAACATTCGAATTCACGCGCCTCCATTTTTGAAAGTCAAAGCCGTAAATATCAGTGACCACAAAGGGCATACTAGTAATTTCCTTATATCAATCGCAGTAGGAGGAGCTAGAGCGTTGAGGGTGGCGAAGCCTAAGCGGCACGAGACGCTGGAGAATACGTGGAGGATGATAACCGAGGGCAAGTCAATGCCGTTGACCAGACACTTCAAGAAGTGTGACACGTGGCAGAATAATGACCGTGAGATTTCGAACGACTCCGCCGCCGGGGAGTTCAAGAAATCGGAGACGTTCAGGGACCGGACTAACTATTATGAGTCGCCGGGGAAGGCGAAGGCGCCATCGAGGCTAAGGAAAGAGCCGTCGTTGAGTCAAGACGAGTTGAATCGCCGAGTCGAAGCGTTCATAAAAAAGATAAACGAGGACATGAGGCTTCAGAGGCTCGAGTCTCTGAAACAGTACAAAGAGATGGTCAGCCATGGAACCTAATCTAATTTATTATTATTATTATTTTATCTGTTTAATTTTATGAAAATTTTAAAAATTAAATCAAGCATAGTAGAAAAATATATTAATTAATTTGTTGAAATCGATTTTATCCAGAATTTTAGGATTTTTGTGTGTGTGTTTCTTTTCTGGTTTTCGTGAAGCTTCTGGTTGAAGCTTGTCTTCAGAATTTAAAGTATGGGCCACTGTACATTGTCGGGTATTTTTCTTTTTTCTTTTTTCTATTTGTGGTAACTTAACCGTTTAGATTTTGTCTTGCGAACATATTAATATTTTGTAAATTTTTTTCATAAGCAATATTTATTGTATAATATGTATATATATGTCTTGTTTTCTTTTATTTTACACTATTTTTTTCGTATGTAAGACGAATATTAATGTCTTGAATTAGGAAAATAATATAAAAATTACACTGAAAATAAGATTTTATTTGGAAATATTTAGAATTTAGAAAAACTGAAAAATATGAGATCTCAGATGTTCAGAAAAAAAAAGAAAAATATTATATTTGAATAAATTATATATTCATATATATTAATAATAATTAATAGAGAACAAAAGATAAATTAAATTATTATTAAATATATTCGATGATATGTATGTAAAAGTTATCGTATAATGTAAACAATTACTGGGAAATTGATAAAGCAACACAATTTTAGAGCGGCAAAGTGATTTTAAGAAGAAAATGTATAATCTTTTCGAAATTGGAAAGGAGTTAAAACTAAACTTTAACGATGTAACGAGAACTTTAAATCATTTTAATCCTATAGTTAAATCGTATGAAAACTTTTAAATTTCTTTCAATTTCTTTTTAAAACTAGTTGAATATTTAAAATTCGTTCAACTAAAATAATATAATCTTAGACGTCCGAAGTATATAATGATTTTTCCAAACTTTTTTGCATAAGATTCAACTATTTATCAATTTTATGATATTAATTATGTTAGAGCGATCGATTTTATGATATTAAACATGTTAAAGTTCGACCGTTGATTAAAACTTTTATTGAGCTCCATTGTATTGGTTTGTGTTGTAGCTCTTGTACTTTTGTTTTGATGAAAGATCTCTCAAAACATTTGGTGGATGTTTTTTAATTTTTTTTTCATATGTTTTTCATCTTTTAATTGTGTGTGGCTTGATTTAAATGTTTTAATATTGTAATATCTTATCGTCAATTGTGAACGAAATTGGATACAAATATATAGTATAAGAAATTGTAATTTTATAAAACAAGAACCGTATTGGTTTTATTAAATCGTGTGAAATATATATATTCATTATCTTTTTGTTGTAAAAAAATTAATAAGTTAAAATTAGAGTTTTTGTAGAACAATAAAATTAGACCAAAATTTTAGAAAAACAATTTCCCACATAGGACCAAATATAATATTTGTTATTAATAAATAATGATCGTTTGTCCTTATTTGTATTAATTTTTTTTTTCTAATGTTATGCTTAAAAAAGATATATCGAAATTTATGTTGAGTAAAATAGGGAAATTACGAGATGGAGAGAAACTAGTGGCACATGAACTGTATTGCACATTTGTGTGAAAAAGAGGGGAAAGGGATTTGTCTTTTTCAAATTGGATAGAAGAGTAAAAGACCCATCATTACAATAACCGACCAAAATACAATACAAAGAGATAAGACTGTTTTTTTTTAATTAAACCTTTTTTATTGCATTTTAAATTCAAATAATATTTTTAGAGTTTATTCTTGTTTTGTTAAAACAAATTCACCATTTGTTGTACAATCTATCTTATTAGTCTAGAGAAAATTAAACGATTTCGTATATCTATTTGAGATATTATATCCGACGCATATTTGCTTTGACATATATAGATTTTTTTTTTTGGATTTCTAGTGATTTCAATTTTAAAAAAGTATTTGAAGAGATCAAGGTCTTTCCATATTGATTTAAGTATTGAATATTTTGATTGTCTCAGATGAATTGCATGTGATAATCAAATCATCAACATAAATTAATATATACAATCAAATACAACTCAAAGAGAAATTGAAGAGCGAGTTATTTGAGGAGGATTAAAAACCGTAATCCTTTAAGGTATGTCTAATAAGAATTTCTGAAGACGATAGACCTGTGATGTGTCCGATAGATAAGTCCAAGCAAAATTTTCATGTATACGTCTTCAAGTAGATCACCATGAAAAAACACATTATGTATATCCATTTGATGAACTTTCCAATATCGAACAACAACAATAGCGAAAAAGAGATGTATGGTTACCATGTTTGCTACAAGGGCAAAAAAATTTCGTAGTCAAATATTTTGATTTGATGGTTTCGGAGAAATACCAATTTGGGTGTATTATTTCGACCGATCCATCAGAACAATACTTCATTTTATAAATCCATTTGTTATCGATTGCTTTCTTCCTAGAAGGGAATGGTTGTAGTGTCCACATTTTATTATAATAACTGAATGCACGAGTATTAGCCCTCATAATCAACCCAACGCGGATCCAAAGATGCTTCTCGATACGAACGGGGCTCATGATATGCCATCACAAAAGCAACAAAAGTGTAGTGGTTCGGTGAACGCTAAAGAAAAGAGTGTCTAAACCAGAGAAGCTCGAACTGTGTTAATGACAAATTCATTTAGTTTTCTTGAAAAAAACATTTCTCAATGGCCACGACCAAGAACCAAAGACTCATCAATAGAGAGAGCTAAAGAATCGTACGTATTACTAAGCGATGTAGGTTTGCGAAGCTTGGAAATATTAGTGAGTTGTAGAATCAAGGGTCCATCATGGGTTTCTAGGTTCATCGGTCTACGGTTTTCGTATTTCATAAGGGTCGAAATTTCGTCGATCGATCTTCAATTTCTAGATTCGCCAGTTGGTCATTGATGTTTGGGTTCATCGATCATCGGTTTCTAATTTTTTCGATCTATGGTCATTGGATTTCAAGGGTTGGGGTCAATTTCAAATCGATTTTCTGGTTCCAGGGCTCGAAGTTCGTCGATTTCTAGTGTAGATCATCTGTTTACGAGTTTTTTTTCTGTGGAAAATATGTTGGTTTTCGATCGATTCGACAGTTCAAAAATATATTTAGTTTGGTAGATTCAACAGTTATTGGTTTAAGTGTTCGAAATTCGTCGATCATCATTTTTGGTTCGTCGTTTATGGGAAAATATTGGAGGTCTGGAGGGAGGCGAAGGTTGAACCAAGTTATAGGTTTGTCAATTGATTGGCAAGGAGATGAATAGTGTTAACAATTGTTTTGGTAACATGATTGGATTTTTCATAGGTTTTAGGCTCTTATACCATTATAAAGGGTTTTATGTTAATTGATCTAGAAACCAATACAATTGATTTATACAGAAAATATGGTAGAATATGCATAAAAGAAAAATATAAAAGAAATCAGAATATATGAGGATTCTTATAGATGGTCAAGTGAATATACGAGGATCGTCATGATTGTGGAAGAGTATTATGATTAGCACTAATTTTTCTGTAATACAAAACATACATTTAGGCTAAATATAGCTTTAAATAAATGAGAAAATTCTTTTAGAAAAATTTAAAGTTTAATTATAAATTTATATTTTTTCTTTTTTATATGAACTGTAATATAACATTAATAATTATTTTAAGTAATATAGAGAAATATTAATACTTAAAGAATAATATATATATATATATATATTATTTTTTTTTGTTTTGTATATATACTGATTAGTCTGTCTAGGTGTCAGATCAAGGTCCAACTAATGTTTTTTTAGAATATTAGTTAAATCTGATGATTTATTATATATCTTTTAAATTTGGATATCAATTGATATAAAAATAATTCAATATTTAAATTTAAATCTTAAATGAAAAAGACATTTTATATCTCTATGTTTTGACCATTTATTACTTTTAGTATATTTTTTTTTAATTCCAGATTGTGATGATTGTTTTCCCCTAAGTGACACCACTGGATTAAACCAATGTATTAAGGTTAGTTGCTTCAGTATTTCTTTGGTTTAATTAACTCGAAAGCTCAACATAAACCTTTCGAAACAATCTTTTATTTGAAAATAATGTTAAAATCTTAGCTTTTTACGTAATTTTTCTAAACGTTTGACTATCATTAAAAAATCCACGCTGATAAAAGACATCGTTCGTAAAGGCTTTTCTATCTATTGATCTAGAAGCAATACATTGACTTTATACAAAAAATAGTAAAGTATGCATATAGAAAAGAAATACAAACGGAATATGAGGATCCCTATAAATCGATAAGTGAGTATACGATGATTGATTATAATAGTGGAAGAATATTTTGATTAGCATAAATTCTCTTTAGTATCCCTCAAATTCGACAATACATGTCGAATATGCCTAACTTGTCCAAAAAGATATCAAATTCTTTTGACCTGAGATCTTTTATAAAAATATCTGTTAATTGCAAATTTGTAGAGATATGATGTGTAGTAATGGTGTTAGCAAAGATCACATCACGAAAAAATAATAATTCAACTCTATATGTTTCTTCCGTTTATGAAAACCGGATTAACGATAACGTGTAAGCATCATGGTTATCACAATATAGGCGAATACGATAATCATGATGGGTGCCTATGTCGGTTAGTAAGGCCTTGAGCCAAATTAGTTCACGAGTTCATAGTCATTATCCGATATTTAGCCTCAGCAAATGAGTGAGAGAATGCGTGGTGTTTCTTTGTCTTTCAATAAATAGGGGATAAACCAAGGTGAATAAACTAAACAGTCCGAGATCATTGGCTTAAAGGATATTCTGCCCAATGAGGGTCATACCAAGCATGAAGACATAAGTCAAAATTTGAGCGATGTAATATACCTTGACCCGAATTACTTTTGAGATATTGAACAACCCTCATTGCGAGATCCCACTGTGATTGTCGAGGTCCATGCATAAACTAAGATAAGATATGAACTGAGTAAGAAAATTATGGCCATGTGACAACCAAGTATATGAGTCTACCAAAACTTCGTCGATAAGAAAGATGATTGGTAATGATGTGTCCGTCAACTAGTTGCAATCGATTATTTTGGTCAAGAGGAAATCCAACCAGTTTAATACTGAGTAAGTCCACCTTATATATGTCCAATTTTTATTTTTGTTGACACAAGTATATTCCTTTCAAACTTTTAGTGACTTCAATTCTGAGAAATATTTGAGAAGGCCAATGTCTTCCATATGAAAAAGTGATCTGAGGTATAGTTTGAATCTTTGATCGTCTCACATGAATTCTATGTGATAATCAAATCATCAACGTAGATCAAAACATGCAATCAAATACAACTCAAACAAAATGTAAAAAAAAACGAACGGTGTGATAAGGATGGATTGAAAACCATAGTCATTTAAAGCATGTCCAAGCTTCGCAAACCAACACAGTGGATCCTAATTCAATCCATATAAGGATTTGTGAAGACGATAGACATGTGATGTGTCTGATAGATGGAGTCTAAGTGGTGGTTTCCTGTATACCTTTTCAAATAGATCACAGTGAAAAAATGTATTGTGTACATCCACTTGATATACTTTCCAATATCGAACAACAACAATTGCAAGAAAGAGATGGGCGGTTACCATATTTGCTATATGGGCAAACTTTCTTCGTAGTCAATTCCTTTAAATTGATAGTTCTCAAGATTACCAATCTGGATTTATATCTTTCGATCAATCAATCCTAACAATATTTGATTTTAAAAACCATTTGCTGCGAACTTATTTCTTCCTAGAAGGTAATGATTGTAGTGTCCACATTTTATTCTTCTCAAATCACGTATTTCAACCCTCATATCGGCAACCTATTACAAATCCCTAGATGCTTCTTTATACGAAAGGGGCTCATGATCTGCTATAGCTATGGTGGGATGATAACTTGGAGGAAAACACATAATTTGAAAACAGGATCACTAAAGAATACAAAGTCTCACTAGAAAAACCTGAACCATGTTAGTGACAAACTCTCGTAGTCTTTTTTGATGAAAAATTTTCTCGGTGGCCACGACCAATAACTAAATACTCATCCGTGACAAGACCTCTAGAATAAGACGTATTAGTGAGCGGTGTAGGTTTAAGAAGCTTGGACATATTAGTTAGTTGTAGAATCGATGATCGGTCATCAGTTTCTAGGTTCGTCAGTCTATGGTTGTCATATTTCATAAGTAGGGGTCAAAATTTTTTTGATTGATCGTTGGTGTTTGGGTTAGTCGATTAATCGTTTGTTTCCAGCTTTGTTGGTCATTGGTTTTTGGGTTCGTCAATCTATGGTTGTCAGATTGCAAAGGTCGGCATCGATTTTCTAATTCAAAGGTTCGGAGTTCATCGATTTATGATGTAGGTCATCGGTTTGTGAGTTCTTTGGTGGAAAATGTGTCGGGTTCTGGTTGATTCAAAAACATATGAGTTAGCTCAATTCAGCGGTTTTTGGTTCATGGGTTCTAAGTTTTTCGATCCTCGTTTTCGGTTTGCCAATTGTTGGGCTAAGATTGGAGGTATGGGCAGATTCAAAGGATGAATCGAGCTTAAGTTTGTCAGTTGCTAGATAAAGAGGCGATGAACAATTTTTTCAAAGTTTTTTTAACATGATTTGATTTTTGAGATTTTGGGTTTTGATACCATCATACGAAACCCATGTACAAATCATTTCACTACAAAAAAACATTGAGTTTCCAACGGATGGGGCAACGGATCCATCCGTTGGAAACAAATCGCAACGGATTTTAACGGAGCCAAGAATATTTCTAACGGAACATTTCTGTTGCCATCCGTTACAATTTACGACGGATTTGCAACGGAAACTGCCCGTTGCCCTGTCCGTTGCAATCCGTCGTAATTTGTAACGGGTTTCTAACGGTAAGTTTCCGTTGGCAATCTCCGTTAGAATCCGACGCAATAGATGCCAACGGACGTCCGTTGCAAGTTGTAACGGATATCCGTTAGAAATGTTAACGGAATACCGTTGCAATTGTGAATATCGAGGTTCACCGATCGAAATAATTTCACGTGAACGTCCAACGGGCATCCGTTACACTTGCCAACGGGCATCCGTTGGAAAGAACAGTATTTAGAACTAAACCGAGGTTTGTAGCAAACCATATACAACAAACATATTTTCAACACAATGTCGTCTTCTTCGAATCGAAATAGATATAGATCGAGAGAGTGGATGTATAGAAGAAAGGATCCTATAACCGAAGAGTTTACGCAAGAATTCTTACACGGATTAGAGCAATTCATGAGTTTTGCGTCGATGCAGCCTTTGTGTCAAGAACGCGGAACAATGTTATGTCCGTGCAAAAGATGAAAAATATGAAGTATCGAAGTCAAGAAATTGTTTGCAAACATCTTTATAAGGTGGGTTTCGTTGAAAATTACGAAATTTGGTTTTTTCACGGCGAAGATTGCGGTGTTAGAGATAGTGTGCAAGGAAATGAAGATTATGAAGCATCAACGACAAATCCATATGCGGAAATGGTGTCAGATGCTTTTCCTGAAGTCGTTAATGAACAAACGCATGCGCATGAGCCGAACATCGATGCACGTCGATTCTTCAACCTATTGGATTCGGCGAAACAACCTATATATGAAGGTTGTCGTGAAGGTCAGTCTCGGTTATCTTTATCTTCAAGATTGATGGGTATTAAAACAGACTATAATGTAAAACAGACTTTGCTGAAAATTGCATGGATTCTTTTTGCAAAACAATGCGTGAGTATTTACCGGAACATAATCAAGCTCCTGAGACATACACATACACAAAGAATGTGTTGAAAGATTTGGGAATGCCACATCAGAAAATTGATGTTTGTAGAAACAGTTGCATGTTGTTTTGGGGAAATGATAAAGACTTGTTGGAATGCAAGTTTTGCGGTGCAAGCAGATTTCGGCCTAAAAAACCATCTTCACGTAAATATGTACCATACAAGAAAATGTTCTATATGCCTGTAGCAAACAGGTTGAGAAGGTTATATGAATCGAGAAAAACCGCTGCGGCTATGAGATGGCATGCAGAACACTCGGCGGTCGAAGGTATAATGCAACATCCATCGGATGGTAAGGCTTGGAAAGATTTCAATGAAATATTTCCCGAGTTTGCGTATGAAACAAGAAACGTCTATCTTTGCTTATGCACGGATGGTTTTAGTCCATATGAACAATCTGGAAGCCAATATTCTTTGTGGCCGGTGATTTTGAGAAGAACTTTTTCGATAACATCATAAATACTGTTTTGAATGTGGCGGGGAAAACCAAGGACAACATACAATCTAGAAAAGATTTGAAGTCAATATGCCGACGACCTGAGTTGGAATTAAGAGATGGCAGGTCACCAATCCCGGTATTCAGATTGTCTGGTCCGGCGAAAACGGCATTATTAAAATGTTTAAAAGAGGACGTTAAATTTCCCGATGGATATGCATCGAACATTGCTCGGTGTGTGGATATTGTTGGGTCGAGACTGATTGGATTGAAAAGTCACGATTGTCACGTTTTCATGCAGCGGCTCATTCCAATTGCTTTTGCTGAGCTGTTACCACGTAATGTGCACGATGTGTTATGCGGAATCAGCATATTTTTCAGAGATATATGTTCAAGGAATTTAAAAGGTGCTGACTTGGAAGAAATGAAAAACAATATCTCTGAAGTATTATGTGCATTGGAAAAAGTTTTTCCGCCTTCATTCTTCGATGTCATGGAGCATTTGCCGATACATTTACCAGATGAGGCAATACTCGGTGGTCCAGTTCAATTCAGATGGATGTATCCTTTCGAAAGGTTTTTCTTTCATTTAAAGAAAAAAGTAAACAATAAAGCAGCGGTCGAAGGATCTATTGTCAAACAATACTTGCTGGAAGAAATAACATATTTCAGCTCATTTTATTTCGAGTCGCATATTCAAACGAAAGAACGTCGTGCAGCGGATGATCACACAAACTATATGTATCAATATAATCCGCAGTTTGGCACAATTCCTGAAATGTTTACACCGATTGGACGTACAGGAGGTAAATCCGATGAATATTGGTTAACACCAGAGGAATATAATCACGTCCACACATATATACTACTAAATTGTCAAGAGTTATTACCATTCGAAAGGTACGTATACATGGTACATATTAATTTCAATCTTTTATATATATATATATAGTAAAATGTAACGAATCGTATAATTCAGGATATTTGACGACGGAGTGCTTGGTACATATCCTCATCTAAATGCAAATGAACTCACTGACATGAAAGTTCAACATTATGGCTCATGGTTTCGAGATTACGTAAGTACTCATATATATATATATATAAATTAATTGCATATAAAAATATTAATTTATTTTGTGCTATACGTATACAGGTGAAAAATTCTGATGAAATACTTCCTACGTGGTTAAAAGATTTGGCTAATGGTCCCGCATGAAATGTCATGTGTTGGCCAATCTTGTTTACTCGCGGCTACACATTGCACACGTATGAACACGGAAAACATAGAAGCACATACAACTATGGTGTTTGCGTTAATAGTGATATAGAGGGTGATAACTTCTACGGCATTTTGCACCAAATCATACAACTGGAATATCCCGGTCTCGTTGGGTTGAAGGTGATGCTTTTTAAATGTCAATGGTTTGACCCAACCGTAGGACGTGGAATACGAAAAAATCGTTGGGGAGGAATTGACGTCAATCCGGCACGACAATATGGTAAGTATGATCCATTCATCACAATAGATCAAGCAGATCAAGTTTGTTATGTGCAATATCCAACAACATTGAAACGTCGAAGAGAGGAGTGGTGGGCCGTGGTGAAGATCAAGCCTCGAGGGATCATAAGCTCTGATGATAAAGAAGATGCGTTACAACCCGATTATCCGCAGTCGCTTCGTTTGATTGATACAGATCGCGAGGACATTCTTGCTAGAAATGACATTGACGGAGAACTTATACGGGATGAAGATGTTGAACCGGAAGATGCTGAAGATGAAAACGGCGATGAATTCAATGACCAATCGAAGGAAGACTCGCCCATCGATGAATCTACTGAAGAAGAACTTTCAATACAATAATGTATATGATGTGTAATCAAACAATCGAAATGTTCATACAATCGATTTCATTATGTTAATTAAGTGTAACATTCATGATGTTTACTTATGTATACGATATGTAATTGATCAATCGAAACGTTAATACAATCGAATGGGTTATATATACAATGTTAGATGTATTAAAACTTAGAATTATATAGACGTTGAAACAAAAATTCGAGCCCCGACACTTAGAAAAAATTTTAAATTTGTCCATATTTCCAACGGATGACCGTTGCAACCATTCTGACGCATCATACTAACGGACATCCGTTAGAAATTCTAACGGAAGCCCGTTAGAATAGGCAATGATGCCTACTCTAGTCTGCAGATATTTCCAACGGACATCCGTTGGAAA
>CM071864.1:3785452-3802798 GCA_036759665.1 Gynandropsis gynandra
CAACATAACTAGAAAAACATAAAAAAACACATAACTTATAATATTGAAATAGAAAATGAAAAACTTCTTTATCACTTCTGATCATTTCCATCTTCAGGATGGATAAGGAAATCGGCAACGTCAAGGGACATCAGATCATCTATGCCTTCTATAAACTTGTTGGAGTCATCCAATCCTTCAATAAGCTTGTTGGAGTCATTGACAACGAAATTAGCTTCAACATCATTTCCTCCATTCTTTAATGACTCTTGGTAGATGTTTACAAAATGCTTAGGAGTATGACAAGTACGCGTCCAAATGTCCATGCATCCCACATCGGTGGCAAATACTTTCTTTCTTACTCTTGCCTCCATTATTATTCTCTCGAAATTCTTTTATAGCATTGTAATTGATTGGTCTACTATGGGAATAACCTCTACCTTTTCCTCATCTACGTCCGCGTCCATGACCGCGACCACGACCACGATAGTCGTTAAATTCTACGACATTCATTTCATGGAATGGAGCAGAAGTTGTGGGACGAGATTCATGATTTTTCATCAATACTTCGTTATTTTTCTCAGCAACAAGGAGACAAGAGATTAGATCCCTATATTTTCACGATATTGTTGATGTAAGAGCACATTAGATGCATGAAACGTGGATAATATGTTTCCATCATATCAGAATCAGTGATGGTTTCACCACATAGTTTCATTTGTGAACTTATTCGAATATTGTTGAGTTATACTCGCTCACATTTTTGAAATTTTGGAAACGTATATGCATTCAATTATAACTAATTTTGGAAGGATCACGATTTTTTGATGATCATACCTCTCTTTCAACAATTTCCAAAGATCTGCATGATCTTTGACCGTGAGGTATTTGATTTTCAATTCGCATCCAACACCACAACCAATTATTTGTGTCGGTAATGTCAAGAGCCTCAAACTCGAGTTTGACATGATGAACTATATGAATAAAAGAAAAGTATGAATAAAACAATGTGAAATATCATATCAAACTATAACTTTTCTGATTTACAAGATCCATATAAATGGTGAGTGTACAGCATACTTAGTTATAGTGATCTTACTATTAGAGAATAAATATAATAACAACAGAGAATATAATTGTAATGATTAGAGAGAAAAAAACCTCAAAGATTGAAGACAGAACCTTCGTATTGATAACGTGTTGCAAAATAAAATTGAACAATATGTAAGATGAGAGAGCAAGAGATAGAAGAAGATAATTCTTTATTCAAGAAGATTTCTCAATTGTACATCACAAATGGAGTTGCCTCTATTTATAGACTTACAAAGTAGATGAAGAGACAAACAAAATAGATGACGAGATAAGGTAGTCATAATTCATATAATTAAAGAGTAGTAAAATGAGAGAATAAATAGAGAATATGAAGAGTTGAAAAAATTCAAAAGATATTTACATAATTATTATTATTTTATAATAATATACACATTATTCTTAATTTTGTATATATACGGATAGTTTGTTTAGACATTATCTTTAAACACTAATCACCATACAACTAATGTTTTTAAGAATATTAGTTAAATCTTATAATCTATTATATTTCATTTTAATTTGGATATCAATTAATATATTTTTTTATAATTATATTGAAATCTTAAATAAAAATATATATTTTATATCTCTATTGGTCAACATGTTTTGATCATTTTATTGCATTTAGTATGCGTATTCTTGTTTTAACTCCAGATTGCGATGACCCTTTCCCACTTAGTGACACAACCGGACTAAACCAATGTACTAAGGGTTAATTGTTTCGGTTTAACTAAACCAAAAATTGAACTAAACCAATGTACTAAGGGTTAATTGTTTCGGTTCAACTAAACCAAAAATTGACCTAAACCAATGTACTAAGGGTCAATTGTTTCGGTTTAACCAAACCAAAAATTGAAACAATCTTTTTGTTCCTATCAACAACATACATTGTGTGGTTGGACTCATCAAGAATATATATATCCTTACTGCTTGCTCTGTTTCAATCACTCATTCTTCTTATTGATCCTCAACTTGGCTTCAGTGTTTCCACTATAAGGAGCAACATGAAAGGCATATTGTTGAAGCACGGCGAAAATGATCATTTCTAAACATACCAAAACGTTTTGAAACGCTTCTTCGAGTTGATCCACTTCCAACCAGAAATGATGGGATCGGATTACGCCCAATGCCACGAGAATTTCAAGCATTACTCCCTGCAAAACCCGAATAATGTTGATCATTAAGATCGATAAATGGCTGAAAACGATAGACTCTTTTCGAGCCTGTTAATTCAAGAATTAAGGATTACTTAGTACTAAAACTATATATGATTCATATCGTAACCGATGTATGTAAACACAACATAACATCCATCACGGTTAGTCCTGGAGCGTGTATATCATAATTGGGAATCCAACATTGAAATATTCAAATTGAGACGAATCAAGATCTGATACCATATTAATAAGATTGGATCTAATTGAATAAAAGAAACTAATTTAATACCATATATACGAACAATGATTATTGTCAAATAAGCTTGGACCTAAATAAATCCAAAAGCTAAGAGTTGTCTAATACTAATATATATATATATATATATGTATGTATGTGAGTCCAACATTGGAATATCCAAATCGAGACGAATCAGGGTCTGATACCATATTAATAAAATTGAACCTAATTGAATAAACAAAAAACTAATTTAATACCATATATACGAACAATGATTATTGTCAAATAAACTTGGACATAAATAAATCCAAAAGTTAAGAGTTGTCTAATACTAATATATATATATATATATATATATATATATATATATATATGTGAGTCCATGATTCACGTCTAAATTGATGTAAAACAACGTAACATAACAACTCCTTTACCTGCCAAAAGCAGAAGAAAACGATCCCTTTGATGCACATGAACTTTGCAAGTGGTTTATGCGGCGCCAACTCCTTAGCGAAAACATGGTAAAATATCACCAAAGAATATAAGGCCAATGAAACCGAAACATTTAAAACACCGGAGAAGATCCAACTCAACCATGTTGGATAAATCCCGAGAATTTGCAGCGTTATCATCAAGATAGAACACGTTGGGCGGACAATGCAAAACTGCCATGTCCATTGTTTGAGTTGTTTAAGTGTGCGGTGATCTAGACGTGTCGTACGAGGCTGTCGTATTAGAAAAATAAAAAAAAATCAAGATTGATCATCACCAAGGTATAACCGTGAAGCGTAAAATTAAAAAAAAAAAAAAAGTCGTAGAACTGAATGCATACCACGAAAAGAGTCATCGGGAAGGAATGGTGGATTTCTCTACCTTTGATTTCATCAGGTATTACATGTCTACTCATCGATATGTTCAAGTAACTATACATCAATTCGAGGAATTTAGCAATGACCTGAAACGAGAATCGAACGAATTTAGAAATAAAAGAAAGAACGATATCGTTAAGAGAGAAATCTACGTTGAAAAAATAAAAACATACGAGTGCCTCATAGCATTCCTTGATCGAATCCAAAAACATAAAAAATGCCGTGCTTCCCTTTGGATCTAACAAACCCAAAAAAGAGTTAACCGCGTAGATAGGAGCCATAAGGATAATCAAAATTATGGCTTTTTGTTCCCTCGGGTTTTTCCAATAAAACAAATGTTGCGACATAAGCTGCACCGTGAAATGCAACGTTAGCATCACACAGAATGCAGATCCCATTACAGTGAGTTGTGGAGGAGATAGAGTAGAAAAGTCTATCATTCTGCATCAAAATCAAACCATGAAAACTTATGTTAGCAAAGAAGATGTACTTATATACACATTATAGACCAAATATCTTAATTATCTCTACAATCTATGAAATATTAACAAATTGCAAATATCAAAATCTCGGAGATATTATCATATCTCGTAATACTCACACAACATATATCTGTTAGGATCCCACATTGCTTAGAAATGGGACTAAGTGATGCCTTTATAAGGCCATGGGCACCCTCACCCCATAAGCTAGCTTTTGGGTATGAGATCTGTGGATCTTTGCGGGATTGGTTTAGACCTATTATGCGATGGGTTCTTATCAATTGGTAACATAGCCTACCAACACCGTTGGTCCGGCTCCGCGGAAGGGGCGACCTGGGTTAGACCAGAGTGGGCCTTCTAGAGTGGGCCGACGAGGACGTCGGTGCTTAAACGGGTGGGTATTGTTAGGATCCCACATCGCTCAGAAATGGGACTAAGTGATGCCTTGTAAGGCCATGGTCACCCTCACCCCATAAGCTAGCTTTTGGGGATGAGATCCGTGGACCTTTGCGGGATTGGTTTGGACCTATTATGAGATGGTTTCTTATAAATTGGTATCAGAGCATGCCCACACCGTTGGTCCGACTCCGCGGAAGGGGCGACCCGAAAGGGGCGACCTGGGTTAGACCAGAGTGGGCCGACGAGGACGTCGGTGCTTAAGCGGGTGGGTATTGTTAGGATCCCACATCGCTTAGAAATGGGACTAAGTGATGCCTTATAAGACCATGGGCACCCTCACCCCATAAGCTAGCTTTTGGGGATGAGATCCGTGAACCTTTGGGGGATTGGTTAGACCTATTATACGATGGGTTCTTATCAATTGGTAACAGAGCCTACCCACACCGTTGGTCCGACTCCGCAGAAGAGCCGACCTGGGTTAGGCCAGAGTGGGCTATCGGAGTGGGCCGACGAGGACGTCGGTGCTTAAGCGGGTGGGTATTGTTAGGATCCCACATCGCTTAGAAATGGGACTAAGTGATGCCTTATAAGGCCATGGGCACCCGCACCCCATAAGCTAGCTTTTGGGATGAGATTCATGGACCTTTGCGGGATTGGTTTGGACCTATTATGTTCTTATCAATATCATGGATATGTTTTAAAACGACTCGTTTCGGATTGACTAACATACCCATACAGATGCAGTTTCAGGACTTGGGTTTATACATAGGGCGATGAAAATCGAACAAATTTCACATTTGAACTCATCTATGTATGAGTTTAAATGTGTATGATATTCATATTATTTCAAAATCATATTAATATACTTTACTCTTTACTATTTAGCTCTAAGAATTAACAACAAAAAAATCAAATTATAAATATGTAGACCACAATTTTTCACATCTCAGGATCTTAGAATTTGGAAGGATTCTAAGTTTTCAAGCCATTGAGTCCAATTTTATAAGTTCCCACAAACATAATCCACACTAATTTATAGGATTTGATTATTATTTTGGCCATTTAATCTTCTGATAAACTCTTTGGATATTACAGATTCAACACTTTTTGAACCCTTCTAACAGCAAAATCTCTACCAGGAGACAAGATTTTCCTACTTCTACATCATAGTAATCCCTACCGAACCCTTTCCAGATTAAGCAACAAACCCCACAAATCGAGCTTAAATGGGTGAAATTTCCAACAATTTTGGCAAAATTCAAACATTTCAACACATGGGTTTGCTGAAAAATCAAAACTTTTCGTATTGATTTTAGTAGAAAGAATCAAAAGAAAGAGAAGTAGACGAGAACCTGATTGATTAGTGAGTGACTGTGGAAGCAGCGAAGAACACGAAGACAAGACGAGAACAAGAAATGTGTTTCACCGTCAGATAAGCGATTCCAAATCAGAGCTGTTTATCGTTGACTGGTTTAATTCACCGAACACCCAACTCCCTTCAAGTCCCCACCCAAAAAAAGAAAGAAAAAAATAACAAATCAACAAAATCCCAAGGAAAAAGAGTTTTTAATTAGTCCCCATAATTTTATGAAGTTAATGATTAGACCCCATATGTTCTAGATTGACAAAAGGTCCCCCATTCACGAAATCCATTCTAGAGTCAATTTCCGTGAATAAATTGGAAGAATCATGTATAACCAGAGCTGGTTAATAAACTCATATTTGCGATTATCCGATTATTTGTATTTGTATTCGTCATATCCAGATTTATTATTTGTATTTGTATTGTAAATTCGGATATTGATACATACGAATATTTGTTGGATATACGAATATTCGTCAAATATAAGAATATTTGTATCCGAACCCGAATTTTTTAATGTAAACAATATATATATATATATATATATATATAAGAGTTTTAATAAAAAAATCAATAATCATCAAATATAATCTAAAACTAAAATTCAATTCGCACAAAGATGCAAAGATACATAATATAAATAAAAACAAAGCACCAAATCTTTACAATTATCTCCCATGAGTCATTTAAATTTAGTTCCGTCGATAATTCTACGAATATCGTCAATTCACATAAAACAATGAAACAAACTGTTAGATTATACACTAAAATAAAACTTGCAAAAAAATATATATTTAGTGAGTTTTGTTTTTTTTTCATATACTGTAATGTCTCTATAATATTATCCAACTCATTTTGATTAGAACCAATCTTGAGTGTAAATTAAATCTTTAACAACATTAGTTATTTAAAGTATTTGATATTTTAGTTCTCCAATCATAAATATATTGCATATTTGTCTATATATTTATATAATAAATGTTTAAATAAGATTAATAATCTCTTTTATTTCTAATTTGATCATTTAAATAAATTTTGTTATATATGTATCTATATATTAACTAAAGTTTCTATTTAGTACTTACGGGTACGAATAGTTCGAATAATTGAGTCTATTATTTATAGTATTTATATTTGTCGTATATCTGATTTCTAATATTGTATTTGTATTTGCGTCAGTGGATATTCGAATTTCGATTCGAATACGAATTGGATACAGATACTTCGAATATTTTGCCGAACCCTATGTATAACACAAGAAATTATTTCTTCCTTGATATATACTAATTATTATCAATAAATAATTGAATATATATATATATATATATATTTTTAAAGAATTCTTGAAAAAATGACTAAGGTTTCCATTGCTAAATTTTATATAAAATTGCATAAAAACTTAGTATATTTATACTAGAAACAGTTTATGTATGAATTTTGAAGTATGGTAATAACTGTTTTTTTCCATTTTTATTTACATATTTTCTTTCTCATTATAAATGTTACATGAGACACCAAAAAGTATTTATTTAAATTAATATGTAAAGGAATATATATATATATATAAATATTTTGCTGTAAAAATCTTTGAAAATATATAAATTAAACATTTATCATTGTCATGTAATATACCTTGTTCCAATTTTGCAAGATTTCAAATGTCGGAAAGTCACATCCCTACTAAAATTAACCATTTAGGGACGGAAAAAAGTGATTCGCAAACGTGCGTCGGCCAAACTAAAAACGTCCACAATCCGTCAGCAAATACGAACGAAAGTTTTAGTCCGTAAACCGTTCGTAATTGCGGACAGTAAAACCGTCTGCAAATCGACGGGAAGGATGACCAATTTACGTACGGGATCGCTGAAGGAAAGACGTCGCGACTTTGCGGACGGGTCGCGTTCAATCCGTAAAATTACAGACGACAACAGTCCTGTCGACAATATTGAGGACGGAGTCCGGGCGGATATGTCTGTTCTAGGGGTGGGCACCCGCGGGCGGTACCCGTACTCGACCCCGTCCCGCACGGGTATATGATTTCAGTACCCGTACTCGTACCTGCACTTCGCGGGTACTCGCTGTTCGGGTACCCGCCAAAATTTTCAGAACCCGGCGAGTACCCGTCCCGCAACAAAACATCTACAAAAAAATCAATGGAAAGAAAAAGGAAGAGGAAAAGAGACGATGGAGCAGGGATCGATCGGCCAAGGAGACGGCGAGCGATGAGCAGAGGGAGATGCTTGCAGAGATCGATCGGTGAAGGAGATGGCGAGCGGCAAGCGGTGAGCAGAAGTAGATGCTTGCAGAATCGATCGGCCAAGGAGATGACGAGTGGCGAGATGGCGAGCGGCAACCGGTACAATGCACCGGAAACAATGGAGAAGGATCAAAGAGAGAGAGAGAGAGAGGAGAGGGATCAGAGAGATATGAGAGGTTGGTGAGAGAGGAGACAATCAGAGAGAGAGAGGGATAGGTAGGCGGCTGTGCAAACAGAGAAAGGAGGGGTAGAAGGAAGGAGGTAACCCTAGGTATTTAGGTAATTTCTAAAAATATTAGGGTATTTAAGTAATTTATGTAAATATTAGGGGTATTTTTGTAAATACTTGCGGGTATCCGCGGGTATCCGTGTATCAAATTAAAATACCCGTCCCGAACCCGAACCCGCGGGTAATGAAAAAATTTTACCCGAACCCGAACCCTTACTCGCCGGTACGAGTAATTTTTTGCGGGTTCGGGACGGGTTTCAGGTCGGGACGAGTTGTGCGAGTTTTTTGCCCACCCATAGTCTGTTCTATCAAATTTTTTAGAATAAAAATTTATAATTACAATTATTTATAATTACAATTTATAAATTTAAAAGAAAATATTAATTAATTCATGTTTTTATATAATTAACATATATTTACAAATTTGTTGGTGGTACTTTTGAATTATCGTCGTCAAAATCATTGTTTCCGCACGCATCCCAATTGATAGAAGGCATTTGTTCCTTCAACATTTTCATCAAACATTGATGTTGTCTTTGTGATCGTTCATATTGCCTTTATGATTGTTGACGTTCTCTTTCCCATTCTTGTTGCAATTGAGATACAATATTTCACTACAAGAAAATTTTTAATTAAGGGACAAAAATTATGGATGGATTTTGATCTGTTTCTAAATTCTGGATGGAAATTTTGGTCCGTCCCTAAATTTATGACGAATTTTAATCCGTCTGTAATTTAAAAACAAAATTCTTTCAGTGCCTATTTGTGGACTGGTTAATGACTACCATCAATCCATCTCTAAATTCCGAAAGGATTATGGATGAATGTTGATTTTTTAAAATATTTTATGTGTTTTCATCACTTATTATTTTTTAAAAAAAAATTCCGGACGGATTAAAATTTCCATCTGGAAATTACGGACACATTTTCTTACCCGTTTGGATTTTTTTAGGAAAAAACCTTTTTTATACAAAATATCTTTTATTAATATTAAATATTATTTTTTCCGAAAAATTTCGAGACGGACACCAAACCGTCTGGAATTGTTTTACAAACAAAATTTAAAAAATTAAAAAATAAAAAAATATAAAATAAAAAATATAAAATAAAATAATAAAAAAACTGTTCTTAACTCGTCCGAAATTAGGGATAGGTTTGTTTAATCGTCCAGAATTAGAAAGGAATTCTATCATTCATCCAAAATTAGGGATAGATTATTTAATCCCTTCGGAATTAGAGAAGAATTTCTTTAATCCTCCGGAGCTCGGGACGAAATTAGGGACGAGTTTTTTTAATATGTGTGTAGTTAGGGACATTTTTTTAGTTCATCCAGAATTTGAAATCTAGGCTTATAAATTCAGTCGAAAGGAATAAGAAGAGAAAGAAGAAGAGAAGGAAGAAATAGAATGGAAAATAGAGAAGAAGGGATGGGAGGCGACAACTGCAAGCAACGACAGTGGTGGAGGCGACGACGGAGGGGAGGTGGCGACAATGACTGCGATGAAGGAGAAGACAATAATGGTAGTGGATGAGGAGGCGATGACGATTGCTACAGAAGAGGAGGTGACAACGGAGGTGGAGGAAGAGGAAATGGCAGCGAAAGAGGAGAAATTTTTTTATTTTTTATTTTTGTTTTCCGTAAAATATTTTCCGGACGGAATTATTCGTCCGAAATTTCTTAAAAAAATTTTCTGGACGAAAAATCCGTCCAAAATTTTGAACGGATATTAATTAGCAATATTCATTTACTGAACGACAAAATCCATCCGGAAAGCGTCTGGAAACCATTTTGTAGAGGAATTAGGGATGAATTTTGATATTTGGAAATTTAAGTTTTCTTGTTGTGTTTTCGAAGTTCGTCTGTCGCTTTTGTCTTGCCTTTGGAGGAACTTGTATGTTGTGATGTCATTCCTCCAAGACCAAATATGCAACCTTTATACGGTGTTACTTGCTATAAAAACAATATCGAAATTTAATTACAATTACAAGTAATAAAATTATATTAAATGTAATGAATTTACCTCGAAATACAACTCGTTGTATTCTTCTTCCTGACTTAGAGAAGATTTTGTCATGTCTTCTCTCAGCGAAATGTGGGATACTCGTTCTAATGTAATGTTTTAAACATCATCATAAACATGTTTCGCTCTTGCATCTACCCACGAACCACCAGATTTCTTAGTGTGTGTATGTTCCAACAATTCTACGTACGACGGTTCATATCTCTTCTCTTTCGTGTAAAACAAATTTCAAAAATACTTTTTAAATATTAAGCAAATGTCAATTGTATAAAATCCTAAACAAAATTAAAAATATTACCAATAAACGCACATTTGTTCCCAGACATGATCTATCATCCAAATGGGTTTTCCTTTCTTTTCTCGATCTTTTTTTTTTCAATCATTCACGAGAGCTTTGAGACGAACTCCCACAACCCGTTCAAATTCAGACTTCACTAGTCCGGTAATCTCGGGACTCCAATAAAATTTTTACTGAAAGAATGAAATCATTATTGTATTTAAACTATTATTTAAATTTTTATTAAAATAAATATTATTAAAAACGTACCACAAAAGATTTCCACAAACGTTCCTTGATATCAGGGTCGATCCGCGTCCAGTTATAATATGGACTATCGTAATTAGCTTTCATCGTCTTTGTTATATGACGAGAAAATTGATCGTAACCAAACCTATAAATCAAAATTAAGATCAATTAACAATTTATTAACTAACTATTTACAAATTTACATTTAAATTTAGTGATACGTACCATTGTACCCTGTTTTCACTACCCGGATCTAAACGAGAAAGTTTATGTCTTTTCTCATCCATTGATAGAATTTCTTCATCAGTTGGTTCGTGATGAATCCGAGGCTCGTGATGCATTTTTTACTCGACTGATGGTGGCATCTGTTGATAATAAGGATAAGACATATATTGTGTTGATCTAGTGTTGGGAAATAAATTCGGATTCATAAAATCCGAAAATACCGTATCAGATTGCCTCGTGTGTTATGGAGGAGATGGACCATTAACACTTTCCTCCGAACTAAAAAAATTCGTGTTACCGCATCTTCTAAAGCAATAAGACATACGAAAATTTTTAATTAAAATATTGTAATGGTTGTTAATTTCAAATTTTAATTCACCACTTATTTTAAAAAATTACTAAAAATGATTTTAATATAATTTAACAAATACATTTATTTAATTTATGTGCCATTAACCTAAACAAACACATATAATTTAATATATCTAATATTAACTTAAACTAATCAAATTTTCAACTACACTTAATCAATGAGATTTTAAGTAATCAAAGTTTCACTTAATCCATACAATATTTTTTGTAGACATTTCAACAAATACTTAAACTACACATTCCAAATCTAACTAAAATTATTACAAATCTAACTAAACTTAATCTAAATCAAACTAAAATTATAACAATTGTTAGCAAATATATTCATATCTAAATATTGTTCAAATTAACCTGTCGGACTGTGAGGGACAGGGACGACCGCACATTGTGAGGGACGGGGACAACCGGACACTTTGAGGGATAGGGATAGCCGGAAAGTGACGGACGGGGATGACCAAACACTACGAGGGACGGGGATGACCAGATGGGGATGAGGACACACGAACGGGGATGGTAACAGAGATGCATGCATGGACAGACAGGGATGGAGATGGGGACGCACGCACGGACGGTGACAATGATGACGGACGAGGATGCATGCACGGACGGTGATGGTGACGGAAGGGCAGACGACGGTGAGAGAGAATAATACAATGTTGGGCGAGGGAAATGAGCCATGGACGATGAATTTCTACAAATTTGTGGACAGATCGGAAAATTCGTCCGTAAACCGTCTCTAGTCACGGAAGGAAGAAAGATCCGTCCACACGTCGTCCTTAAATAAAAACGGATACAAGACACACGTCTATAGTTTATGGATGACTTGCGGATAACCCCATGCGCTCGTCCATAATTATGGATGACTTACGGACGATCTGACATGTCTGTGCGTATATAGTGAGTCGTCCATAATCTGTCCTAAAATACGCGACTTTCGTCTGTAATCTAGACGAACGGAACGAGGGACAGACCGAGGGAGAGGGAATGGGATAGGTACGGGGACAGACCGAGGGAGAAGGACCAGAACGGACCGAGAGACGGGGACATGGACTGACAAAGGAACAGGGACAGATCGAGAAACAGAGACAGATCGAGTGATGGGGATGGGGACGGATCGAGGAACAGGGATGGATCGAGGAACAGGGATGGACCGAGGAACGAGGACAGACTCAGGAACGAAAACATACAAAGTTAACATGAATAAACTGATTTAACAATTCAATAAGAAATAGAAAAATTCTTTTATTGTTTTGAGTATCCGATAAAAAGTTAACATGAATCATCTTCTAGGTCACATAATTCTTTCGTCGATTCTTGTGTTTCTGAATTTGATTCAATTTTTTTTCTTCATTTTCTTCTATCCCTTCATATAGATCATATTCATTTGTTTCAATTTCTTCGATTTCACCATGCACCAGTGCTTCAACAGTAACTTCATCAATAGCAACAATCTCGGTGGTTTTTTGTTGCATTGCCACTTATTTCTCTTCTATGTTGTCGATAAATTTACCCCTAAGAAGTATCTTCATTGCAACACACTAATCTGAAGATCATCTAATATGTGGATAGGAAAAGTAACAAACTTGATCAGCTTGTGACGCAAGAATAAAAGACTTGTATTTTGCATATCTTCTTGTGGAGTTAACTTTTACAACGTCTAATTTGTTTATTCTTGTTCCACGGTCGCTTATTGGATCGAATTAATCACATCGAAATAATATCACTCTTAAACCGACATAACCTACAAAAAAAATCAAATATAAGTCAATATAATCCAAAATATCATATGTGGTATGGATAATATTGTTTTAGAGTAGCAATGAAACCTGAATATTTCAATTGCAAAATTTCTTTCAAAATCCCATAAAAATTGGGTTCATTAGTCAATCACAATATCTTTCACATTTCACACATACACCATAGTTCATAGTTGACTTCAATTTCTCGTGTTCGTAAGTATGAAAGTTGTAACCATGTCTAAAATACATTGACCAACTCGTAACTTTCACAATCGATCCTTTAACAAAATCTCGTAGCCACAACGGGTGATTGATGATATCAATCTGCATTACGGAGGAAACAATCGTCGAAAAAGCGTTAGAATATTATATAAAAGTAATTTATTAATATTTAATATATCATTTACTTACATATTGTCTGATCCATGTGGAAAATCTTTTTTTTAAGTTCCTAGAGTTGAGATTCATCAATGTTCACATATGTATTCTTCATTATATCATCAAATACCATGTAAAATGTTAGAAAATTCTTTAAATAGTACAAATAAAATACGTATACGTAATTGAATCCATATTTATACTATGTTACCTTTCAAAAATCCGTAGATATTCATAGTTGAGTAAAACATACATATGTACGATGTGTAGATCTCGTTGATAGCCATAGATCTTTCGCCTTACCGGCAATTCGACCAATTCGCAAAATATATCTGAAACATCTGGTAATGGATATGAAAATACCACACCACCATCAAAACATATGTTCGGATTTCTACCTCGCGTTTGAAAATGTGGCTCGAATTAGTAAGAAGTGAAGAATAATATCTCCTCATTCACATATTGTTCCACAATTGAACCCTCTGGACGAGCTTTTTGCTTGGTTTTTTTCTTCAGATGAAACATAAATCTCTCGAATGGATACGTCCAATGAACTTGAACTAGACCTCATAATGCGGCTTCATGTGGTAGATGAACTGTCAAATACTCCATAACATCGAAGAATGATGGTGGAAAAATCTTCTCCAAGTTATATAGTATAGTAACTATGTTACTTTTCAGTCTATGAACCACATCTACACTCAAATTTCTCGTACATAAATTTCGAAAAAATATGCCAATACCTTAAAATTAAAGTATTAGTTTATTTAACAATTAATATATTGAAATTATTAATCAGTATACTATTAAAATAATCAATGATACCTTCAATTACTTCGTGTGCATGCTTGCCCATCAATTCAGAAAAGCATTTCTCTCCCCATGCATTATAGACAAGCCAATCGATCATGTGTTGTCCATCCCGATAGCATATCATAAGCTGGAAAATCATTTATTGTCCATATAAGAGCAACTCGTAATATAAAATTTTTTCGTCTCGAAATGTCGCACATTGGAGTTCCCTTCCACAATTGTTTCAATTCTACAATCAATGGTTGAAGAAATATATAAAAAATTCTGTTCGGGTGATTAAGCCCGAGAATCAGTATTGTTAAGAACAAAAACTCCCATTTCATGCACATATTATGAAGGATATTAGAATATTATTGTATTAAGGGTATTATTGTAATTTACTATTCCCTACTTAGGTTAAATCATTAACCTCTTGTACATATAGCCGTTTATGGCTTTTCAGTAATCATAATTCGAAATTACCATTCACATGGTATCAGAGCAAAAATCGTCTCACGACGTAACCCTAGCCGCCCACTTCTTCTTTTTCGGCCAACCTTAGCCGCCGCACCCCACTGGTCCGGCCGCCGCAGTCTACCCCCCTTTCTGGCCGCTGCTCTGACATCTCACCCCTCGACTCAACTGTTATTTTGTCGCCTCACCAACACGGATCCGCCTTGCCCGTCGATCCAGATCTCTCGCGCCGCACCGCCCAACCGATTGCACCTTAATCGGTCGCATCCTGCTCAACCGTTTTTCCTGATTTCTTGTGCCGCGTCCTGAATTCATGTCGAAAATCCCGGAGCCGTCGAATCGCACCGAATCTGTGAGCATGTTCGATCCGCAACAACCACAGAAACTTCTCTTCGCTTGCAACATGTCAAGCGTTACAAAATTCACTCCGACGAACTACCTCACTTGGAGCGTCCAAATCCGTTCTCTCCTCGAAGGATACAATCTCGAGTGCTTCATCACCGAAAGACTCCATTGTGCCGCCAGCCATGATTCACATCGATGGAATTCAGAAATCCAATCCCGCCTTCAGCCCGTGGAACACCAAGACAGATTGCTTTTCAGTTTCATGCTCGGCGCACTCTCCCTCCCGCTCCAATCAAACGTTGTGCCAAAGGATCTCAATCGGTGGAAGAATACCTGCGGTTCATCACCACCAAAACCGACGAACTCTCACTCCTCGGGAAACCGATGGATCACGAGCAAAGGATCTCAATCGGTGGAAAAAAACCGACGAACTCTCATTCCTCGGGAAACCGATGGATCACGAGGATGTTCTTGAAGCCATCCTTGATGGACTGCCGGAGGAGTACAAACCTATAGCTGATGTGATCAATGCAAAAGACACCACCATTTTAATTGAAGAGCTACATGAAAAACTCCTCAATCATGAGGCGAAATTGGCCGTGGAACTCCTTCCGCCAGCCACTGCCCTACCGGTCACGGCTCACCTTGCCGCAGCCCTTCCAAAAGCACGCAACCCTAATTCTCAATGGAGTCTCAACAATGATAGGAGCTCCACGGGAGGTTACCACGGCCGCTGCCAAGCTTGCGGAACTCAAGGACACAGTGCAAAGTTCTGCACCCAATTCCGACTCATATCCATGAACTCCTCGGATCCGATTCAACAATGGTGTACACCCCCTCAACGTCTGTGGCCGCCTGCTGCACACGTTGCTACGTATCCTACATATGATACCTCGAGTTGGCTTCTTGACCGTGGTGCCTCACATCACATCACTTCCAACTTGCAGAACCTGTCACTCCACAATCCGTATCACGGAGGCGAGGAAGTCACCATAGCTGATGGCTCCAGACAGCCCATCACTCATACGGGTTCCTTTTCGCTATCCTTACCAAATCGTTCACTATTACTTGATAATGTGCTTTGTGTTCCCTCAATGCACAAGAATTTGATTTCGGTTCAGCGTTTATGCAAGTCTAATGGTGTTTCCGTTGAATTCTTTCCTCATATGTTTCAGGTGAAGGATCTAAACACGGGGGCGTCGGTTCTTCAAGGAAACACTAAGGATGGAGTTTATGTGTGGCTGTCCCCTACCACCAATACCTCCCCCACTGTTGCCTTCTCCCGCCTTAAGCCCATCATTTCCACTTGGCATTCGCGTCTAGGACATCCGTCACTACCCATCCTCAAACACGCCTTGTCCAAGGTTCACATTCCGCTAGTTCGAGAGTCTTTTGTTTCTCCATGCAATTCTTGTCTTAGTAATAAGAGTCACAAACTTCCGTTTCATGAGTCATCTATTGTTTCTTCTCGTCCGCTTGAATTTGTTTTCTCCGATTTATGGACATCTCCTATTATTTCAACGGATGGTTTCAAGTATTATGTTCTTTTTGTTGATCATTTTACGCGTTATTCTTGGCTTTATCTGCTCAAACAAAAATTACAAGTGCGAGCAACTTTTATTGCTTTTAAATCTCTTGTCGAAAAAAAATTTAACGCTAAAATCGTCAATCTTTACACCGATAACGGTGGAGAATACATAGCCTTCTGTTCTTTTCTTTCGGACAATGGCATCTCACACTACACAACCCCTCCACACACCCCGAGCATAATGGGATATCTGAACGTCGACATCATCACATTGTCGAGACCGGATTATCTCTTCTTATGCACGCATCCCTACCACTACCCTATTGGTCCTACGCCTTTACGGCCGCGCTTTATCTTATAAACCGAATGCACACACCTCTCCTCTCCTATGCCTCACCCTACGAAGCCCTCTTCCAAACCTCACCGAACCTCCATAAACTCAAAATCTTTGGCTGTTTGTGCTACCCTTGGCTATGTCCTTATGCCTATCACAAACTAAACCCTAGATCCGCTCCTTGTGTCTTCCTTGGCTACTCCAACACCCAAAGCGCATATCTTTGTCTTGACCTATACAAACTTCGTGTCTTTGTCTCGCATCACGTTGTCTTTCATGAATCCGTCTTTCCCTTTGCTAACATTTCCAAATACGTCACCCATCCTAGCATACCCGCTTCTCTATCACCCATCAAGCCCTTCATCTTGGCACACGCTCCATCTCCTCCACCGCAACCCTCAAGATTAGATTCTTCCCTGATCATTGTTGAGAGTGACACGGACACTAGCCACGCTGCGATCTCCTCTCCTTCCTCTACTCCGGAACCGCCTTCGGACGTGGCCCGTACTCCAGCATCGCCTTCGGACGCGGCCCGTGCTACTACCGT
>CM071864.1:3814368-3868080 GCA_036759665.1 Gynandropsis gynandra
CATGAAACAAAGAACAGGAAAGTTCAGAGTTTTAGGTGCACTTAAATAGATACTGGGTCTAAAAGGGAAACAGTTGTGAGTTGTATTTACACATTTAACTCAGGGGGAGTTAAATGGGTGGGAATCTTTAGTACATTGCAGAAAACAACAAGTGTACTTAAAGATTGAAAAGTAAATAAACATATACTGTTTGATACCTTCTTGTCCGATCGATTATTTACTTATTAGTCATCTTCTACAAGATTTCACATTTTATTTTTCGAATTTTAATTTAGAAAAAGATGTACATTAATTAAAATTCAGACTAGAGTGCGTAGGACATAGAAAGTTTATGAAATTTGCGTAAGCGTATTTTGATCCATCAAGAATATCGAAAAATTAAATCTTCCAACGAATAATTATCTGACAATAAGAGACATTTTGTTTCCACTCAATTATTAAAAAATATATTTGTCTTTTGTCTATATATTCATTGGGACCACAAACCATCTTTTTATAGAAAATATAACTTTAACTATTTCTAATTTGGCTCCTCAACAAATCAGAAATTACGAATTTGTTTCAACTTTTAATTCATAACAATTGCACTCTTTAGCTATAAGTTACTATATAAGATCACTTTAGTTTTGGCTAATAATATAATGACACCATACATTTAAATTATACATATATAACCTCAAAAATCCTTACAATCTCCCATTGGGCCATATGTGTATGCGAAGAAATATATATATTGTATGAGCTCAAATGTTATCATCATAACCTTAGAGTATAAACAATTTCGTCTATTAACCACAACGAATATAGAATCATGGCGGTTTTCACTACTCCTTTCGTAATTAAACCTTCCCTGGTTACTAAATCCGATATGACTAAATGACATAAATCTTGTTATGAATGTCTAGCATGAAAACCATATGAACGTGATCTACACATGTCGATTTTCAACTGATTTTACTTAAGTGAGATCACTGAATAACTTTATTATACAAAGTGAAATACTCTCAAGATTGTTTTATTTCTGATCATAAAATGTATATATATTTGAATATAGGACATAAAACACAAAATACAAAATAAATTTCAAACTCCCACTAAACAATAGAATCCTTAAATCTTGAAACACCCATTCGAACAATATGCTCATGAAAGACCTTGGGTGGAATACCCTTAGTAAGAATATCCGTTATCATAGAATTTGTCCCAATGTGCTTTATGGGAATTTGTCCACTCTGAACCCTTTCTTTTACAACCATGAACTTAATATTGATATGTTTCGATTTTGTTGAGCTCATGTTGTTGTTAGAGTACAAGACGACTGATTTATTGTCACAATATATCTTTAATGGTCGTTTTATGTCATTTATAATTCGTAGTCCTATGACAAAGTTTCTCAGCCAAATTCTTTGGTTTGATACCTCAAAACAAGTTATAAATTTTGAATTCATGGTTGATTATGCTATAAGTGTCTCTTTGGCACTTCGCTAAAACATAACTCCACCAATAAAAAAATTCTCTTTTATTAAGGGTAACATTTAATAAAACTCAAATAATTAAATATAGATATATCCATTTATAAAAAAGGATATTTAAGACCAAAAAGATTTCTAAAAGGTGTCCACGTTATTTTTTTTATATATAACTTTTTTATATACATAATATTAAAATTTTTGAATTTCCTATTGAAAATCTCTATTTTTCATTCAAATATTTTGAATCCGAATAAAAAAAGGTACTTTTACACATCACTATTGACATATAGATATATAAGGTAGTTATTCAAAGGAAAAACTGTCTATTCCCTCGAAAATATTGCTCTAGTCCTATTCTCCTCGATTTTGACTCACATCCTATTCCCTCTTCGATTTTTAGTTTTCATCATATTCTCCCCTCAAAAATACTGCTTTAGTTCTATTCTTCCTTTATTTTGACCACATCCTATTCCCCCCTCGACTATCAAAAATCTCTCTAAAACCCCTATGTTATTTATTCGCTAATTATCTATTAATCGACCCGATTTTGACCCGAATTTGACCTAATTTTAACTTTAATTTTGACCCAAATTTAATTTAATTTTGACCTAATTTTGACTCGATTTAACTCAAATATATACTTAATTTTGACCCGAATGTTTACTTAAATTTAACCTGAATTTTAACAATAAATCAAATTAATTATTCAATTTAATCGTTTTACTTGGTTTAATTGATTTCGAGTAAAATTGAATACGATTTTTTTACTTGAAATCAATTTTTACCCAAATTTGACCACAATTTTGACTCGATTTAAACCCGAATTTTTACTTAATTTTGATCCAAAATTTACTTAATTTCAATACGAATATCAACAATAAACCAAGTTAATTATTTAATTTAGACGATTTCGAGTCAAAATTTCGAGTCATAATTAATTAAATCGAATAAGTAACTAGATTTTTACGAAATTATCTAAAAATTAACATTTATTATTTTTGTGTGAAGAAAACTCACATCTAAGTTACTAAAATATACAATTTAATATTATATCGGGTAAAAATTAAGTAAAAGTTCGAGTTAAAATCGAGTCAAAATTGGAGTCACAATTTGGGTGAAAATTGGATCGGATTTGGGTCAAAATCAGGACAAATTGATTAAATCGATTTGATCCATTTTTTTATATAATTAACAAAATCGTATTCAACTTTAATTCGAAATCAACTAAATTGAGTAATTAACTTGATTTATTGTTGATATTCGGGTTAAAATTAAGTAAAATTCAAGTAAAAATTAAGTAAAAAATCAGGTTCAAACCGAGTCAAAATTGAAGTCACAATTTGGGTCAAAATTGGTCGGATTTAGGTCGAATTCGGGGCAAATTGATTAACTCAATTTGATCCAATTCTGATAATATTAACAAAACCGTATTCAACTTTAACTCGAAATCAACTAATTTTAATCATTAACTTGATTTATTGTTGATATTTGGGTAAAAATGATTTCAAGAAAAAAAATCGCACTCAATTTTACTCGAAATCAATTAAGTCAAGTAAATCAATTAAACTGAATAATTAATTTGATTTATTGTAAAATTTGGATTAAAATTAAGTAAAATTTTGGGTCAAAATTAAGTAAAAATTCGGGTTAAATCGAATCAAAATTGATGTCAACATTTGGTCTAATTCGGATCAAAATCGGGTCGATTAACAAATAATTAACAAATAAATAAGAGAGAGAGTTTTAGACATATTTTTTATAGTTGAGTGGGAATAGGACGTGGTCAAAATAAAGGGGAATAGGATTAAAATAGTATTTTCGAAGGGGATAGGATGAAAACTAAAAATCGAAAAGAATAGGATATAAATCAAAATCGAAGGGGAAATAGGACTAAAACAACGAGGAGTAGGCTGTTCCCTTATTCAAATGCTTTTCCTTTATTCAAATAACATTCCGTTGTAGAACTATTAAATTTACAGATTTGGCTAATTTTAAAATACCGTAACAAAAATGGCATGGCATATTCCATTGAACAAGTGAAACCAATCTAAAGTCTTGTACAAAAAGTAACTTACATGAATAAAGCTAAAAATGACAAAAAAAACCCTATCTATAAACAAGATTTACAAATCTTGAAATCACAACCTTTTTTTATATATATTTTCATAAACCCACAACGTTTCTTTTCTATCCTAACCCGACTAATATAAATATTTTTTTCGAAATTAATAAATAAAAAATATATTTCTTATGGAATATGAGAAGAAGTTTTGAGGGCATGAAGGATTCGAGTGGAGGAGAACATTGAAGCAAAGGAGTGAGCAAAACCAAGAAGAATAGCCACTTTCACTTGCCCTCTCTTTGGGATCGGACGGCTGTTATTGCTTCTATTTCTCCTCCTGTGATCTTCACCGTTGATTACACTGACTTTTCTTCCCCTTGCCATTTTCTTCTCTCTCTTTGACTCTGTATTGTTTTGTTTGTGCTGAAGTTAGTGTTTAAAGGTTTGATTTGCTTAGCATATCGCTCGCTAAGTCTTACATATATATATACACACCACGTGGTCTTTCTTTAATGCCCTCTGTTTTTGTTAATTTTACTATTTTAGCCCATCGATCATATCACCATTTCAATTGACGATTTTGCCCTCGCCGCCCCTAAGATTTGATGTGATCTTTAAGTCTTAAACAGTAATATACAATAATTTATGAATTTATCCAATTCATACATAGATTAATGTTATCCCATAAATATATACATATTAGAAATCTATGTTTCGTCTAATTTATACTTTATTTTATAAATAAGTGTTTAGATTCTGTATATTTATCTATCATGATAGTTTAATTTAAAAAAGATGTAAATACATGTTTTTATATAAATTAAAATTGTTAAGGATGAAAAAAAAATCAAAATTTTTCACCTGAATCTCACATAATAAAAATTTGTTAGATCAAAGGCTAAAAATCTTTAACCTTATTAAAACTAGTGTATATATAAAACAATTTAAAATTTTATTCTATTTTATTTTCCTAGTTATGTGGACAATATTTTTATTACGAGTTTATTCATTTTATGGGATGACAAAAATAAATCCTACTTTAAAACAAAAGATTAGCAATTTATTTATAGTATGATAATAAATTAGAAAGAAATCATCTCTAAAATCTTTTATAAAAAAAGATGTGTTTTTTATATTCTCTGATATTGTTACATCATTAGAGATCTTTTGGATATTATGATTCACTTCAATCTTCTATTTTAGGATCTAGAAAGAACAAAAACCAAAAAAATAGAAGTTGTTAACTAAGATTTGTTATACATATATACCTAAAGCTGAATGAGATTCTTTCAATAAGTGGGATTAAAGAAGAAATTTGAAATTATAGATTTGCACGAAATCGCTCCTATTTTTGTTTTTGAACCGCTACATGATCAACAATTCCATAAGTTTGGCTTCCATCCTTGAGCTTTAGCCCTTACTTTCTTACGAAGAAGAAGCTTTTTCAGATCATATGGGGGAATAAGACTCAACAACCGGTCGTTCAAGAAGCAAACCAACCGGAAAAGTCAAAGACTTTGAGAAGAAACAAAGAAAAAGATTTCGTGAGGTGGCTCTTAGTCTTAGTTGCGACCCTTGTCTTCTATAGGTTGGAGCTTAGAAAAAGGGGAAAGTGTTTGCTGACTAGGGTTGGCAGCTAAATTCATTCTTCCCCTGGGCAGACTTTCTTTATTGTACGAGATTTTTTAAAAGAAAGAAATCGTTCAGTCAATCACTCACAGATCATTTGCATCGTTGACTACCATAGACCGTCAATTCAATAGAACACTGGTATTGGACATAATTTACAAGAACATTCTGTAGTCTTAGTAAGAGGGGGAAGGGTTCAGGATTTACCCGGTGTGAGATATCATCGCGTAAAAGCGATCAGAATTCGAACACGCCACGTTTTACAAGGAAGGATCGAACCATAGGAACGAATCTACATGGCTATCACCTTCTTTGGCCAGATCTTCCAACCTTTTCACAATTACAGTTCACAGCGCCCAAATTCGCTATATATTTGATGCGGGTTTGCCGGTTTGCTGGTTTTTCCATCATCCAATCCACAAGAAATTCGTTTTTCTAAGTTCATCGATATTGAATCAATCGAACGGACTTCTAACACTTGTTCTACTTTTGGAAGAGAAGATAGAGCCTTGCTCGTTCGCGCAGAAGTTTGATTGCGTGCTACTAAGAACCAAACAAAACTTTTCAAACAAAAAGATGATACTCATACAACGTTTCACACTAAATCCTTTATTTTATAAATTATAAAAAAGTCTCTTTCTGATTCTCGAAGAATGAGAGGCAAAGAGATTGATCGAGAAAGATCTCTTATTCTTATTATAAGATCGTGTGATTGGACCCGCAGATGTTTGGTAAAAAGAATAATCTTCTCCTTTGATAATAATCAAAAATAGAAAGTGTTCAATTGGAACATGAAAACGTGGCCCCATTTCTTCCTGCGCTTCTTTTTCTTTACATACACACTAGGCTTCTAGGACGTCGGATTTGAAGGGATCCAGCTGTAGTGTAGCGCCTGGGAAAATCCTTGCCGAGTTGCATCGCCCGCCTCTACCCTTAATCACAATTCCATTTTTGTCTCAATTTCGTAGTAAATTTCATATTCTCCATCGTTTCGTTGGTTATTCAAAAGAAAAACCAAGGTTATTCCAAAGATTTTCAGTCCATATACCATTTTCCTTTCTAGTGCTCGAATTTGCTTCTGGAGCCCTTGATAATCGGCATAGAGCAGCTTTGGACATTAGCTTTTCACCAAAGGAAAGAGAAAAAACTATAGAGAAAGAGCCCAAGAACTTAGCCTATCATGAGGTCTAATCTCATGAGTCTATCGTGTCAAAGCTAGTAATGCTAAGACTGCCTTTCTTCAAGGCCCAGGAATCCGAATCCCCTCGACGCTGACCAAGAGCCGAATCCAGAGTGACACACGACGGCGACTGCTTGTCGTCGCCATAGTGTGTCACTCGAACTAGATTCGTCTTGGTTCTTGGTCAGCGTCGAGGGGGTGAGGTGCATTGAAACATGTGAAGTGTATGGTTGGCCGGCCTTTCTTCAAGGCCCACGAATCCACTGGACATCTCAGGGACGGGATTTGATACCCGCATCTGATCGAAGTTTCATTTTAGTGCCCCCAAATAAAATAAAGGAGAGCTCTTTCTATTTCTAGGTGGATCACAGGCTTTTCACAGAATTCTATATGTATCTACGAAATAGAGTATGAAATAATGTTTACTCACTTTTCAATTGAGTACTCGTTTCCCTCCTTTTCCTGCTAGGAACCGGACGTGAAGGTATCCCCTCATTGCCAGCTAGGATATGAATCTCCTGATAATATCCATAAATGACTTGTTTTTTTGTAAGAGATATACACTACTATATGTAAATTCGGGTGCATGGTACACATCAGTACTCTAGAGGGGTCGATCATGTAATCAAACGAATTGATTGATCTTATTAATAAATCGATGTCTTACTCCATACTTTTAGGAAACAAAAGAGGAGAACAATAGGGAATCTCTCGCTGATTTTTAGAATTCGACATCAGGAAGCTTACACCCATTCGCTTTAGTTTATCCAAAGTTCTTTAACCTTATGCATGAATTTTTGAATAAGCCATCTTCCTATCAAGGTTAAGGAGTCAACTGAGCATGTCAGCGGCGGTGCTTTTCTTGCGTATTCTTGATAAACCAGTGTTTATATATAGATGTAGAAGGATATGTTTGGGACGGATAAAGCAAATCTTGGTTTTCATTTCCCCTGTGATGGGCTTGGAAAACGAAGACCCGAGATTTTGTGAACAATATGGAGTTGAATTTGTTGATTCTCGGATACGAAGATATCAAATGGGATACATAAAACTGACATGTCCTGTAACCTAGCAGGGAATGAAATGAAGGTATTAAAAAATCATTTTATTATCTTCTTCACATTTAATGTTTATCGTGTTCAAATGTATTGCAATTCCATTGCAAATATGTTCTAATTTATTGCATTTGCTCATTTCCCTCCTAATTCATTGTATTTGCATATTATCTTTATCCCTGAAACGATTCAATAACCTCTTAACCCAAATTTGTTTAATATGACGTTTGGATGGGATGATAGACACATGGAGTTTGGAAAATGTCCGGCACGGGATGCACCTATAGAAGCGGGGATGTCATAGAGCTAAAAGCGCTTGCTTTTCGTGTCTTTTGGAACCTAGAAATTTCGAGTTGTCGAAACTTCTTTAAACAATAAAAACATAAAAGATTTTTTATATATCTTCACGATGTTCGGGTTGTGGAAGACGAGTGGTCGATCCAGAGTTGTAGAAGGAAAATTATCCTTCTCGCTCTCATCTCATGATTTGGAAATCATGACCCATCTCTTCCTCTCGCTCTCCCATTGCATCGTCGATAAACCTCCTTCCAACCTTAAATTCTTCGGTATTACCATCGTCATTGAACCTCCTCTTGATTTTACGAATACATGTTTTTCTCTCTCCTCCCTCTCTATATTCCCTTCTATTTTTTTCTTTGGTATAGAAAGAGGTAAAAGACCTTCAGTTTCGAGCTTTTCGTATGGCCAAGTAGGTTTCAGGGTTAGTCACGAGGAGACAGAGCAACGATCGACATGATCATTTTCCATTCCACAGTTGCTCAATTCCATCCCTTTTCTATCAAAATTTATTTCGTTGGGAATATCCTCAATTTTGAGTATCAAAATTTGCTGATAGCGCTTGCTTTTCATGTCTTCCGGCACCTACAAATGTCGAGTAGTCGAAGCTTCTCTGAAAATCATTTAGTGATAAGATTTTCGCTATATCTTCAAGATGGTCGGGTTGTGGAAGACGAGTGGTTGATCCAGAGAAGTTCAAACAATTGTTTTACTTCGATACTTTCGAAGTTATGGTTTTCATTTACAATACATCTAACAAATATCTTGTTTAAATTTTCAAGTTAAAAATTATTATTCAAAATAATCTTTTAAATAAATATATTTTTATTCAATCATACAGTTGTATTATGAGATACATTTATAAAATATCATCACAGTACTTGAATTATTTAAATCTGTATAATATAAAAATAAAAAATCAATTCAATTATAAAAAAACCATGCATTGTAGAATCTGCATCTAGTTATAAATAATAAAATGGGTTGTGAACTAAATATCATACAAAATGGTTATTTAACATTAACATGTAGGGCTCGACAAATAACAGATATTTTCGAATATCCAACTATTTGTATTTGTATTCGGCGACTATCTAAATTTATTATTTGTATTTGTTTTTGTAAATTCCGATATTTGTAAATACGAATATGTGTAGGATATACAGATATCCG
This sequence comes from Gynandropsis gynandra, assembly GCA_036759665.1. Taxonomy (NCBI): domain Eukaryota; kingdom Viridiplantae; phylum Streptophyta; class Magnoliopsida; order Brassicales; family Cleomaceae; genus Gynandropsis; species Gynandropsis gynandra. The sequence continues at coordinate 3,823,237 of CM071864.1, forward strand.
TCGGATATAGAGATATCCGTATTTGAACCTAAAATTTTTTTAAACGTATAAAATATATATATATATATAATCAATAATTATTAAATATAATCTAAAATTTAATTTAAATTGTACAAAGATGAAAAGATACATAATATAAATAAAACAAAATACCAAATCTTCACATTCATCTCCAGATCAGTTATTTAAATTTAGTTTCGTCGATAATTCTAGGAATATCGTCAATTCATCTAAACAATGAAATAAAATTCGTTTTTTTATATATTGTAATGTTTCTATGATATTATCCAACTCATTTGGATTAAAACCAATCTTGAGTGTAAATTAAATCTTCAAAAATATTAGTTATTTTAAAGTATTCGATATTTAAGTCCTCCAATCATAAATAATTGCATATTTGTCTATATATTTATATAATAAGTGTTTAAATAAGATTAATAATGTTTTTATTTCTAATTTGATCATTAAAATCAATTTTGTTATATATGTATTCATATATTAACTAAATTTTCTATTTAATATTTACGGATATGAATAGTTCGGATAATTGAGTATACTATTTGTATTTGTATTTGTTGAATATCTGATTTCTAATATTTGTATTTATTTAAGCAAATATTTGAATTTTCGGTTTGAATACAATCGATTACGAATCAGATATGAATAATTCAAATATTTTGCCGAGTCCAATTAACATGTATACTCATTATTAATGGAGTGGTGGTCAAAATTTATTTTTTGAACGAGCATAAGAATAATACTCCATACATTGTATCTTAATGAAGCTCTTTGTGCTTAAACTTCAAGTTCATTGTATAATAATAACAATAAATAAACGAATAAAGTGATAAAGCAATAATAATAGATTTTACTTTATGGTGGGCACAACTCTAAATCCAACTTTAATCGTTACCCAATACTAAGGGCATATTAGTAATTTCATTGTGGACCATAAGATTCTCTTTTGCTTAGTGCTCCCTTAACCAAATCCATAAGTTAATGTCACGTTGCATCAAATTCACGTGCTAATTATAAAGCAAAAAAGCTTGCAGATTCCCTATAGATATATCAAACTATATAATATATATTTATATAAAGCTGCAGATTCTCTATAGATATCAAACTATGATATATATATATGTTCGGTTATATTTTTAATTGTCTTTAAAATTTTGAGATTGTAGTATTATAGTGCACACACGTGTGTATATATATAAAGTTTAATAGCAACATCAACAATAAAATCTGATTAAAAAACAAATTAATGAATTACATTTTTAGTAGTTTAAAGTTGTGAATTATGGACTACATGCTGAAACTGAGTAATAATTATTTTTAATTGGCCAAAAAAATCTGATTAGGAAAAGAAAACAAATCTAAATGCTTAAAGTTGATTATATGCGATTTTATGATATATATATTTATAATTATGAAAGTTTAGAGAATACAAATATTGATGTTCATATAATATCATATTAAAATATTATTCAAATTCTAAATAGTTATTCGTTATAGCTAAGTTTTCTTTTCAATATGTTTAGATTAGATAACTACGACCATTAATTTTTTTAAAATACAAAATTCATCTTGAATTCCAAATCCAAATAATTTTATATAATTACGTCCATTATTTTTTTCACATAATTATTAAATTATTTAAATTTATTCTATCAGAATGTTTTTAAATATCTTGCGAATGTTTTCAAATTTACATAAATATTTTACATAATTTAGAAATATCAATACTATAAAAAAAATACAATTTTCGGACGGTTAAATCCATCTACAATCCGTCCGGAAACATTCGTATGGACGGATTCCGGACGACCAACGTTTATCCATAAATACAGACTAAAATCATCGTCCACCAACCGTCGAAAAACTCGACGATTTTTTGATCACTAATTCGTCAAAAATAACTTTTTATGAAAAAAAATCTCAATAGAAACTATAATCAAATATAATTGAAATTTCAATAAACAACTATGCACAATTGAAATATAACAGGATACAACTATGCACAATTGTAATAAAACAAAATAAAAACTATACACAATATGGAATCTTATGAACTAACAATCTATCTCTTTTTTTTTTGTTCATACAAGTTTAAATATATTAGGTCTAGTGATCATGAAAAATATTATACAATTTAACCATAAGAAATCAATGAAATTCAAATAAGTGGCCGATATAAGAAATTCTTTTTTTTTATTAGGGACGACATATAATAAAATAGAAATAATTAAATATAGATATATTAAATATATAATATCAAAAACGAAAATATTTACAAATGTGTTATACGATTGTTTACACTTTAAAATATATTTAGAATAAAGTTATTTATTATCGTCTTATAGAAAACAATATGTGACTAAACAATCATTACAAAAGAACACACATATCAATAGAAACGTCCATTGGAAAATTTTTCAACGTATTTCAACGGGTGCGTGGGGATATCAACGGGCGATAATCCGTTGCAATCCGCTAGAATTATCAATGGACTATCGATGAATATCGTCCATTGATTTTGTGAGTGGCATTCATTGGTAAGCCGGTGGAATTCCACCAGATATTTCAACGGATGCCCATTGAACATTACCAAAGGATGCTCGTTGAAATTTTCAATGGATATCTATTTGAAAATTTAAAATTTTGATGCGACCGTTGGAAAAAATGACAATTAGAAATCAACTGGTGTCGTTGGTATTTCTAATGGGAATCTGTTGAAATTTTCAATATTTATGCACTAATATCAAATTCCCTAGTATTAATAATTAAATAATAAATGCACTTTTAGAAAATGTCACCTTCTTCTAATAGAGATATATACAGATCAAAAGATTGAATGTATATAAGAAAATATATCGTAACTCAAGAGGTTACACAAGAATTCTTACAAGGATTGGAATAATTCATGAGTTTTTGCTTCAATGCACACTTTGTAACGCAAACAATGTTTTGTCCCTACGAAAGATGCAAAAACATGAAGTATCGAAGACAAAAAAATTGTTTGCAGACACCTTTATAAGCTTAGTTTCATATAAATTATGAAATTTGGTTCTTCCATGGGGATGATTTTGGCAGATTATTTTGAAACAACAACGACCAATTCATACATGGATGAAACAATGAAGTGATGTCAAACAATGAGGTACACCGATTTTTTTACATATATTGGATGCAGTGAAACAACCTATATTTAAAGGTTGTCGTTCGATCTCGTTTAACTCTATCATCAAAATTGATGAGTATAAAAACATACTATAATGTAGTTGAAAATGACAGATTCATTTTGCAAAATCACGCGTGAGTATTTACCGGAAAACAATCAAGCTCCAGAGACATACTATGAAACAAATAATGTTTTAAAGGATATAGGCAAACCAAATGAGAAGAATGATATTTTCCAAAATATTTAAATGTTTTGGGGAGGAAACAAAAACCTTTTGGAATATAAATTTTACAGTGCAAACAGATTTTGTCCGAAAAAACCCATCTTCACGAAAATATGTATCGTATAACAAGATATTCTACTTACCTGTAGCAAACAAATTAAGAAGGTTATACAAGTAAAAAAGAATCACTGTCTTAATGAGATGACATGTAGAACACTCGAGGGATGATAGGAAAATACAACATCCATCTGATGGCAAGGCCTGTAAGGATTTCTATATATTTCTCGAGTTTGCATATGAAACGAGAAATATTTATCTTTATCTATGAATTGATGGTTTTAGTCCATATGGAAAATTCAAACGTCAATATTCTCTATGGTCTATGATTTTGCCTCCGTATAATTTACATACGGACATATGTTTGACAAGAGATATTATATATGTTTCTGACATTGTTGATTCTTGGACCAGAATATATGAAGAAAAGTTTTGATGTGTTCTTGCAATCAGTGATTCATGAATTGAGAAATTTGTTAAATAAAAAAAATACTGCATATGACGTTAGTTTGAAATAGAACTTCACATTGAAAGCAATGTTGTTGTGGAAAATTAGCGACTTTCACACATATGGAATGTTATCTAGATGGAGCATGCACAAAAAACTGACATGTCCATGTTATATGGAAGATATGACATTGTTTTGTCCTGTACACAGAAGAAACCATTTTTATTTGATTATCATAGAAAATTTTTTCTTGTGGACATACATTCAGAAAAGATAAGAAATATTTTCGAAAGAAAGTGGTATAGAAAGAAGAGACACCATGCATGTAAATAGATATGAAAATAATATATTAATGACTAAACACAATGACATATTTACAAGAATCGGTGGAATATTAAGGATATTGAGAGCATCAAAAACCGTAAGGACAAGGTGAATGTCATAACTGGAATAGACTTAGAATTTATTATTTATTACCATGATTAAAATCACTCATATTGCGTCATAATTTGGACGTTATGAATATTGAGAAAAAATGATAAAATCATCAACATTGTTTTCAATGTGATGAGGGAAAATGAATGATCACATGCAACAATGAAATTTTTGAAGATAATATATTGAAGATCGAAGTTAGAGTTACACGATGAAAAGACATTAATCCCGATATTCAGATTATCTGGTCCTGTGAAAACAATATTGTTGAGGTGATTAAAAAAGACGTTAAATTTTCAAATGGATATGCATTGAACATTTTTTGATGTGTGGATATTGTGGATTCAAGGCTTATCAGCATGAAAAGATATGATTGTCACATTTTCATGCAGTGAATCATTCCAATTGCGTTTGCGAAGTTATTACCTTGAAATACCTCCATAAACTGTCTCAAATGTCTCCCAGTCCTCCTTGATAGATTTGTATCCTTATATTTGTTTGAATTCAACCAAGTCAACTAAAGAAAATATTATGGCCAATGCTTTAACATGGTAAATGGAACGTCTCTTTTTGATTGGTGTCTATTGTTTGAGTGGTTCTCCTTCTTCTTTCCTTTATCACTTACGACCATGGGAGAGCTCCACCCATATTTGATAGCTCCCCATGCATCTTCGTCAATTCCACCAATATTGATCTTCATTTTAACTTTCTAATACTCATAGTTTGATGTATTTAGCCATAGCGGTTTGCACTATGAGTAAAAATATCGCTTTGTGTTCATCTTTCCTTATAGATCTCTCATAGATGTATGAATTTAATTCCTAAATCGTTGCAAGTTTTGATACCAATTGAAAGTTTAGATAGAAGACACTTGTCGATTTTCCATGGTGTTCACGCACCACACTAAAAAAATTGCTCTTTATTCATATTTCAAATGGTCATCTCAGTTTTGTGTGGGTATACATGAACTACATAACTTAGACATCTTCCTTGAGAACAAAATCCATCTTAAATTTGAAATCCAAACAAAACACACACACAACTCCGTGTGTGAACCGCCTAGAACCATTCTCCCAATATTCTTAATTTCTCAGATGCCTCTTCTTTGAACCACTCATCCACAAACCTCCAATCGTTAATTGTTTAAGACTTGTGTTATAAGAACTTCTCTCAAATGCTTTCAAACGTTCACAAAATTTTTTCGTTCACACATCTATTTTCATCTTGAATTTTTGATGTGGTTTGGACATGCAGACACATCTTTTTTTGAATGTTGAGCGCATTTTAAAAATACTTATCATTTTTTTTTATAAAATTGTTAGATTGTCTGATTTTATTTTCTTAGAATATATATTATCACAATATAATAGAAATGTTTTTTTTTTGTAAATAAATGTATATTATCAAAATATAATAGATATTTTAATAATGAATTATTTGCATAATCAAATATAATTAAAATTTTAATGATAATGACAATTATATATAAAAGATATTACAATATAAAATCTTCATATTATGTTTCATGTGTATAATACTTTATGCTCACTTATTGAAAAACCAGCTCTCTCCCACTAGATACCTAAACAATGCAAAAATATTAGTGGGGATATTATTATTATTAATTAATCAATTTTATTATTTCGAATTATAACATTTTTATTAGAAAACTATATATCCGACAAGGGGATATTGTTGTGTCTGTCTTCTCACATAATCGTAGAGTAGCTGCCTCAGGTATCTCCAATAAATTTATTCTTCTTTTAATTAAATTAAATTATACTAATAAAATAAAAACAATCTAGAAATCTATTATTTATATACCTACGAAAATCTGTCAGACAAATCTACACCCCAACCTATAAAAATCCCACGATGTACTAAATACGAGTAAAATATAATGTGTATATAATATTCATTATATGAAAGATAAAGATATCTGAAAATTTTTGTAATAGATTTCTATAACGAGAAAATTATAAATATTACTCCCTCCAATTTAACAAAAAAACTATATTTTGGTTAATTTTTTTTCCAAGAATATAAAATATGATATACAATTTCTATGATATACTTAATTACTTTTTTAATAATATATTTTTGAAATATTTAAATATTAATAAATGAAAAATATATATATTATTGAAAAATATTTAAAATCTATATTAACGATTAAATCATCTAAAAAATTTATATTATCTAGAAAAATATCTAGATCGGCGAATACTTAAAGAAACACATTGAAAATGAGATGTCTTATAATTGTGTAACATCTTGCCTCGTCTAAACAATGACTCTAACCCATGAATACCCACCCTAAGTTTGAAATGTGTAACTCCGAATTTATTATTTTATATGATTTGAAATAATTATACGATAAGAAGTAATTATCAACTATTGAATTTCCAATCGAATACAAATATCAAAAAAATTATTATTTGAATTAATAGATTTTTTTCATATCATATATCATATTTCTAATATTTGATCCATAATCTATCTATTTTTCTTTTTGAAGTACAAACCATGTGAGTGAGACCCTCTCCTCAACTGTCCACCAACTTATATTCAAACCCTCAATAAATATGCCTTCCAATTAATTCATCTCTCTCCACTTAAATAAATACACATTTCTTCTCTTTATCTCATACCATTTCACCAAAATTTTAAAAAAAAAAATATGTCCACCAAATTCAATAGCTTCTTCTTCATCTTTGTCACTTCTCTCCTAATACTCACACTCTCCCACACTCTTGCAACCCGACCCGACTCATCAACGCGACCCGAGTCGTCAAACCTCAAGAACTCCAAAGGCCACAACAGTAACAAAGGCAACGGGTGGGGCAATGGTATACCCGGATCCGGGTCGGGACCCGGGTTTTCTATACCCGGGTTTGGAAACGGGTGGGGCAATGGGATAATCGGCGGAGGATACGGCGGAGGCTATGGAGGACCTAAAGGAGGATATGGGAAAGGAGGAGTGATTAGGCCTACGGTGGTGTGTAAGGAGAAGGGTCCATGTTACATGAAGAAGTTGAGATGTCCGGCGAAGTGTTTCAAGTCATACAGCCGCTCCGGGAAAGGCTACGGTGGCGGAGGCGGCGGAGGAGGTTGCACCATCGATTGTAAGAACAAGTGTGTTGCTTATTGTTGAAATATTATTGTGACCGCAAAAACCTCTATATATATACATATACATATTCATACATACACATATGTATGTATGTATGTATGTATTTGGTGTTTACTTTTATGAACTAGAATGAACCGAGTTTAAATAAATGAAATATCATATGCTTTTGAGGTTATTTTCACATCCCCCATTTGATTCTGCTAAATGTATTGCTAAGCGAAATATATAACATCTAAATGATATTGGATATTTAGAAATATTATTTTTGGATAATTTTATTTGATGTATTAGTTTATGATATTATTTTCGTGTATTTATAATACATCTTGCATAATTAATGCATTGTTTTTGCGAATTTCTTTGTTCTTTTTAAAATGCAGTTTTAGAATTTATTATCATTTGGTTTGAATCATCTTAAATTAATAGTATTTTATGTTTTTATTCAAAATTCGAAGATTAAATCTTGTGAATTTCTTAGGAGTGTTTGTAATGATAGTCGCTTAAAGACATATGGAGAGTGGTCCGATTACATGCAATTCACATTTTGAAAGTCTAGAAAGAAAGAAAAGTCAGCTATCCATCTGTCTCCTTGACAAACCAATAAAAAAAGAACGAATTAATGTCAAATTAGAAATATCGGTAAATAAATAGATTGTAATATATATATATATATATGATACAAAGATTTATTTCTCTCGTTCCATCTTATTTATTCACTAATTTTTACATTCATTATTATCTCAATTATCACTAATAATCTTATTTTTCTTTATAAATCTATTACCTTTTCTATCAAATATTTATAAAACAATTTATTCTCCCAAAATATTTGACTTTTAAGCATATTCCCCAAATGTTGTGCATTAAATATATTTTGTCCTACATTTATTAAGTCATCTTATACCCTTTAAAATTTAGAAATTTATTATACAACACTTTCAAATTTATTAAATCATCTTATATCTCCTTAAAGTTTAGATATTAATTTTATTTCCTCCTAAAATATGTAAATAAAATATAAACGCAACATATTACGTCTAAATTCTTTATTATTTTTTTCTAAAATTTATGAAATTCATACGCAACATATTACATTTGAACTTATAAACGCAATATGTTACATTTAAAAATTTATAAATATAACATATTACTTTTGATAATAACATATTTCTAAATTTTGGTTATTATATCCATATTTTGATGTTTGATAAAAAAAATATTAAATAAAAAATTTTAAATTATAAAAAGTACTAAAATATCTTCAAAGTGCATGAAAAACACAAAATTCTAACGATTACGAATCGAAAAAAGTATGAAATGATGCCTAGCTACACAATATGTTCACGATTATAAAATGATCGATCATGTAAATTCGTGCAATCTAGACATAATTTTATAAATGATGCAAATGAATTTTGTGTTTTCGTTCATATTGAAGATATTTTAGTATCTTTCATAATTTAAAGTTTACTCATTTTAATATTTTTTAGTTATCAAAATGGAGATATAATGATCAAAATTTAAAAATAAGTTACTATTAAAAGCAATATGTTGCGTTTATAAATTTTTAAATGTAACATGTTGCATTTATAAGTTTAAATGTAATATGTTGCATTTATAAATTTTATAAACTTTAGAGAACAATAAAAAAATTTTTTAAATGTGATATGTTGTATTTATATTTTATTTACACATTTTAGGGAAATATAAGATTAATTTCTAAACTTTATGGAGATATAAGATAACTAATAAATTTGAAGGAGTTATATAATAAATTTCTAAACTTTAAGAAAATATAAGATGACTTAATAAACTTAGAAAAATAGGTTGAATGTACAATCTTTAGAGGAAATATGTTAAAAGTCATATAATTTGGGTGGAATATGTTGTTTTAAAAATAATTGAAAGAAAATGTCATAGATTTTTAGCGGATGGAAGAATAAGATGAATTTTGATAGTTTAAGAAGAAATATGATTATTAATGATAGTTTATGGAGAAATAAAATGAGTAGAAAAGTTGAGCGGAATAAGATCAAAGCCTAAGATTTTAGGTGAATAGGTTTTTGTCCATATATATATATATATTTATGTATGGATTTGGTCTTAATGGACCGCAATTTAATTTAGTTAAAAAATTTATAATTGTTTGATATATATATATATATAATTTATATTATAATCAATACAACATTTTCATTATATTCTCGAATCGATCTTAAAAAAATATAAAAAAAAATCTAATATCACTATATTTAAATCGGTTCGAACCAAATTTTGGTAACATAATATAATTCTTTGTTTTAGAATAATATTTTAAAATTTTAAAAATTCAAATACTTTTTACCATTTTGATTTTAAAAATTATAACTTGAAACCATATAACATTTTCGCCTATTTCATTCAAATGATAAATTAAACTCTAGCATCTAAATTGTTTAGTAACAATATTAAATCTAATATGAAACCAAATAACACATAAAAGCTTTTTGGATTCATAGATTCCATGAATGTTTTTTTAGTAATCTCAAATGGATTAAGATGTTCCCCAACTCAATGCCGTACAAACTATATATATATATATAGATATATTCCAATTCAATTATTTGTTTAATTTAAGGCTAGACAAAATATTCGAAATATTCGTATCCGATTCGTATTTGAACTGAAAATTCGAATATCCGCTGATACAAATACAAATATTAGAAATCAGATATCTGACAAATACATATACAAATAGTAGGCTCGATTATTCGAACTATTTGTATCCGTAAGTACACAAAAAAAATTAGTTAATATATAGATACATTCGTAAATATTCATTATTTACCCAATCCTAATTTAGTTAATATTATTTAATAAATTTTATTTTCTAAAAAGAATTGGTCCACTGGATTGGGGAATTTTGAACACAATGTCCCAATTGGAACATCGTAGATATGTCCCAAAAGGACCATGAAGCAAGACTTTGGTTATCACAACAACCACTGAAAAAAAAATCCACAAAGTCAGCTTTTTCTTTTAAGACATTATCATATAAACAACAAATCCATTAATTTCTCAAATTTGAAACACACATTTACATTATCTAAATTTAAAAGAAAAAGAAAATAACATAAACACAAGGAATAACACATATGAACCGAGACAGACGGATGAAAAATAAGATTACATACAACAAAAACAAAACGTTCAAAGCTCAGGAGATGTGGAAGTTAAACGGCGGCCCTCAAGGCGCCTCGTGCGGCCTCTCGTCTAAGCTCGGCCGCTTTCCCGCTCCCGCGGAAGTACATGTATACTTGCTGCAATGTAGAATAAAAAATTGTGAATCTAACATTAGATTTGATAGAGGTGGCGATATTTTGCGTAAAAACAAGTTGCGGCTTGGAATAGACCTGAATGACCCAAACGCTGACAACGGATTCGAGGCAAAAGAGTCCAAACCCGACAAAGTAGAAGATCTGCGAAAGAAACGAAGATAATCGACAATCGTAGATTATTTCTTTGATTTGCTCGGTTCAAAGTTGAAAACTTTAAAGCCCTTTGGAGGAGGAAGATGACAACTTACCCCAACCAAAGTGTGCTTGTTCAACACATCTATTGCAGGCAAGATCCCCCTGTTAATTCAAAACCAAGTAATCGTTAGAACGATGTCTACACGAATATCATCAACTGAAAGTTAAAATAATCGATTAAGCGGATGTTACTTTGAATCCAACGTCACTACTTCTAAAGGTTTGAAAACAGAGTATGACTGTTGCTGATTATCTGATAAGAACCCATCCCATAATAGGCTCAAACCAATCCCGCAAAGATCCACGAATCTGATTCCAAAAACTAGCTAAAGGGTGTTCATTACTTAGTCCCATTCCTAAGCAATGTGGGATCCTAACAATACCCACCCGTTTAAGCACCTACGTTCTCGTTGGCCCACTCCGATAGCCCATTCTAGATGGCCCACTCTGGCCTAACCCAGGTTGCCCCTTCCGTAGAGTCGGGCCAACGATGTAGGCAGGCTCTGATACCAATTGATAAGAACCCATTCCATAATAGGCTCAAACCAATCCCGCAAAGGATATCATCCCAAAAGCTAGCTTATGGTGTGAAGGTGTCCATGACATTATAAGGCATTACTTAGTCTTATTCTTAAGCAATGTTGGATCCTAACATTATCTCACTTCCACGCTGTCGTCAGTTGCACGTTTCATCGGGTTATTATATGATTTTAAGTCTCCCTAGTTCCTTTTCATATCCTTCTGCGTTTATTCATGGTTTTCCAGGGAATAGGAATTACGAAGCAACTTTGAGTGAAATACAATAAGATTAGGTCTTAACGAGCATAATGGACGTCAAGGCAAGGATTTGGCTTGGCCAGAACAACTATGTACTCTATCCGAGCGAATTCTCTTAAACTTTTGAGACTTTCGCATCTCGGATGGAGCACAGAGTTGTTATAACAGAGCAAAATCTCTTCTTTGACGTCCACGATGCTAGTCAAGTCATAAATCTTGTTGTATTTCACCCAAAGTTGTTCCTTAATTCATATTCCCTGAAACACCATGAATAAACGCAAAAAAAAACGTAAAAATGAACTAGGGAAACTAAAAATCATTCAATAACTCGATGAAACGTGCAAGTGATAATAGAGTGGAAATGAGATGATTGGTGGCAAGAACAAATCATCTGTAAAGAATACATGTGTTTGAGTTATAAGTACATACGCGAGAGATTTTCCTTTGAAGACAACTGGAGGAGCTACGGCGGCAAAGATGCAAAACGCAAGGTGAAGCTGTGGCAAGAAGGTGACGAACAGATTTCTAGTTAAGTAACGGAATATAAATTATAGATCTTTAGTTTAAATCAAAAGATAAGGACATAGACTCACTAGATAGAACAAGAAAAACCATCCAAAGCTGAACGCGCTTTCAGTTCTGTCGGCGTCAAACAATACAAAAGGGGATCATACGAGTAACGGTCAAAAATTAAAAAAAGAAAAAAGAAATAGGCATTAATCATTGAATACTAATACAAGTTTTAAAGGGTCCAAATGTTGAACTCGTTAAGGGATTTAAGTATGCAGACATAGTAAGCATGCAGAAAAGATATTAAGGGCAGCAAATAAGAACCTGAAGGCACGGTAGAGCGGTCGGTACCATAAAACATAAGCTCCAGGAACACCCACTATAAAGTAAATAACGGCGAGAAGCCAGATTGTCACTCCTGAACAAAAGGAAACAACCGAAAATCTGTAAATAAGTATGTATTGTTTTAACAAAAGCAATAACTAGACGGAAAGGAAAATATAGGACTTCTATGAGAACATACCTTCTCCTTTGATCCAAGCTGTAGTAACAGCAATTATATTCCAGAAAAGACACAGAACCATTCCTGCAGAACACGAATCACACATGACTAACTGTGGTGTCATCTTTTTAAAATTAAAAAAAATATATATTTTAACATGTCTCAATCTATTTCTTAAGAGACAAAACTAATCATCAGTCAATGCTCCTAATAATCGATAGTATTATAAATTGAACTCAAGAATATGAGCAAAAAGAAAACAAAATGGAAAGAATGTATATATCTAGCTTTATAAAAAGCATGACCCAATGTATCATAACGAAAATGATAAAAATTACATACCCAAAAATGTTGCGAATGCAACATATTGTAGCCTTTGCAGATGAATTGGAATTTCGTTTGCAATGTCATGGTGAATAAGTGGGAAGAAGGGTGGCCAGTTTTTCACTTCAATAACAATTCCAGCTGTGAAAGAATGAACACATATAAAGCATAATTAAATTATTACGAAGCTCTCACAATTAGAGTGGTACATGGCATATGACACAACATTACACGAACATGTCAAGGTAACATTACGCATTTCTCTCCAAAAGATGGAAGTAATGATGGGCACTAAGCAAAACTTAAAATTATATCAAGATATTGTTTTCAGTAGGAAAAGATTCTACTAGACAAATTTAAAATCCTCGTGATGACATTACTATAAATAGTGCTTGTAGATAACTACCTCGAGCAGCAGCCTCCTCTTTCCGTTTGAGTTCCTACAAGGAACCAAAACAAGTCATTTAAAGGTTTGAAAGAATGCCACTACTAGATAATGTCACGCTGAACAAGCTAGTAATAACCACAAAGAAAACATGCGAAAAGCTATTTTCATGATTGTAAGCATTCAAGGTAATAGATTACATCTCGCTTCTTTGCCATTAATTTCCGAAAGATGTATGTCCAGAGAAGAAAAGGAAAACCGAATGTCCATACTACAGAAGATCACAACAAGTGTATGCAAAGAACATATATACTTTTATATCCATAAAACGAACTCATGTAACCACGAAGGACACAGTTTAATATCCATAAAATCCTTATACTGAAAAGATTCAATTTTAGCAGTCAGTTACCTGCTCCCGCCGTCTTAGCTCAGCTTCTTTGGCTTGGAGTTCCTTCTCTTTCTTCTTCAAATTTGTATCCTGAATTTAATAAACAATAAAAAAAAGATCATATTTCATTCAACCAATCACCTAACCATGAAATATTTCATATTTTTACACCATCTAACCAACCTGTGAAGAAGGGCCTGATCTATCGAGAGGAATATTGACGGTTGCATCACGACCATAGTCGAAACCAACCGGCTCTGGAGGCAAAGGCGAAAGTCTGGAATTCGATGCTGGTGGATTCTAAAAAAATTTACGAATTTACCAAGGTTTTTTTTTTTTTTGGAATCAAATTAAGAATTAAGGTAATCCATGAGAAGCACCTGGGAGTAAACATATGAACAAAAAACAGTAACAGAGAAAAATACTAGGAATGGACAAACAAAATCCAGATTCCTGATTAGTTCCATAACACTTTCAAATTCGTTGAAATCCGAAGTTCTCAGTAATGGAAACTTTTACACTTCTTAATGAAGGAAACTTCAACAGTTGGATCATAATCTCCCAGAAGTTATAATTCCGAAACCATATCTATCATTTCAAACTATGAGCAAATAAATCAACAACGACGACAGCAGCAGCAATAAATTGAAGTAGGTCGTAATCAAGAAAACCTAAGATCCGAAAACTGTCATTAACCAACCCGATTAGAGTCTGAATTCGGACAGAAATCCAGGAAGTGGTAAAAAAACTTACAGAGAAAGGATTGACTTCTTCTTCCTCATCGAAGGGGTTGCGATCGTAGCGATTGGCCATGACTGAAAGTCCTCACAACTTCAGAAGATGAGAAAAGGGAACCAAAATCCGATTGAAAACCTAGAAATCGATCTGATATCTCAACAGAGACCAAGGACTACGAAGAGAGGAGAAGGAATTTTCAGGGAAAGCATAAATATTCCGAGAAAATCTCTGAAATTTCTTAGAGAGAGAGAAGGAGAAATTGTCCTTTGGTCAACATGTTCCACCTCTAGCAAGAACGTTTAGAAAAGTCTATGCGGCAAAATTAAATATTTTATAATTATATATATATATATAAATTTTAAAAAATATTTTCTTAAATTAATTAATTAATGAAAAAAGAGTTTTAAATAGTTATTCTAGTTGAGGTTGAAGAATAAATGGACTTTGGTTATTCAACACAATATTATAAATTATTTTAATGTTCAAACTTATATATTATAAGTAAAAGGAACATTTGTTTACCATGGATTTAAAAGAAATATACCCTTTTATAATTCTACAATGTTTTAAAAATCTCACATCTCCATACACAAAATCATTACCAAGAAATCAAAATCGAACGGAACAATAGTATTTTAATTCGATTATATATATAGATATATATATATATATAATAACCTATCGATATAAAACTAAAATTATTGTAACCTTATTCTTCAAGCTAAGTAAATTAGGTAATTACTCGATTATTTAAAATTATTGTAAACCTAAGTAAATTAGGTCAATCAAATGATTTGTTATCATACATGTGTTAATAGTAAATATAAAAATGATATCATGTTATATTTTATATTGTAAAACAAATTGATGACTTGAAAGATTTTGAATCTTATAATTTATTTATATAATGATCAATAAAATCAAATAATCAAACCATTTAAGGTTTGGGTTTTACTTTAGTCATAATTTTTATAATTATAAATGAACCGAATTGTTTTACAATAGAACCAAATCAAATTACTTTAAATTCGATTATTATTTGTTATTGTTTATTAAAATACATAGAACTCGTATATGTTAAACCCGATCCACAAAACAAATTGAAATCCAAAATGATCATATCTACTGTTTTAAGAGAATCATATAAAATTAACATAATGTTATCAAATAATATCTAACCCTTATTATATCGAATATTCATTTAAACTTGAGACAAATATATATTATTCCCCTGATAATTTTCTTTATTTTTGTTTGATTTTGGTATGTGTTTCATTGATTTGATTATGCCAAATTTAGACCTAATCTTATACCTATGAGAATTTTTCAATTTCATCTAATTTTCTTTTGCGTTGGATCACCATTAAAGTTGTTGTTTAATTTGATAAGACTAAACTATTTGATTATATTTTAACCCAATTTCACATTTATTTTAACCAATTTTCATAAATCTCTAATATCCAACACCACACAGATTTCATAAAATCTATGTATCTTTTTTCTCTCATGAAGAAAAAGATGAAATTTCAGTGAAGTAAACGAAATTTTGACGAAAATAAACAATTCCAACATATTATCTTATATTGTACAAAATGTCAACTTTCAATCGAAAAAATGGAAACCTACTTATCCAAATCGAAACCCTAAAACCTTAAACGTGAAACTCTAAAACAAAACCTCATTTGAAACTTTTTTTTAGGTTATAACAACTTTTTGTTTAACTTGTTTAGGATTGAATTATCTTAAATTTTAGATATAATGGAATTGGGCATTTAGTTTATAACATTAAATGGAAGTTTTAACATTAACTAGATTATGACTCGTGCAATGTGTAGATTAATTTTATTTCGAGAATCGGTTTATTGTATTGAGAGATTTCATTTAGATTTTGTGTATTAACGTAAAAATACGATAGTTATTTGGATAATATATTTTGTTTCTATAGTGATTTATAGTAAACATTTTTGTTGATAGTGTTTTTTAAAACAACTGTTGATATTTGATAAATTAACGAAAATTTATATAATCCGCAAGATCGATATTACTCAAAATTCTTTTTGAATCCGTTACGAAAATTGAAATATAAGGTCATTCATATTTGAGCACTAAAATCAATATTTATGCACATTTTGATTCAAATTTTATTTTTTAAAAAATATCAATAGGTCTCTAAAAAATTATTCAATTATAAAGTCATCTTTTAATCTAAATATTAAGATAATAAAATTATCATTTAATATTAAAACAAACATTATTTTCACCAAAATAAACATTAAATAACAAAATTACAAAATTATCCTTAGAAAACTTACTAAAACCCTGATTTCTAATGTGTATTTGTTGTTAATCTTGCATCTTCCTCCTTTTTTCACCTATTTTTTTCTTCTTCTTGTTATGATTTCTTCTTATTGTTCATCTCTTTTTCCATCGTCGCCTTCCCATGACTCCCTATCTCGCCTCGTCTCGTCTTTTTTCCCACAACTCTCCATCTTGCCTCACCATATCTCTCCTTCCTACGAATCTCCATCTCGCCTCACTTGCCTCGCCCCGCCCTTCACCTTCCCACGCCTCTCCTTCTTACGCCTTACTTCTCCTTCCTACGCACCATCTCAATTCGTTGAGCCCCCCTCTCCTCGTCGTGTATCGCATGTGAGTTTTTTCCTCTCCTCTGGTAGGAGTCGAAAGAAAAATTGGAAAAGATGATGAAACCAATCTCATACGGTGGAGACGATTGTGCGCAGATAAGATGACGATGAATTTTAAAACTGGAAAGAAAGCAAGTTGTCAAGCCACCAATCTAGATCTGCGGGAAAAATTCGTTGAACAATCCATGGACTAACGAAATACATATATGAGAGGAAATAAAAATGATTCCTTTCCCTAAAAATTTAAGAAGAATAAATATTTCGACTATCTTTCATGAAATCAAGGAATTCAAGACATTAAATTTTTTATTTCAGAAGAGAAGAAACGTTTTCGCTATTACTTTTTGTTATGAATTTAGGATTTAAAATATTAATTAAATTTTTATTGAAATAAATAATATGTATCAACAAAAATAATAATTTTTAAAAAATAAAGTTTTTTTTTCTCTATGTTGACGTGGCTTCACGAGAAGATATATTTTAATTGTATAAAAATAATTTAATCCAAAATTTTATATATTGTGTTGTAAAAATTATAGGATAGAATAATGCAATAAAATAAAGTTTTTACGAATACATTTTAGATGTTTAAGATATATTGTTGTACTAAATAATACTTACATTCTAATTTTCATTTTTTTTAATTTACAATATTTGTCACATGAATTGATTAATGTATTTTGAAAATATTCATGTGAAAATATGATCAATATTCTTCGTATAGTTTTTTGAAACTTTCATTTTGTTCAAGATGTTTTTTATCTAAACATTATAAAAATCGTATATTTTCCATGATATCTAAATCACTTTGAAAGTTGAGTCATATAAATGAAATATTATTAAATAAATATTTTAGATTATTATAAATAATTTTATGATATTATTAAATAATTTTAGTAGACAATTAATCTTACATAAATATTTTTAATATTTTATAATAATATGAATAATTGATAATTAAAAAAATACATGATTGGCATTAGAATTTACAAAATAAAACAATTATTTTGATTTCATTTTATATTTGATGGCATATATTTACGGTATCATTCACTACAATAGGTAGAATCGGTCATTTGTATTTTAATCAATTTAAAAAAATATTTTATATTTTTATTTTCATATATTACGATTTTTCACCAAACACATCTCTCTATTTTATATTTATTTGGGATTTATAATTTTGATCTAAGTATTTCTAAATATTAAATAATAATTTATAAGAATATTAAAAATAATATGATTTTTTATGTAATAATTTATTTTATTTTATTATGAATAAGGTTATATAATTTTTATAAATTATTTAATTATTTTTTTATTTATAAACAATATTATTCTTATATATTGTTTTGAGATAATTATAAATCTTTGGTTTTTGTATTATGAATAATTTCAATGAATAATTATTTTATATATATAAATAATTATTTATAAAAAAACGTTTTGTAAGATCAAATTTTTTTTATTTGGTATGAATAAATATTTGTTTTCATATAGATAGATTTGATTTAACTTTTTCTTATATTTATTCAATAAAGATCATTATTAATATTATTTATCCTAATTTTTAAAATTCTTTTTTATAGACAAAAGTAGCAATGTAAACTATATTACAAATTAAAATAGAAAACATCATAGGTCCGGTTACAAATACTCACCCAAAATGACATATAATCTTCACCTAAAAATCTACATGATTACTTCTTAGAGCGTTTTCTCTTTTTGGCTCTGCTATTTACGAATGTAACACTTTCACATCCTCCAAAACAAATCTCCATCCTACAAGGTGACACCGACATTCAACATCTTGTTAATTCGGAAAAAGAAGTGTATATGTACAATTATGTGAATGTGAATCATTTAACCAAACTAAAAAAATTTGTAATTTAGATATCAATCACTCAATCTATAACCGGACTGCCTCGCCTCTTTCGAAAAGCTTATCCTTCACTAACATCATTCCTAATTGCATTAGCATCCTCCATTATTTATCACTTTGTTTTTAGTTTTCATTTCTAGATACCATTCTCATAAGTCATACTATCTGACACTTTTTAGTGAGCAGTTGAATAAAATGGAATTTGGTAATCTCCTCCTACAACATTGAAATACGGGTCGAATTTTGGATACTTTTCCTTCATTTACCTGTGATATGGAGTCAATTAGTTTGAGCACATATATATCAACTAGTAGTGCTAAAATGAATTCCATCTATGCATGTGTGAATTTGATGAAAAATAAAAAACGATATTGATGTTAGGTTGGCATGTAAACCATTTGGCATAAAACCTTGAGAAACATGATCAAAACCCTTAATCACTATTTATTAACATTACATTTAAAAAGAAGAGTTCATCTCAACAAAAATTGAAGAAAAAAACAATTAGAAATCTTACAAATTTGATTAGGAGGAAACATAGAAAAGAAAATGATGCCTCACTTTAGACCAAACTTGTGCATGAAGAGATTGTAAAGCTTCTTCCCCAAATCCTAATGAACCCATCCAATTGAATCATCAAAGCCAGATCAATAGTGCTAATCTATAACCAAATGAAAATCTCAAAGAGTGCTTGTACAAAACCAAATCAGCTGTAGGTAATGCTAACTTATCCTCATTCGCGTAGCACTCAAGCTAGCTCAGGAATGCAAAGCCATCATTGAGTAGTTTAAATCGTAGCATAATTCCCCTTCACATAAAAGAACTTGCACGGACATACTCATATTCAATCGAGAATTAACGAAGTGTAGAAAAGGAAACTCACCTTAGGGTAGCACTCGAAGCTAGCTTACGAACGGAAATCCATCAACGAGCAGTTTAATTCACAATATTAACCTAGAAAATAACCCAAATCCGCTAAAAACGTACCTACAGTGTCATATGATCATCTGATGAATCAAGGTATATATGGATCGATTTATAAAGAGTTTCAAACTCAAGGAAAGAAGCATATCAACGACGACGTGACATATTGTTGTAGATGGTCGAAAAATGAAAGAAGGACAAACAATGCAAACGATCACCCTCCCTCGATATTGTTACAACGATCAAACGACCTTGATTGATTCCCTATATCTTCTTCAACCAAACACGTCATCAGATTGTTCATCCACCGATTATAGTGTATCATGGTCCACTGTGATTCTCAGTCTCTCCCTCTTATGTTGTCTCTCCACCATACTCTGTCGCCATAAATTGACGGTACCGTTTCTCTACTAAATTGAAGATGGTCTACATTGCTCCTGGGATGAATTTGTTGACCGATATGTTCAGCTATTATGAGATAATATCGAAGTTGGTTAACTTTCATCTGTTTCTAACCCTTGATTCTCTATTGCCTTGAAGATTTTTGGTTTTCCATGGGTTTGAACAAGTCTTAGCACGTGAAGTATCAATAAAAGAAAATTAAGAATGAATACTTGGAAGCTGACCGCCACTTACATCAGGCAGAGATCGCTGGAAAAAAAAAAGAGAAACAAGCAAACCTTTGAAACCGTAGAAGTTAGAGAATCAGATCGGTATGGAAGAAGTTTAACGAGAATGAAGACAAAAACAAAGCCGAGAGTGTAGGAAGGAAATGCGGGTGTATTTACATGACTTTACTGCCTACGAAATTTGAGGTAGAGAGTGAGGTTTGAGTGTGGCCAGAACACAATAGAAAAGGAGACACAAAGGCAACGTAGTTACCTGCTAGACTGAGGGTGTTTGGAAGTTGCTTCGTTTGAGTTGGAAGAACAATAGTCGGAGGTTGATGACGATGAAGATATAGAGACAAGGGAATTTCACAGTTCCAAACTCATTCATTCATCGCTTTAAACTGTGGGTTAAGCAAAAAGTCGCAAAAAGCACATAGGAGAGATACAACGAATTTCTATTGAGTTGGATTTACACTTAGTTCATTGTATCAATCCAACGTCGTTTAATGGAGATGAAATAGGGGTGTTCCTCTATCTGGTGACGTGGCAACACGACATCTTTTATATAACATATTTAACTAGGAAGATGACATGAATTTAAATAATTCACGAAACAACATAATTAAAATTAAATTTTGAAGAATATATGGAGGATAAACAAAATGAATTGAGAATTGTTAAGAAGTATTAGATCTTTGTCCTTTTAACTTTTATTTTCTTATAAAAAATCATTATAAAATTACAAAATAAAAATACACACGATTGATTCCAATTTTAAGTAAAATGTCACTTAACATTGTTGTTTCTAGGGGTGGCCAATCTGGGTTTCTCGGGTTTCGGTCCGGATTCGGGTTCCTCAGATTTATGAAAACTAGACCCGAATTGAATCAGAATTTTTTTAGATTTAGGTTCTTCGGGTATCGGTTCAGATTCGGGTTATTCAGGTTGTAAAGCATTGAATCCGAAATAATCCAAATTAAATTCGGGTAATCTGGATTTTTTGGGTTTTTTGAGTTATTCAGATTATTTGGGTTATTCGGGTTCGGGTTATTCGAGTTGTTTTGGGTTTGGATGGATCTTTCGGGTTCTACAAAAAAAAAAACAAAGTTAATATACAAAAAAAATACATATCTAACTCATAAAAATGAACTTCGAAAATACCAACATTTTGGACTATCTGTAACAAACCCAATCCGTAATAATAACGTCTGAGTAAACAAGAATAAATCCAATATGTAACAATAACGTCTCAGAATAAACCTCAATCTACAGGTTCTTCACTAATCTACAAACGGCAGGAATCGAATCTTACCAAGAGAACACGATGATGAAGAGAGGAGACGGTATAACTCTCGTCGCTCAATCTAGTAATGTCTGAGAATAAACCCCAATCTACAGTTGCTACACTAATCGACAAACGAAAGAAAACAAGTCTTACTAGGAGAAGACGACGACGAAGAGGATAACGCCGGGAGAAGATGATGAATAAGAGGATAACACCAAGAGAAGACGACGGCAAGGCTTCAAAACTCGTCACTCGGGCGAGATTAGGGATCGAAGAGAATGGAGGCAGCAAACTTTTGTTGCTCGGGTGGAATGAGGGAGAAAAGAGAATGGAGATGGCACGCTCGGGCGGGATAAGGGAGAGAAGAGGATGGAACGATAGAAATCTCGTCAGTCGGGCGGGATGAGGGAGAAGAGGCATGCTCGGGCGGGATGAGGGAGAGAAGAGAATGGAGGCCGCAACGGAAACAACAAAAACACAAAACAAAAAAATCCTATTTTAATTTGGGTTATTCGGTTCCTCGGGTTTAACCCGAACCTGAATGGGTTCCAAAATTTAGATACATATAGATTTTTAGGGTAACCCATTTACATAACGATTGAGTTTTTGGGTCGATTCAGGTCGATCCAACCGGATAACCGGATTGCCCACGCTTAGTTGTTTCTTAACAAAACAAGTTAAGAAATTAGAAACATCAGGAGATGTATTTATATCTCTGATACTTTGGATATTTAATATTTTATACATATTTGTAATTTATTAGTATTTCAAATATTATAAAAATATCTAAAATATGTGGTTTCGTTGTAATGTTTAAATAAGTCTATTAAAGATCTCTATAAAATAAATATATTTAATGTGCTTTTTCATGATATTAGAGTCTAAGATTATTTTTGGAGTTTGAAGTTTAATTATATTTGGCAAATATTATAGTTTTCAATGATGATAATGAAGATAAAGACAATCATTAAAAATAAAGATGTCATGATTTTTTTTTTGTATTTGTTTTGAATTTTTTTATCTATCCAACACATATGATCCTACGTCTAGATATATAGACATAAACATAAGATAATAGCCTCTACATCTAAATATATTGACTTAAAAATGAGTCCCGGTTTAAACTTAAATTATTCACCTCCGCTGGGTGTATAGACACAAAAATATTTGTTGAATTGTAAGTATATAAAACTATTAAAAATCTCTGAAAAAAATTCATCAGATAATATCACAAACGAAATCTCAATCACAATAAAATATAGCAAAATTTCACCATATATCAAATAAAAAAATCTCCCTACAAACTATTACATTAAAACTAGATTAACCAAATATATTATCTAATGCACGAGTTCCCATTAAACTCCGCAATGTGTTTGGACGAGAATAATATTAGGATGAATGACATTTTAGAAAATAATCCGTCTTGAAATATTTGTAGAAGACAATTTAACAGATAATTGAATCTTAAAGATCAATTATATAAAACAGTACTCGTTTAATTACTTGTCAATCTTTAAGTACACTTGTCAGCTTTTATAATGCACTAAAGATCTCTACAGATAATTCCCCTTGAGTTAAACGTAAATACAACCTCTATTGTTTTTCTCCACTCAGTACAATATCTATCTAAGTACACTTAAAACATTAGAACTCTCATTCTCTCTGTTTTCGTACTTCTCAGATATCATCCAGATCCGTTAACCCTCATTTCTTTTCAGGTTAACTTATCTATCTTCCACACGGCTCAGCTAACCTTCCGGTTCTCTAGCCGCACCATCTTGCTGATTTTTCTTCAGCATTGACTCCGCCAGATCCAAACTTGACTCCACCCTCTTCTCCTTGATCTTCTCATTAACTTCCTTCAATATCTCCTCATTTGAATTTCTGCTCCTTGAATGTCTCAACCACCTGAATTAACAAATATATTCTACGTTCCTATTTATTGCATTAACAATCTCCCCTTTGAATTCTTATCACAGAAACATACTTCAATCAATCATATAGAATTCAAAACAAAGCAATAACATAATTCAAGAACGAAACAAACACCACATAAGAACAAGCAACAAAAATAGATTCACGGATATATGTTCAGAGCATAATAAGTTCAAGCAAGGAAAGTAAAGAATTAAGTACACTTAACATAAACATTGTCTTTAAGTGCACTTAAAAAAAACGATAAATGCGTAGGAACATGTTAGTTCCTCTGTCTCTTTCCTCTGCTTTTTCCTGTGACCGGTTCCTCACGAACCTCCTCATCCTCGTCCTCCTCCTGCATTTCTCCCCATGTTTATGTGATAAGAGTTCAAACGAGGTCAGATTCACAAGAATAATAGCCAATACACAAGAGAATATAAGTGCACTTGATTACCCTGGAATCGTATCAGTAGCCCGTAAACAAACTTCAGGGCTGCATCCAGAGTCTGCTTTAACTCAGGGAACTCCCGAACCATTCTGTTTCTTGAATTTCTTTCAGCAGCTGAAGAGGGCATCTTGGCCATATACCTCTTCTCCAAAATGATCCATGGGGTATATTTTCTCGCATCTCATCTTTGCCAACAATATCAGGAACTTGTTGACTCAGGATATTCAGAATCAAGCATGGGAACGGAAGAATGAACTTTGTGGAGTTGGATAAACCAAGTCCTACGATGGAGTCCAGGAACACCTTTCCAAAGTTAATTTGGATATCATTCTTCAGGCAATACAGAAAGATTGTTGTATCTTGCCTAAGCCCATCAGATTTTTTGTTTCGCACCCAGTTAGTGCGAGAAATCTTGTTGAGCAGAGGGTACTCCCACTGAAGTTTGGAATTAGGAATCTGACGAAGCCACGTAACCATTTTACCGTATGTCAGTTCCTTAGTGACAGTGTCCATATCCAAATCGAGTTGAAGTTCCTTTGTGCGTGTCATAGCCACATGTGGGATCCCAAGAAACTCATTGATCACCTTAGCACTAAATTTGACAACATGACCACGAACATACGTGGTACCAAACAAAGCTGAACCTTAGTCTTCAATCTAGGAAACCAAATTCGCATAGAATTCATAAATAAGTTCCTTACACACAGGAATCACGGTAGTGACTGTGTGTGTTAGCTTGCGGTTCACTAAGATTTCCCAAATGGAAAGATGCTTGAACTGATTAAAACTCAGACCTCGTTCAGAAAAAATTTCCCTTTCCTTAAGCGTTTTAAGCCTAGAGACGTACGAATCCTTGTATAATTTGTGTGAGTAGGCCTGGGATGAAGAGAAAGGAGTACCTCTTCGTGAAGATGCAGAAGTTTGGTTATCTGTAGCAGAGACCGGTCGTTGAGCAGCTACAGGCATTGTAGGAACAGTAGATGGAGCAGCACTCGGTGGTGAGGTCGATGTGTTCTGTGTTTCTCTCGGTGGGGTCAAAGATTGCGAAGCTTCCCTTTTTGGGTTTAAAGTTTGTTGCGATTCACTTTGTGGGGTCGACGTAGAGGGGACCCTTGGTTGGCTATCAGGGTATGTTTGAAGATGCACCATTGACGTTGCATTTTGTCATCGATTTTCACTTTTATTTGGAGCAAAATACTTTGTCACCAGAACTTTGTACCTTCGTCCATTGACACGCAATGGGTTCCGCGTGAACACCAAGTCTCCCATTCGTACCTCCTGATTGTCAAGGAGGAGAGTATCATCCTCATTTAGACCAAATTTTGTGCTGCGTATCTCCATTGATTTTGAAGATAGTATCTGCAAGGGAACAAAACTGCTTCTCGTTCTCTCGGAGGTATGAATTAGGGTTTCAGAATTTTAAGCAACAAATAAAGTGCAACATTTGAAAGAGAGTTAAGTGTAGTTGCAGCGAAAAAATAGGAATTTTGAAAAAATTTGAAGTAACCGCACTAGTCACATCAGCCCACAAACTATCACATCACATTTAAAATTTTTAAAAAAACTGCCAAGTTTCTCTGAAGAAACACTCAAGTGTTGATATCACTCGTCAGATCAATGTATAAACCCTAGCTATAAAACATGATATAAAGAACCAAAGCAAAATCAGACCGTTAAGAATTAGTCAAGAATTGCAAACGGCTGATTGTTTAAGTACACTTATTGAATATTTTTCTCCACTTAAACACAAGCTACAACATTGTATTGCTTCTTATTATTTTTATTTTCTTCTTCTTTTTTTAAACACTCATTCACAGTTTCTAGGACGTTGTGTAGATATCATTTTGTTCATATAACAAGCCCCTTGATTACCCTTTTTAGGTATACTCTTATGCAAGCATAGAGGAGTATGTAAGCTCAATTTTAGCTTTGTATCATAGGACGTTATAACTAAAACTGAATATCTCCCAACCTAGACCCAAGCATATACTCATGACAAACTATTTTTATCTCTACATAGAAACATGCATAAAAATTGTCAGAGGAGTAAACGAGAATTTTAAGTGCACTTGGGTCACGAGATAGAGAACTTATAACTTGCAAAACTCTAAGATTGTTCAAAACACAGAACAATGAGCAATTAAGTGTACTTAAATCAAGCAAACATCTGAATAATTTCCCTTTTCTACGTAAGATCATCAAATACTCTGAAAAAAAAATCTACCAATGTAATACGCAAAGGACAATCAAAGCTCACAGACACCAAGTGATTTTCTCAAAGAAACAAACCGATTTAAATCCAAGGGTTTTGTGAAGATATCCGCGAGCTGACGTTCTGTAGGCACATACTTCACTTTTAATTGTTTTTGTTCAAATTTCTCCCTCAAGAAGTGATGACTTATTTCAATGTGCTGTGTTCTAGAATGCTGAACAGGATTTTTCGATATATATATAACACTTGTATTATCACACCATGCAGTAAAAGTTCTGGATTTCCTACCGTAGTCCATAAGCATTTGATTCATCCATAAAAGTTGAGTGCCACAGCTTCCCAAGGCAATGTATTCAGCTTCAGCAGTAGATAAAGACGTTGAATTTTTCTTTTTAGTGTGTCAGTATACTAAATTGTTTCCAAGAAAGAAACAATCACCAGACGTGCTTTTTCGATCATCCACATTGCCTCCTCAATCAGCGTCGCTGAAACCAGCAAGTTCACAGTTAGTATCTTTGGAATATAAAATGTCATACTCTGTTGTACCTTTGACATATTTTATTATTCGTTTCACCGCCAGCAAATAGGATTTTTTCGATTTAGCTTGATATCTGGCGCAAATCCCTACACTTAGACCCAAATCAGGTCTACTTGCAGTGAGATAAAGAAGACTTCTGATCATGCTTCTATACAGTTTAACTTCAACATCTTCACCATCTGCGTCTTTTGTCAGTTTTGTTGTTGTTGACATAGGAGTACTTGCTGACTTACTATGGTCTAGTTCGAACCTTTTCACCAGATTTTGATATATTTACTCTGAGAAATAAATAGTCCATCGTCGAGCTGTTTCACTTGTAGACCAAGAAAGTAACTGAGTTCTCCAAACATACTCATTTCAAACTCCCGCTTCATAGTCTGTACAAACCAATTTACTTTTTCCTGCGATTTAGAACCAAACACAATGTCATCAACACAAATCTGCACAACCAGCAAAATACCATCAGAGTCATGAATAAACAAGGTTTTATCAACTCCCCCTCTTTTGTAGTCGTTCTGAATTAGGAAACTTGTAAGTCTTTCACACCAAGCACGGGGTGCTTGCTTCAACCCGTATAAGGCTTTCTTTAGTTTGTAGACATGCTCTGGATAATGTGGATCCTCAAAACCTTTCGGCTGTTCCACATAAACTTCCTCTTGAAGTATCCCATTTAGAAATGCACTTTTCACGTCCATCTGAAAAAGCTTGAAACCAAAGAAACAAGAAACACCAAGCAGTAGACGAATTGATTCTAATCTAGCAACAGGAGCAAAAGTTTCATCAAAATCAACTTCTTCCACTTGCATATACCCCTGTGCTACTAATCTTGCTTTATTTCTTACAATCTCACCTTGTTCATTTGTTTTGTTCTTAAAACCCCATTTCGGGCCAATCACATTCAAGTTCATTGATCGAGGAACTAAAATCCAAACGCCATTTCTAACAAACTGTTCTACCTCCTCGTGCATGGCCTTTATCCGTGATTCATCATCTAACGCATTACGAACACACTTAGGTTCTATTTGCGAAGTAAAACATGCAAATTTTACCGTATCATGATAATTTACTCGTGGTTTGATACGTGTGCGTCTTCCATCCTCAATGTTGCCAATAACATCTTCTATTGAGTGATTCTTGTGCACCATTGTTTGCTCCATGTTGGTTCGAGAATTTTCATGTTTCGAGATATCTCCATATGTTTCACATTCAGCCATTTGTTGATCAGTAGGTATACTTAAATGTTCATGAGCTGAATCTATCTGTTCCTGTATTGTTTCTGAAGAAAAAGGAAAAATGATACTATCAGTTAAGTGATCCTCATCAAAAACAACATTTCGAGATTCAATAACCTTCCTTGTGCGCAAATTGAAAATTCGAAACGCATTTGTGTTATTGCCATAACCAAGAAAGATTCCCTCATCACTTTTATCCTCGAACTTACCCAAGCATTCTCTATCATTCATTACAAAGCAAGTGCACCCAAAAACATGAAAATAGCTTAAGTTGGGACTCTTACCTTTCCACAGCTCGTAGGGTGTTTTAGACATACCTGGACGAATGTAAACACGATTAATAATGTAGCATGCTGTGTTTATGGCTTCTGCCCAAAACCTGATAGATATTGATTTTCCATGCAACATCGCTCGAGCCATTTCTTGCAATGTTCTGTTCTTTCTTTCAACGACTCCATTTTGCTGTGGTGTCTTGGGTGCTGAAAATTCGTGGATGATGCCATGCTTTTAACAGAATTTGTTAAATACATCATTCTTGAATTCTTTTCCATGATCGCTCCTGATTCTCTCAATACAACCTTAGTATTTTTCAATTGAAGAAACAAAAAATGAAATAA
This sequence comes from Gynandropsis gynandra, assembly GCA_036759665.1. NCBI lineage: Eukaryota > Viridiplantae > Streptophyta > Magnoliopsida > Brassicales > Cleomaceae > Gynandropsis > Gynandropsis gynandra. Next base: position 3,852,167 of record CM071864.1, read on the forward strand.
CTCGAATGTTTCAGATTTTTCTCTTAGAAATTTTACCCAAGTATATCTAGAAAAATCATCAACAATAACAAAAATGTATCTTTTCCATCCACAACTTTATGTTCGCATTGGACCTATCAAGTCTATATGCACCAGCTCCAGAATTTTATCAGTCTTCACTTCGGGCATCCGTTTGTGGTGAAATTTGACTTGTTTGTCTAGTTGACATGGTTTGCATATTTCTGTTTTATCTAATTTTAGTTTAGGCATACCTCTCACTGCTGTAGAATCAGATAATTTCACCAGAGATATGTAGTTTACGTGTCCTAAACGCTGATGCCACAATGACAATATATCATCTGCTGCTTTGAGGCAAACTCTCTCTTCAGTCCACACGTAGCAATTATTTGAAGACCGTGAACCTGTAAACACACATTTATTGTCAGAGTTCATCACTTGACATTCCTTGTTAGTGAATTTAACCTGGTGATGACTGTCACATAGTTGACTAATGCTAATTAAATTAGCCGTTAAGTCCGCAACAAATTGAACATTTTTCAAAGTTGTTTGTCCATGTGAGTTGATATCTTCTCTGCCAAGTATTTTTCCTTTATTTCCATCACCGAACACTAGGCTTCCTGCATTCTTAATTTCAACAAAGTTTGAAAACAGTTTCTAGTACCTGTCATATGTCTGGAACATCCATTATCAAAGTACCAAGTATTAGATTTTTCTTTTTGAGCAGAAATATATGCAATATTACAGTACAAATCACTTTTCTTTACCCAAATTTGTTTGACTTTTAGTGACTTACCTGCGTCATACCTGAGTTTTTTGTAGCAAGTGCGTTGTTTATGACCTCTGATTCCACAGAAAACAAACAACCGAGTTCCTCTTCCTGCTCTTACCTTGGTACATTCTCCCATGATTATGTCCATTATGCTGTGTAGGCACTGTTCTTCTCTGGTTGTTGTGTTGATAAGGCTTCAGAAATTGTCTTCTGAACCTATACTCAAAGGCATGATCATTTCCACTTCTTCTCGTCCTAGAATTCTGTATATTCTGACCTTTATTAGGAGTACCGTGAGTCAGCTATTTTTCTTTCCATTTCAGATTTTCTTGCAAATCCCCTCCAGAAACAATTTTGTTTTCCGACTTGTTTGAGTTCCCAATATATCCAAAACCCTTGCATTTGAAACATTGTGTCTCTCTTAAGTTTTTCAGCATACTTTCTCTTTTTGCGATGCTAGGACAATCTGATTTGAAGTTACCAAATCCTTTGCATTCGTGGCATTGAGCTCCAGATTTATTCTCCTTTCTATATCCAACTTCCTCAGCTGATGATTTTTTCACTCCTGACCGTTTCTTCATCAATTTTCCAAACTTCTTGGTCAGTAATACAATATTTTCTTCAAGCCTGTCCAATCTAGTGCTTTCTGAGATAGCCTGTAATACTACTCCTTTGCTTCCATCTTTAGCGATATCTCCTTGTTCAAGTTGAAGTTCAAGTTCATATGCCGCCAAGATTCCAACTATTTCTTTGAAGCTTGTAGTATATGTATTCAAGGACATGTTCATAGCAACCTTCTGTGCATGAAACTTCTTAAGAAGACATCTCAGTAATTTTTTAATCAGTTTCTTATCGTCCAGAGTCTGTCCAAGTACACTTAGGGGTGGGCGTTTCGGGTTCCGGGACGGGTTCCTCGGGTTCGGGTCGGGTTCGGGTTCCTCGGGTTCTAAAAAATTGAACCCATAAAAACCCATTTGGTTTTCGGGATGGGTTCCTCGGGTTTCGGGTTGGGTTCGGGTTGTTCGGGTTCTGAAATATTGAACCCATAAAAACCCGAATTGTATTCGGGTTCGTTCGGGTTCTTCGGGTTCCTCGGGTTCTTTGGATTCGTTCGGGTTCGTTCGATCGAATTCGAAAACATAATTTACAGAACAATTTACAGAAACCCCAATCGATCGAATTCGAAACCCTAATTTACAGAACAATTTACCCAACCCCAATCAAAACAGATTTACAGAAACCCCAATCGATCGAATTCGAAACCCTAATTTACAGAACAATTTACCCAACCCCAATCAAAACAGATTTACAGAAACCCCAATCGATCGAATTCGAAACCCTAATTTACAGAACAATTTACCCAACCCCAATCAAAACAGATTTACAGAAACCCCAATCGATCGAATTCGAAACCCTAATTTACAGAACATAGATTACCTCCGTTCTGATTGTGCGCCGATGAAGGGGCGACGACGAGACGGGAGGAGGGGCGACGACGGGAGGAGGGGCGAGAGATTGGGATAGAAGAGAAGAGAAGTCACAGGGCATTACGGACTAAGTACACTTACTTCATTTGCGATGGCATTCATTCGACTGCTGAATTCTTTTACGCTTTCATATTCCCCCATCTCTAGCTTCTCAAACTGATGTTCTAATATATCAAGACGTGTTATTTTGACACTTGTGGTGCCTCCATGGATAGTTTCCAATGTATCCCACACGTCTTTGGCAGACTCGCATCCTTGAATTTGTTTAAATTCATTAATATCCACTGATGAAAAAATAGCTGTCAGGGCTTTTGCGTTGAAGGTTGAACTTCTTTTTTCACTAGGTGTCCATTGATCTGATGGCTTCTCCTTTTCATTTCCATTTTCATCAATGATAGTCGGTGGCGTCCATCCATTCTTCACGGCACTCCAGGCATCTTCGTCAATTCCTCGTATACTTGCCCTCATCTTGACTTTCCAATATCCATAGTTAGACGCATCTAACATGACAGATTTTCCAAACGAATACATATCTCTTGGTCCTTCCATTTTTGTTGTCTTCTCGGATCTCAAACCAATTTTTAGATTTACTCTAAATTTTGGTTACATGCTCTGATACCAATTGAAATACTTGTAGAAGACAACTTAGCAGATAATCGAATCTTAAAGATCAATTATATAAAACCGTACTCGTTTATTTACTTGTCAATCTTTAAGTACATTTGTCAGCCTTTATAATGCACCAAAGATCTCCACGGATAACTCCCCCAGAGTTAGACGTAAATACAACCTCTAATGTTTTTCTCCACTCAGTATAATATCTATCTAATTTCTCCACTCAGTACAATATTTATCTAAGTACACTTAAAACATTAAAACTCTCATTCTCTCTGTTTTCGTACTTCTCAGATATCACCTAGATCCGTTAACCCTCTTTTTCTTTTCAGGTTAACTTATCTATCTTCCACACGGCTCAGCTAACCTCCCAATTCTCCAGTCGCACCATCTTGCTGATGTTTCCTCAGCATTGACTCCACCAGATCCAAACTTGACTCCACCCTCTTCTCCTTGATCTTCTCATTGACTTCCTTCAATATCTCCTCATTTGAATTTTTGCTCCTTGAATGTCTCAACCATCTGAATTAACAAATATATTCTACGGTCTTATTTTTATTGCATTAACATGTCTAAAAGGTTATATATAATTAAAAAACAAATATATTTTCTATCTACAAACGAAAGAAAACAAGTCTTACTAGGAGAAAACAACGGCGAAGAGGATAACACCAGGAGAAGATGACGAAGAAGAGAATAACACCAAGAGAAGACGACGACAAGGCTTCAAAACTCGTCGCTCGGACGAGATTAAGGATCGAAGAGAATGGAGGTAGCAGACGTTCGTCGCGCAGGTGGAATGAGGGAGAAAAGAGAATGAAGATGGCACGCTCGGGCGGGATAAGGGAGAGACAAGGATGGGGCGGTAGAAATCTCGTCGGTCGGGCGAAACGAGAGAGAGAGAAGAGAAAGGATAGCAAAATTTCACCATATTATCTAATGCACGAGTTCCCATTAAACTCCGCAATGTGTTTGGACGATAATAATATCAGGATGAATGACATTCTAGAAAATACTCATGTTGCATCCGTTTAAAAGGTTATATATAATAAAAAAAACAAATATATTTTCTACCTTTTTCATTTTCTTTTTGATTTTTTTGCTATGCATGTCTATTTTTTTCTCTTTTTTTTTTTTTGGATTAAGAAGGGTTGTGTCTTGATCTTCTATTATGCCTATGTTGTTTGAGTCTAACAGCAAATGGATCAATCCAGTTCTTGTCTTCTTCAACTGCTCTATTCCATCTTTCTTTAAATGCTTGAAGTTCCCATGTCGATTGCCTCCTTATCTGTTCCGTCATTAATACACAATCAACAACAACAACAAAAACAATATCGTCGTTAAATTTTTATTGTCAGAACGATGAAACGTAACAGAAGATTCTCGAGTGTTTAGCTTCGAGACGACAATGACTGTTACTCACCTCTGTTCTTGAATCAAATGTGGCAGACCCGCGTCTCTGATTTCCATTATCATGTCAAATAAATCGATCAAGATCGTAAAAAGATGTGAGATTTTGTTTATAATGCGATCAAAAGCTTACTCGAGTAGGTACGCTTCGAGAGGAAGTCTGAAAAGAGATGAACAGATAATGGTCATGCTCGATGAATAGTCGTTGAGGAAACAAACGGGTCGGGTCCGAAATAAGGATTTATCTCGACCAAATACAATACCTTCTTCTCGGGGTGTCCACTTCCGCCTAAAGTTTGAATGCCTTGATGAAAGACGTATTCACTGTCCACGATCCCGACCTTCTTTGTACGATCGCCCTACAGCATTCAACTGATGCATAAATTAAATACAATCGATCATTGATGCAATGCATGCCCATAAATTTTTCAAGGAAACGGGCAAATCAAACGCTTTTTCAAACGTAAATACGGAGAGGCAGATCTTAGAAATCTCAAGTTCTTTATAGATCGGTGGAGAAAGATCGATATCAAGCGACATCCATTGAACGAACGAGAATAAACGCATAATTCAGTCATATAAAATCTCGAATTTATGTTATGATCTTAATTTCCAGATTCTTATAGACCAAAAGTTTGAAGAAAGTTTAAGAAAATGAACTTAACCTGTGCGCAGTACCCAAGTTTCATATCCATTCCCCATCCATGAACAAGATCATTCTGCAAATTAAAAACAAACGAAAACGGGACTTATTTTTCCGTCCGTATTTGCAAACGGATTGCAGACGTTTTTATTTTTGCGACTCACGTTTGCGGACCACTGTTATAGGGACAGATTCTTCAGTTCCTAAATCATCAATTTCTAGTAGTGTATGCGCAATGTCTTAAATCTTTTCATTTCCCGCTATTTAATGTTGGACTTTCTTCGGTTGAATTTATCGATGGTTAGGTTTTACATTCAGTTTAGTAATGTCAAGAACGGTAATAACTTCTGAACTTCTCTCAAACCGATAGAAAAATACACAAACTATTTTTTCAACATATTTATTCACAAATTTCGTTATTACGTCACAATAATACATTAACGTGTTTTTTCTAAGAATATTATATGAATTTCTTTAAATTCTTTTCAAATTGATCCACGAGCATAAACGTCATTAAATTGATCAATTTGGAAGTAATTGTAAAAGTTAATATAGTAGGTCTGGCCATTTCGGGTTTCGATTCGGACTTCTGTTCTTATATAATATATTATTATTTAAATTTGATATTTAATTATAATTTTAATTATATTAAATAAATATTCATTTGATAAATATCATTATCTATATATTTTTTATATTTTCATGTAACCAATCAGTTATCCACGATTATTCGGTTAATAACCAAACCGAATCGAATCCATTTGGTTTTTTAACTTCCATACCCGATCGGTTATTTTATCTACATTCGAACCGAACCGAATGACCATAATTCGGTTCGGTTCTATATAACCGAATCAAAATGTTCACCCCTAGACAATAGCCTGTTAATTCATGTATTATTGTAAACCCATAGAAATGTTAATAAATAAATATGTAAAAAAAAATAGTTAATATATTTTTATTTCAGTTTGGAGACAAGTTCAAAAATTATTATGAGATTTTCATTATGAAAATGTTGATAAACTTACTTGTATAAGATGCCAAGTGCAAAACCATGCAGCTCTAGAGAACACCGGAGCCATTCCTTCGACAAATCTACAACCGAAAAAAACGATTATTAAATTCTTTTACGATAATCGAAAGAAGTCGTTGCCGCTATTGTCGAAGAACGATTACCCTGTACACGGAGGACCTTCGCTCGCGTTAGAACACTTCATATTGCCTCTATGATCGTAAATTCTCCTGTTTTAAAATCGGCTAATCTTAAGTACAAATCCACGGAAAACACTAAGAGAACTACGGAATTTACATGAAATTTACCTATGAACTCGCTTCGATCTAGAACGAACCGTGATTCTATGGTGAATTTCAGTCGAGTTTGGGTCTAATGCCGGCTGAGATATCTCTAGTCCCTCCGATTTAATGATCCTAAGGTATCTGCAAAAAAGAAAATGTTCCAACCACTAAACTAGGAGTGGACATTTCGGTTCGGTTATATAAAACCGAACCAAACCGAAAAAAACTATAGTCATTCGGTTCGATTCGGGTGTGTATAAATAACTGATCGGGTATGAAAATTAAAAAACCCGAATAGATTCGGTTCGATTCGGTTATTAACTGAATAACCGTGGATAAACGATTGGTTACATAAAAATATAAAAAATATATAGATAAATGATATTTATCAAATGAATATTTGTCTAATATAATTAATAATTAAGATTAAATATCAAATTTAAATAATAATATATTATATTATATTTTTAAAGTTTATGAATTATTTGAAATATTCTGAATAATACCATTTATTTGTAATTCTATATTATAAAATACTTGGTAAAATCGAAATAATAACTAAACAAATTAGAGTTCGGGTTTTACTTTGGTTACAATATTTTATTGATATAATCAAAGCGAAACGTTGTAAAACCGAACCGAACCGATTTAAATTCAGTTATTGTTTGGTTATTATTTTTTAAAACCCGAATAATCTATACCCATTATATCCGAACCGAAATCCAAACTGAAACCCGAAATGGCCAGGCCTAGACTAAGCCCGTTAAGTTTTTTTGAATTTGAGATGAAGATGCATAGTTACGTCTCGTATATTCATGTAATAACATAAGTCGAATAACGAAAATTTACCTTTCTGGGTTAAAATTCTTCACTCCAAGATCTTCATCCCAAAGAAAAATATAATCGTAGATTGATACAATGTCGGGGTGAAGAAAACGTTTTGCAAACCACCTGATTACAAACAAAAAAACCCGACAAAAAATTACTACAACCATTAACCTTAATCAAACATAACTACTGTTTGTTGAGTACAGTAATATTATGTTACCATTTCGTCTGGTTCGACGCAACTATATGTATTGCCTTCGAACTCCACTCTAAATCCCACCAATTATCCATTTTTCCGTCATAATGAAATAGAATCACGGTAAAATTCGCTGGTAAAAACTGGAAAAATTTAAAGTTAGAAGACAATTAAGTTTCACCCGAAGTCATTCAAGTAAAAAAAAATTAAAATTTACCTTCTGTACAACAGCATCAACCTTATCCTTTTGTTTAAGACCTACTGGCATTGCCAACAAGTTACGGTTGGTCAATTCACCTCCCTATGTTTCGATACAACGGAAAATATATATTTACCGAGGTGAAAAGATAAGTAATTTGATATATTCGATTAAAAATCAATGCCATCGGATTAACAATTACATACCTTTAACCTTAAATTACTGCTAGACCAAAGAGGTTTTAATTCCAAGTCTGACCTCGAATGTATTATACCGCGAGGTAAGCCCTTTAACCATTCCGTATTTGATTCAGATTCCTGAAAATGATTGAAATAACGCTGGTAAATCGGTATTGGTTATCAAAAATTGGATACTAAAATGTATGAACATAAACAATAAAGGAAGACGTTACGGTCCAACAGGGCGAAAATAAGAAGAAAGTTATACGATATCGAGCTTTTAAATGTTACCTGTGCCATGTCAAGAGGATAGTCTTGTTCTTCCATCTGATAACAAAAGTACGAAAAGAGAAATTTAATTAATAATGTAATCACCGGATGAAAAGAGGAGAAGAAAAATACACGGAGTAGATAAATTTTGTTTGTTAAAGCTTTGTCCAAAATCATGCAACGAATCAATAGACACGGTTTTTTATATTTCCTATTGAATAATAACGAATCGACATGTAATTTCTTGAGGGTCGGTAAAAGCCTTCCACTTTGCCGAACCACGTAAAACCCCGGTGTCCCATTTTTCCACTTTTCTCGTCTCAAATTTGTTGCCAAACAGTTATTTATCCACGTCCGATCCTAACAGTAATCCTCTCAAACTGTAAGGAGAAAACACCGGTATTTCTCTCTTACAATGAGAAGAAGAATTCTCTCAAATAACCAAGAGAAAAACCTTCTTTCTCTCTGTTTTTTGTATTCTTTTTCTTGTTTTCTGATTTTGGAATATTTTGAACTCTCCAAAACCCCTCCATATATACGGGAAAATTTTCGAAAAAAATAAAAAACGGGGTCCGCAATGGCGTGGGGCCCACTACCTTGAACCAAAATTCAACAAAGTCGGTAACTTTCTATACCTGACTTTAATTTTAGTCAAAAAGTGATTTTATCACTATTTTTTTCTTCAGAATCAATAGAATCGGGTTTTTTCTATTTCCTATCAAATAGTAACGAATCGACATGGCTTTTCCCCAATGAATTGTGCATCAAATAACATCAAAATGACTAATGGATCCACCATACCTCTGTTTGTTCATACTGAATATTTGTAGTCTTGTACCAAACAATCAAAAGAACAGTGCATAGGAGTGCCATAAACGGCTTCATTTTCCATCCCGATTTACCCTGCGTAGTCCATTTACGATTCAAATCGAATAGAAACATTAAGATTAACATATTGAGCGTGAAAATTTGAGGTCTTGGAGTGAAAATCTTACCCCTTCATGAGAAATATTTCTTCGCTTAACGAGTGATTTCCATGATTTAACCGATTTCATAGAAGGTAAATCATGTTCCATTACCTATACAGAAAGCTGCAAAAGGATCAAAATTTGTACAATCAAAGGTTATATTAGTTTTCTACTAAGCAAATCATCAAAAAGAGTTCCCTTTTTTTCTTTTTTTTTATATTTTCCAACATTGGTTAAAACTAAGGATGAACCAAACAGTGATTTTGCAAGAACTTTCCAAAGGTTAACAATGGTAAAACTTACCAGAGCCACCACCGTAAAAAACACGAATCAAAAACTACTTGTTGTCACCGAATCTATCTCTTCAAAGCTGATTCAGGGACATGCATGATGATTTCAGTCTAAATATCTACAAGAAAATTTACCCATTATTAGGTCTCAAAATGGTAAAAACTCCCAACAAAGAGTAAAAATCAGAGCTTCAAAATATATATCTGCAACTGCAAGAGACCCATTTATCCAAAATAGAAACTTGTAGCGTATAACAAAGCAAAAGCAGGAATCTTTCAGTAGACACAATGATCACTGGGAACTAGAAAACAAGCAACGGTGTTTATCCGAAAGAGAAAATATTTTCCCGGAAAATGGGTTATTGAAAGATGTCGCGTTTTCTGGTTTTTTACTCACTTTCCCGGAAAATATGAAACCATTGGAGTCACTTAGAAAACAATACGGTTAAGGATTTGCGAATAGAAATAAAATTGGTAAAATTTATTCAGATCTAAGGAGAGTAAAACGATCCTCGGAATCTCTGCTTGTGAACAATACAATTGAATCTATTAAAGTGATTAAACAATTTGAAAAAAATTACGATAATTAATTAATTTATGCGTAATAAATATTAAAGCCAAGATCTTTTATTACATGAGACAAGACATAAACACAAAAAAAAAAAGACAGAAACAGAGGAATCATCAAAGTGAAGAAAAATTGAAAGAAACCTGGAGAATGAATCACTGTAATGAAGCATAATCAGCTGCAGGATCAAAGAGAAGAAACCTACAAAGCTCTTCTAGAGAGAGAAACAGCAAGATGTTTGATGAGAAGACACTTTAGAGAGAGAAAGAACAAATACAGCTTTTTTTTGCATGAAAAAAAATTGGATTTTTTGAGGAATTTATTTTCTGAAATAGATCAATGGAACAAAACCAAACAACGAAATCTTGAGTGGAAACGACTCGTGTCCTCTTCTGAATCTTTCTCTCTCTCTCTCTCTTAATTTTATAATAATATAATTAAACAATAATTAATCACGTTTGTGAGTCCCATACGAGAATTAATACTATTATTAAAAAAAGAAGAAGACAACAAAGAAATTCCATGTTTTGCGTTCTGCCATAATTTTACTCCTAAAGTAACTCCAAATTACTTAGATGGATTCTCGGTTACTCTTGATCAATGTTCGAAAAAGCATTAGATAATTATTTAACGTTTTAACGTCTAAAGTGCAAAATGGTGTTTAATTAAATTAGATAGTAATATATAAAAAATGGAAAAAATAAAATTATCAATAAAATCCAGAGACGAGATAGGTCTTCCAAAGAACAAGGCTTCTAATAAAAAAAATATCATTATTAATAAATGAAAATTTTAAAAATTATATTTTTTAACAAATATAAAGTCAAAATATACATCTATATCATTTTGATCATAACAATAAAAAACATCTAAAAATCAAAACACTCGATTATCAGGGAGAATATCAGAAACACTTCAAAACTACCCTCCTAAATCTAATAAAAAAAAATTAGAGAAAAGACATATGTGCCCTTAATGAAAAATACATATAAAGGAGGTAAATGCAAATATGAGAGGAGGGTAACAAAATAGAGAGTTATTTCCTTTTATTTTCGAGTGTTTCCCTTCTATTTTCGAACGATTTCCTTCAATTTTTGAGTAACTTCTTCCCATTCTCGAGTTATTTCCTTCCATTTTGAGCGTTTTGCAGCAATTTTCGAGCGATTTCCAACAATGTTTCAGCCATTTTCAGTGATTTCCACCAATTTCCAGCGTTTTTAGCGATTTTTCGGTGATTTTTGGCGATTTCCGGCGATTTGTAGGTGACTTTCAGCGATTTCGACCGTTTTCCGTCGATTTCTGGCATTATCCGGCGTTTTCTGGCAATTTCCGACGATTTCAGGCAGTTTCCGGCGATTTCTGGTAGTTTCCGGCGATTTCTGGCATTTTCTGGCGGTCGCACTAGGTCACAAGGTCGAACAGGGTCACAGGGTCGAACTGGGTCGGACTGGGTCGCAGGGTCGGACAGGGTCGCAGGGTCGAACTGGGTCGGACAGGGTCGCAGGGTATTTTAAGATTTATAAGGGTATTTTTGAAGCGAATTTTTTTTTCAGGAAGGATATTTTTGAATTTACTCCCGATTATCGTCTAAAAAATTATTTTGTGGAACATTATTTTTAATGTCTATTATATTAAAATACCAAATCTCATATTTGTTAAATAATTATATCAAAATATGCAATATTTTATATTTTTTAATTAATTATACACAATTTTATTTTAAATCATTGGATTTATCTTTTATTTCAATGGTTATTATATATAAATTTAATATGGTAGAATATGTGAACTAACTTTATTTAATTAAAATTTTAATCTATCATGTCATATTTTCCGATTTCTCTATATATATTATTTATTTTTAAAGACATCATGTAAATACACATATAGTTACATTTAGAGATCACATATAAAAAGTATACAAAAATTTATAGTCTTACATTTTAAATATACACAATTTTAATACAAATTGAAAGACTAGTTGAAGACAACTTTGCAAATAATCAAATCTTGAAGACCGAATATATAAAACAGTATTCGTTTATTTACTCGTCAATCTTAAAGTACACTTGTTAGCATTTCAAATGCACCAAAGATCTCCACGGATAACTCCCCCTGAGTTAGACGTAAATAAAACCTCTACTGTTTTTTTCTACTCAGTACAATATCTATCTAAGTACACTTAAAACCTCAGAAACTTTTTCTCTCTGTTTTGTGTACTTCTCAGATATCTCCCAGATCCATTAACCTTCTTTTTTCTCGTCAGGTTAACATATCTATCTTCCACACGGCACAGCTAACCTCCCGGTTCTCCAGCCGCACCTTCTTGTTGAACTCTCTTCAGCATTGACTCTGCCAGATCCAACCTTGACTCCATCTTCTTATCATTGATCTTCTCATTGACTTCCTTCAATATCTCATCATTTGAATTTCTGCTCCGTGAATGTCTTAACCACCTACGATCCTATTTTTATTGCATTAACAATCTCCACCTTTGAATTCTTATCACATAAACATACTTGAATCAATCATATAGAATTCAAAACGATGCAATAAATAATTCAAGCACAAAATAAACACCACATAAGATCAAGCAACACAAATAGATTCACGCATATATGTTCAGTGCATAATGAGTTCAAGCAAGGAAAGGATTAAGTACACTTAAAATAAACATTTTCCTTAAGTGCACTTAAAAAACGATAAATGCGTAGGAACATGTTAGTTCCTCTGTCTCTTCCCTCTGCCTTTTTCTGTGGCCGGTTCCTCACGAACTTCCTCGTCCTCGTCCTCCTCCTGCACATCTCCCCCTGTTTCTGTGATAAGAATTCAAACAAAATAGATACACAATTATAATAACCAATGCACAAGAGAATATAAGTGCGCTTGATTACTCTGGAATCATTTTAGTAGCCCTGTAACAGACTTCAGGGCTGCATCCAGAGTGGACTGCATAGTCTCCATGGTCTGCATTAATTCAGTGAGCTCCTAAACAACACTATTTCCTGAAGTTCCCTCCGAAGTTGAAGAAGGCATCTTAGCCATATACCTCTTCTCCAAAATAATCCATGGGGGAATGTTCTCTCTCATCTCATCTTTGCCAACAATTTCTGGAACTTGTTGACTCAGGATGTTCTGAATCAAGCACGGGAACGGAAGAATGAACTTCGTAGAGTTGGATAAACCAAGTCCTACGATGGAGTCCAGGAACACCTTTCCAAAAATTAATTTGGATATCATTCTTCAGGCAATACATAAAGATTGTTGTATCTTGCCTAAGCTCATCAGACTTTTTGTCCCAGTTAGTGCGAGAAATCTTGTTAAGCAGGGCGTACTCCCACTAAAGTTTTGAATTAGAAATTTGACCAGGCCACGTAACCATTGTACCGTCCGTCAGCTCTTTAGTGACGATGTCCAAATCCAAATCAATTTGAAGTTCCTTTGTGCGCGTCACATCCACATGTGGGATACTAAGGAAATCATTGATAACTTCAGCACTAAATTTGAAAACATGTCCACGAACATACGTGGTACCAAACAAAACTGACCCAGAATCCTCAATCTCCGGAACCAAATTCGCATAAAATTCATAAATAAGTTCCTTACACACAGGAATCACAGTAGTAACTGTGGGCGTGCGCTTACGGTTCGCTAAGAGTTGCCAGATGGGGAGATGCTTGAACTGATTAACGTTTAGACCATGTTCAGAGAATATTTCCCTTTCTTTAAGCGTCTTAAGCCGAGAGATATACGATTCCTTATATAATTTGTGTGAATAGGCTTTGGATGGAGAGAGAGGAGTACCTCGCCGTGAAGATGCAGAGGTTTGTTTGTCTGTAGTAGAGACCGGTTGTCGAGCATTTATAGGCGTTGTCTGAACAGTGGAGGGAGCATCACTCAGTGGTGGGGTCGAGGTATTCTGTATTTCTCTTGGTGGGGTCGAAGATTGTTGAGCTTCCCTTTGTGGGTTCGAAGTTTGCTACGATTCACGTTGTGGGGTTGAGGTAGAGGGGACCCTTGGTTGACTATCAGGGAATGTTGAATATGCGCTATCGACGTTGCATTTGGTCATCTATTTTCACTTTTATTGGGAGCAAAGTACTTGGTAGCCAGAACTTTGTACCTTCTTCCATTTACGCGCGATGGGTTCCGTGTGAACACCAAATCCCCCATTCTAACCTCCTGGTTGTCAAGCAAGAGAGTATCATTCTCATTCAGACCAAATTTTGTGCTTCGTGTTTCCATCGATGTTGAAGATAGTTCTGCAAAGAAAAAAAATCTGCTTCTCGTTCTTTTGAAGGTGAGGGTTAGGGTTTCAGAATTTCAAGCAACAAAAAGAAAGCAGCAGTTGAGATAGGGTTAAGTGCAGTTGCATAAGTAGCGAAAAAATAGGGATTTTGGAAAAAATTTTGGAAATAAATGCACTAGTCACGTCAGCCCACAAACTATCCCATCACATTAAAAATTTAAAAAAAACTACCAAGTTTCTCTGAAAAACACTCAAGTACTAATATCACTCGTTAGATCAATGTATGAAACCAAGCTATAAAACATGATAAAAAGAAACAAAGCAAAACCAGACCGTTAAGAATTAGTCAAGAAATGCAAACGACTGATTGTTTAAGTACACTTACTGAATATTGTTCTCCACTTAAAACAAGCTGCAGCAATGTATTACTTATTATTATTTTTATTTTCTTCTTTTTTCTTTCCCTTTTTATAAACACTAATTCACAGCTTCTAGGACGTTGTGTAGATATCCTTTTGTTCATATAACAAGCTCCTTGATTACCCTTTTTAGGTATACTCTTATGCAAGTATAGAGGAGTATGTAAGCTCAATTTTAGCTTTGTATCATAGGACGTTATAACTGAAACTGAATATCTCCCAACTTAGACCCGAGCATATACTCATAACAAATTGTTCTTATCTCTGCATAGAAATAAGCATAAAAGTTTTCATAGGAATAAGCGAAAGATTAAGTGCACTTGGGTCACTAGATAGAGAACTTATAACTGATAAAACTATAACAGTGTTCAAAACGCTGAGCAATGAGCAACTAAGTGTACTTAAATCAAGCAGACATCTGAGTAATTTCCTTTTTCTACGTAAGATCGTCAAATATTCTGAAAAAATCTATCAATGTAATATGCATAGGACAATCAAAGCTCACAGACGCCAAGTGACTTTCTCAGAAAAACAAACCGATTTAAATCCAGGGGTTTTGTGAAGATATCCGCAAACTGACGTTCCGTAGACACATACTCCACTTTCATTTGTTTTTGTTCAACTTTCTCCCTCAAAAAATGATGTCCTATTTCAATGTGCTTTGTTCTAGAATGCTGAACAGGATTTTTCGATATATCTATAGCACTTGTATTATCACACCATAAGCATTTGATTCATCCATACAAGTTGAGTACAAAAACTTCCCAAGGCAATGTATTCAGCTTCATCAGTAGATAAAGATGTGGAATTTTGCTTTTCACTATGCTAGGATACTAAATTGTTTCCAAGAAAGAAACAACCACCAGACGTGCTTTTTCGATCATCCGCATTGCCTCCCCAATCAGCGTCACTGAAACCAGCAAGTTCACAGTTAGTATCTTTGGAATATAGAAGGCCATACTCTGATGTACCTTTGACATATTTTATTATTCGTTTCACAGCCAGCAAATGAGATTTTTTCGGTTTTGCTTGATATCTGGCGCAAATCCCTACACTTGGACACAAATCAGGTATACTTGCGGTGAGATAAAGGAGACTCCTATTCATGCTCCTATAAAGTTTAACTTCAATATATGAGTCTTTTGTCAGCTTTGTTGTTGTTGACATGTGAGTACTCGCTGACTTACTATGGTCTAATTCAAATCTTTTCACCGGATTTTTTGCATATTTACTCTGAGAAATGAATAGTCCATCTTCGAACTGTTTCACTTGTAAACCGAGAAAGTAACTAAGTTCTCCAAACATACTCATTTCGAACTCACGCTTCATAGCCTGTACAAACAGTTTACTTTCTCATGCGATATAGAACCAAGCACAATGTCATCAACATAAATCTGCACAACCAGCAAAATACCATCAGAATCATGAATAAACAAGGTTTTATCAACTCCCCCTCTTTTGTAATCGTTCTGAATTAGGAAGCTTGTAAGTCTTTCATACCAAGCATGTGGTGCTTGCTTCAACCCGT
>CM071864.1:3871256-3912905 GCA_036759665.1 Gynandropsis gynandra
GAGCAAAAGTTTCATCAAAATCAACTCCTTCTACTTGTGTATACCCCTGTGCTACTAATCTTGCTTTATTTCTGACAATTTCACCTTGTTCGTTTGTTTTGTTCTTAGAAACCCATTTCGTGCCAATCACATTCAAGTTCATTGGTCGAGGAACTAAAATCCAAACGTCATTTCTAACAAACTGTTCTAACTCCTCGTGCATGGCCTTTATCCATGATTCGTCATCTAACGCATCACAAACACACTTAGGTTCTATTTGCCTGAATGCAAATTTTATCATATCATGATAGTTTACTCTTGGTTTGTTACGTGTGCGTCTTCAATCCTCAATGTTGCCAATAACATCTTCTATTGAGTGATTCTTGTGCACCATTGTTTGCTCCATGTTGGTTCTGTGATTTTCATGTTCAAAGAAATCTCCATCTGTTTCACATTCAAGCACTTCTTGATCAGTAGGTACACTTAAATGTTCATTAGCTGATTCTGATTGTTCTTGTATTGTTTCTAAAGAAAAAGGAAAAATGATACTATTAGTTAAGTGATCCTCATCAAAAACAATATTTACAGATTCAATAACCTTCCTTATGCGCAAATTAAAAATTCAAAACGCATTTGTGTTATTGTCATAACCAAGAAAGATTCCCTCATCGCTTTTGGCATCGAATTTACCCAAGCATTCTCTATCATTCAGTACAAAGCAAGTACACCCAAAAACATGAAAATAACTTAAGTTCGGACTCTTTCCTTTCCATAGCTCATAGGGTGTTTTAGACATACCTGGGCGGATGTAAACACGATTAATAATATAGCATGTTGTATTTATGGCTTCTGCCTAAAACCTGATAGATATTGATTTTCCATGCAACATAGCCTGAGCCATTTCTTGTAGTGTTCTGTTCTTTCTTTCAACGACTCCATTTTGCTGTGGTGTCTTGGGTGCTGAAAATTCGTGGATGATGTCATGCTTTTGACAGAATTTTTGAAATACATCATTCTCGAAATCTTTTCCATGATCGCTTTTGATTCTCTCAATACATCATTTAGTATTTTTCAATTGAAAAAACAAGAAATGAAATAACTCGAATGTGTCGGATTTTTCTCTAAAAAATTTCACCCAAATATATCTAGAAAAATCATCAACAATAACGAAAATGTATCTTTTCCCTCCAAAACTTTATGTTCTCATTAGACCCAACAAGTCCATATGTACCAGCTTCAGAATTTTATCAGTCTTCACTTCGGGCATCCGTTTGTGGTGAACTTTGACCTGTTTACCTAACTGACATGGTTTACATATTTTTGTTTTATCTAATTTCAGTTTAGGCATACCTCTTACTACTGTAGAATCAGATAGTTTCACTAGAGATCTGTAGTTTACGTGTCCTAATCGCTGATGCCACAATGACAGTATATCATATGTTGCTTTGAAGCAAACTTTCTCTTCAGTCCACACATAGCAATTATTTGAAGACCGTGAACCTGTAAGTACACATTTATTGTCAGAATTCATCACTTGACATTCCTTGTTAGTGAACTTAACCTGATGATAATTGTCACATAGTTGACTGATGCTAATTAAATTAGTCATTAAGCCCGCAACAAATTGCACATTTGTTAAAGTTGGTTGTCCAGGTGAGTTTATGTCTCCTCTGCCAAGAACTTTTCCTTTTTTTCCATCACCGAACACTACGCTTTCTGCATTCTTAATTTCAACAAAATTTGAAAGCAATTCCCTCGTACCTATCATATGTCTGGAACATCCACTATCAAAGTACCACGTGTTAGATTTTTCTTTCTGAGCAGAAATATATGCAACATTGCAGTACATATCACTTTTCTTTACCCAAATTTGTTTAACTTTTGGTGACTTACCTGCGTCATACCTGAGTTTTTTTATAGCAAGTGCATTATTTATGACCTCTGATTCCACAGAAAAAACAAACTATTGAGTTTCTCTTCCTGTTTTTATCTTGGTGCATTCTTCTATGATTATGTCCATTATATTGTGTATACACTGATCTTCTCTAGTTGTTGTTTTGATAGGACGTCTGAAATTGTCTTCTAGGCATGTGCTCAAAAACATGATCATTTCCACTTCTTCTCGTCCTCAAGTTTTGTATATTCTGACCTTTACTAGGAATATCGTGAGACATCTGTTTTTCTTTCCATTTCAGATTTTCTTGCAAATCCCCTCCAGAAAAAAAATTTATTTTCCGACTTGTTTGAGTTCCCAAGATATCCAATTCCATGGTTATCGTCGTTTCTTTTACCAATAGAGAGCAAGTGGTCCAGTTTCTCAGAATCATTTGACAGCACTTTAGCTGTTTATTGGTCTCTTCTAATTGTCTTCTGGCAAAGTGCACTTCTTCTTCCTTAGCAGCTACTTCTTGCTTCATATCTTGAATCTGAGCTTCCAATTTCTCATTTGTCTTGATTAGTTGGACATTTAATTTGCTCATCCTATGTCACTCATTGTAAATAGTCTCTACATCAACTTCGTCGTCTTCTTCTTCAAGTTGATCTTTTACACTTCCTTTATCATTTTCATCAATAATGCCGATAAATGCAACAAAACTCGACTGTTCCTTTTCAGTCTCATCTCCAGATTCAAAACCGGATTCATTAAACGTGATTAATGATTTTCCCTTTGCCTAGTTACTGTCAGCACATTCATTTTTAGTATGTCCAAAGCCTTTGCATTTGAAACACTGTATCTCTCTTAAGTTTTTCAACATACTTTCTCTTTTTGCGATACTAGGACAATCTGATTTAAAGTGACCAAGTCCTTTGCACTCGTGGCATTGAGCTCCGGATTTATTCTCCTTTATATATCCAACTCCCTCAGCCGATGACTTTTTCACTCCTGACTGTTTCTTCATAAATTTTCCAAACTTCCTGGTCAGTAAGACAATATTCTCTTCAAGATTGTCCAATCTGGTGTTTTCTAAGGTAGCCTGTAATACTACTACTTTGCTTCCATCTTTAGTTGTATCTCCTTGTTTGAGTTGAAGTTCAAGTTCATACGCAGCCCAGATTCCAACTAATTCTTTGAAGCTTGTAATATCTGTATTCAAGTACGTGTTCATTGCAACCTTTTGTGCATGAAACTTCTTAGGTAGACATCTCAGTAATTTCTTAACCAGTTTTTTATCGTCCAGATTCTGCCTAAGTACACTTACTTCATTGACGATGGCATTCATTCGACTGCTAAATTCTTTTACGCTTTCATACTCCCCCATCTCCAGTTTCTCAAACTGATGTTCTAATATATCCAGACGTGTTCTTTTGACACTATAGTGGTGCCTTCATGAATAGTTTCCACATATCCCATGCATCTTTGGCAGACTCGCATCTTTGAATTTGTTTAAATTCATTAATGTCCACTGATGAGAAAATAGTTATCAAGGCTTTTGCGTTGAAGGTTGAACTTCTTTTCTCACTAGGCGTCCATTGATCTGATGGCTTCTCTTTTTCATTTCCATTTTCATCAATGATAGTTGGTGGAGTCCATCCATTCTTCACGCCACTCCAGGCATCTTCATCAATTCCTCTTATACTTGCCTTCATCTTGACTTTCCAATATCCATAGTTAGACGCATCTAACATGACAGGTTTTCCAAAAGAGTACAGATCTCTTGGTCCTTCCATTTTTGTTGTCTTCTCGGATCTCAAACCAGTTCTTAGATTTACTCTAAATTTAGGTTACCTGCTCTGATACCAATTGAAAGACTAGTTGAAGACAACTTTGCAGATAATCAAATCTTAAAGACCGAATATATAAAACAGTACTCGTTTATTTACTCGTCAATCTTTAAGTACACTTGTTAGCATTTACAATGCACCAAAGATCTCCACGGATAACTCCCCCTGAGTTAGACGTAAATAAAACCTCTACTGTTTTTCTCCACTCAGTACAATATCTATCTAAGTACACTTAAAACCTCAGAAACTTTTTCTCTCTCTTTTGCGTACTTTTCAGATATCTCTCAGATCCGTTAACTTCTTTTTTTCTCGTCAGGTTAACTTATCTATCTTCCACACGGCACAGCTAACCTCCTGGTTCTCCAGCCGCACCATCTTGCTGATCTCTTTTCAGCATTGACTCTGCCAGATCCAACCTTAACTTCATCTTCTTCTCCTTGATCTTCTCATTGACTTCCTTCAATATCTCCTCATTTGAATTTCTACTCCTTGAATGTATCAACCACTTGAATTAACAAATATATTCTACGATCCTATTTTTATTGCATTAACGCAAGTCATCTAATTAATCTTGTTTCGTGGCAGCATTATGTATCTCATATGTAATAGTCTTTTATTAGTATAAATACGAAGCTTAATAAATTATAGTTCAAATTAATATATCCAATTTCACGTAATTATATTTATTTTAGAGTTTCTTTAGATGTCTAGATGATATAATGTCATGAAAATAAAAGCAATTTTATTATTGTCTTCTTAGAAAACGTTTAAATTATGTCATAATACCGGAAGATAATACGATGAATGATTTGCATTGAAATTGTCAAATTATAGACGAAAAATTAGTTCTTATTTTATTGATATTATATTGAACTAAAATATACATTGTAATTTCATTTTAATAAAAATAATTTGCCAAACAAAACATATAGCAATATATATAACTTCTTCATGTTCTAATAATAATAATAATATAAAATCAAATATAATATAAATAGAGAAATATGATCAGATTGTGGACTTCTGATCTGTCAATTTTTTGGTATACCAATCTAATTTCTTGTGACAAAGTCTAAAATCTTTCGGCAACTAATTCTTTTTGAATTCACATATTTTATTTTATGCATTTCTTAAAAATTATTTAAGTAGGTGGTCTCCTCTACCAAAGCAAGTGTAAACGCAACTTTCAAAGATTATCAAGTAATTTAACATCGTTTCATTAATTAGATAATTGAAATTAAATATTTTTCCATACCCTTAAAAATTCCACAAAATTTCCACAATGTGAACTAAGATATATAATTCAATAAGTAAAATTTCAAACAGATGATTCGATGGAATATGATTAGTTTGTGAAGATTTTCTAACCGTTCGAGATTTTTAGAATAGAAAAATAGATAATCAGGTAGAATAAGATAAGTTTTTGACAATTTTCCTAGTCGTGGAATAAGATTAGTTTTAGGTGATTTTTCTAATCATGGAATAAATAGAAAACCAACAGAAGACTTCCTTAAATTGAGGTATGACCGTAGAATATCTTTATAGGAGGAAAATAAAGGAATCAGAAGGATATTGATATTCCTAGATAAGATAAGGTAAGATCTCTATCTTTTCTTCTTCCATATTCCTGTTGCTCCAGCCCTTTAGTAAATTCTCATTATGGTCCAATGTTTCTTACATTTCTTTTCTACCCTTTACGGCTTATTCTGCGAGCTTCTAATTCGGCCATATACAAGTAGGCCTTGCGGAAATTTTGTCCTTTTAGTTTCTTGTGTTAGTGCATCATCAGTCTGACCCTCTTTTGATGTAATGACATTTCCAATGACCTCATCACCTACGACAATAATACTTTATCAGGAACGCTTCCCATGTGTATTAGTTACATTTTGATTTGGCTCGCTGTACACAATAAGGTTAGAGTTTACAAGTTCTCTTTAGACGACTGAAGCAGTTGTGGAATGAGCTTGAAGGTCACAAGCCACTTCTCAACTTTCATTGAGATATGTTTCACCATGAGTTAATGACTGACAACGAGGAAGGACTAATTCATTAGTTTCTCATGGATTTTGACGATGCACAGTTTAGTACCATTCATTCTCAGATTTTTGCTTATGATATGTTATCCGAACTCAATTAAGCTATTAATCGGGTGATTCAAGAGCTATGTTATCAGCTTGTAACTCCATGTAAACATCATTGGTTTTGCTATTACAACTTCTTCACCTCTCGTCTCTCAAGTTCTCATACCAATCACCAGTGCCAAATGTAAATTTTTTTACATCGAAGAGAATGTTTTAACTACATAAAAATATATTAAAAACAAATTATTAAAAATAAAATATTTCATAAATATATCTTACAATTATTAATATTCTAACATCTATTTATAATAACATCATTTATAATTGTTTGATATAATTAATTTTATTAAATTAATTATGGAATGAAAACATTATTTGATTTTTAAATTGGGAGAAAAATATTGCTAAAAAATTAAAAATAAGTATAGTAAATAAAAAATAAAGAAATAAAGAAATGAAAAGAGAATGTGTGAGATGTGAAAAAAATATACAAAATTTAGATTTTTTATTTTATATAAAATAAACAAGAAAATATATATTGGGGTAAAATTAACTTAAATTTCATGTAACTATAACTTTTAATATTAATTAACTTTTATTCTATCTTTTAAAATAAAAAAAATTTAATAAACTTAATAAAAGAAAGCATTTGGTGCATTTGAGCCCATGGTAACACTATGCATTTGCCATTGACTGTCACTTTAGTCCGTGATCGTAATTCGTTTGTGTTCATTGCAATTGCAAGGGTCATAATGTAGTCTATCTTTTGAGCTTCACGAATATCCTGTTTGGTAGGAGGATCGACCCTATCATGACGTGTGATCTTGGTATTTTGACTAGTGTTGAAGATATTTTTCCATGTCTTGTTGTATTGCTTTATGACTCTAGTAATGGCGGTTGTTAAACAGGGTGTTATCCTGTCGGGTGATGACTTGCTTGTTTCTTATGTTCTCTATGTTCCTGGATTACAAGCCACATTGATCTCTTTAGCATGTTCAAATATCTTCTCACATTTACTGATCATTTTTATGTCCTTTAGGACCGCATGACGAGAACACTGATGGAGTGGATGGAGACTACAACATGGTTACAAGTTTAGATGAACGATTGGGGCATGTGTGAATCAAGCGGTCCGATTGACTTCTCGAGATCTTTGGCCTCGTCAAATCGGTCATCCCTCCAACACAGATTTGTTTGTTTATCCTAATTTGGTTTGCGTTGATAAACACTTAGATAATTCAGTACCTTGTGGCATTTGTTTTCAAGCCAAAAAGACTTGTTCTCCATTTCTAGACAGTTTTAATAATGCAGATTGCTTTGATCTTATACACTATGACGTTTAGATCTTTACAACACTCCATCTTCATGAGAAGACACATATTTTCTCATCATCGTTAATGATTGTTCTCATTCTGTGTGGGTATATTTGATGTTTGCCAAGTGAGAAGTACATGTTATGTTACACAAGTTCCGTACAGATAAAAGAGGAAAATTTTCGAGCATGTGTTCCTACTTTGCTGAAAAAAGCATCTTACATTATACTTTTTGTGTTTACACCTTGTAATAGAATGGACGGTCGGAACGTAAACACATGCAAATTCTAAACATTTTTTTGTGCCTTGATGTTTGAGGCTAGATTGACAATGCATTTTTTTAGAGAATGTCCTAGCAATGTCATTTCTAATCAACCGGACACCTTTTACAAAAGAAAATCTCTTTATAAAGCATTGTATGGACGTCCTCCATGTTATGATGGACTATGAGTTTTGATTTGCTTTTGTTATGCTCGCATGAGACCACCTTCACGAAACAAATTTGTTTCGCGTAGTCAAGGATGTGTATTAGTTAATTTTATTTATGGGGAAAAGGATGACACGTTTTTTAGACTGAACAATATTTTGTTTCACAAGATGTGGTTTTACATGAAGATTAGTTTTCATTTCGTGATTTAAGACTCTAATAATTTAAGACTCCTTTTTACCATCATCACAAGTTTTTTCTATGGTTATTGATGTTCCCGATGACAGGGGACATCTTAGCCTACCATAATTCGTTGTCTCTTTGGATAATTAGGATTAGATTACAAATACCAATCCTCATCAACCTCTACCATCTATAAATATCTTGTCGACTGGTCCCCGATGTTCTTCTCACACATACATCCCATTTGTTTTACTGCAAGACTTGATCACTTATTTGGTTCGATTTCCCGAAGAACCTTTTAGCCTCTCTTCACTTTCTGATCATATGATCCTAGGTATCTCTCTGTATTTGATTGCTAAATACATCTCATGTACTCGATTCTCACCACACCATTCAGAATTCTTGGTTGCGTTCTTTACATGTGATGAACCACGTACATATTTCGAAGCCTTTTGTTCTTCGCTGTGGATTGTAGCTATGAATGACGAGCTTGGTGCACTTGCGAAAAACAATACATGGAGCCTCATTTCCTTATCTTAGGGCAAAAAGATGATCGGTTGTGGTTGGATTTATAAGATCAAGTGTCACGCTGATGGTTCTATTGAAAGCTTCAAGGCTAGACTGGTGATGTTGGAAAACAAACAACAAAGAGGTGTTGACTTTGACGAAACATTTGCCCTCACCGTAAAATACCTATTGCGCGTCTGTTTCTAGCAGTTGATGCGACTAAACGGTTGATCGTCCATCAATGGACGTTCACAATGTCTTATTACATGGTCAAATGGCTAAGTAAAGTTTCATTTGGGTCTTCCTACATCTGATGACTCTTTGGTTTAAAAACCTCAATAAGTCATTTTATGGACTACGTCAAGCTCCTCATATGATGACTCTTTGGTTTAAAAACTCAACAAGCCATTTTATGGACTACGTCAAGTTCCTCGGTGTTGGTTTGAAAAATTGACTACTCCACTACTTCACTATATTTTTCGCTAGTCTTGGTTATATTATTCGTTGTTCTCGTTCACCCGTCACTGCACGAAGATCTTTGCTTTGATATATGTAGATGATCTCCTTGTTGGGGTTTATGATGCCTCTACCAAAACTACTTTCAAACAATATCTTCATGATTGTTTTCAAATGAAGAACTTGGGATCTCTCAAATTTTTTTTTTGGTATTGAAATGACACATAATTATAATGGGATCTTTCTCTCCCAATGCAAATATGTGTTGGACATTGTTGTTGACTGTTGCTTGTTAGGCACTCGCCCAACCATATCCCCTATCCAGTAGAACCGTAAACTTTAACCTTCTGTTTGCTTGATGTTTCCACATCGAGAGCAATATCGGGTTTGGTTGACTCTACTGATTTATCTCACCATTACTCACTCATATCTCTTCTATGTGGTTCATGTTCTCTCCCAAATCATGCATCAACCAATACTCTTCGTGATGTGCGGTTTCTCAAGGCTTCCTTGAGTCATGGTATTTTGCTCTACTGCGATAGTGACATGTGGTTTTATGGCTACTACAACTCAGATTGGATCGTCCATTTCTTGAAAGACGAAAAAATGCTATAGTTTCTCGATCTTCGAGCGAAATATTGATCGATGGTTTTATTCGAGATTGATTGTCATTTTTTTTAGATAAGATCATTCTTGGGGAAATTTTTACATGTGTTCCAAGGATTAGCTCGCTGAAATTTTACGAAGGCTTTGGGACAACATCATTTCTCCTATTTGCATTCCAAGTTGAGCATTTGTGATCTGGATGCTCCAATTTTAGGGGACATATGGGAATATTTTTTAATATTGTGTGTATATTCGGTTTATATTCTTGAAGTTTTTCAAATGAAATTTTGGAAATTCTTTTTATATATATATATATATATATTTGTCTATCAATCGAATGAAACTCCAATGGGAATTGAAATTTTACCATCTCCAACTGAGACCACTCGACCAATCTTATCCACTTGAAAATGAGCGTAAAAGTTTCTAATTCGACTTTCTAATATATTTGTTAAGAAGATCCGAAAACTTTTCAATATAAACTTTGTCAAGATGCACTAGATCGAGAAAAATTGACTAAAATTTTACTGAAAACATTGTAAACCGAATATACAAACAATATATGAAAATTTTGACCAACTATATATTTCATGATGATTCATGTAACTAAAATGATGGGATTTACTATTAAAACCTGAAACGTTTAAATGAAATGCAAGTTTGTCTTTCAAAATGCAAGGATTATAATTATATACATCAAACATATTTTTCTAGTCAATGTAGACCACTTGATTACATTGAGACAGATATAAGAAAGATTCAATAGAATTACAAATATTTTGTAAACATCATTTTACTTCACTCCTATACAAATATACAATATATTCCATCTATGAATTTTATTCCAAAAGATTTCAATGGTTATACAAATACAATCTCTATCAAAATAAATGAAGCTTTATGCCGTCACGATTATGAAATGTATCCACATCAATATCATATCGAACCTTTTTGTATACACAGGCGTTATTTTGAATCTTCGATCCATCGTACATTACTTAAATGGTACCTCCCTAAGACTAGATTCGAAAAAAATACATTTCACCCATTCAATCCATCATGATAATCTATCAACCACTTGACAAATTCTAATACATCTTAAAAAAATAAGAGACATTACATAAAAAATGATTTATTGAAATGTCCAATATAAAGATAAATGATTTTTTTATATAGAAAACCAAAATAATATCTAAAATTATTTCAATATATTCGCCAAACATGTCGTATATGTTTTAAATAACTAAGAATACTTAGACTTATACTTTAAAGATATCTTAATTTTTTTCAATCTCCAATAATACTGATTAGGCTTGGCCCAATCGGTTTTTGATTCGGGTTTCGGTTCGGTTATGATGGATACGGGTTATTCGGATTTCTATTATAATAACCAAGTTATGGCCAAATTTAAACCGATTCGATTCGGTTTTATGATAGTTCGGTTCGGTTATATGTATAAAAAAGATAACCAAAATAAAACTTGAACTCTAATTAAGTCGGTTTGGTTCGGTTATTATTTGGATATTGGTTCAGTTTCTTCAAATCTAAGATGAGATCACTCTTGTGTAAGAAAAAAACGTTATATATAAAAAATAGAAAAAAGTAGAAAAAATGAACATAATTGAATATCACAGTGACAATAACTTGAAAAAATTAATTTATTTAAGTCTAAAAAACTTATCATTCACTAAAAAATTATATATATAAAAGTTCTTGCAAAAGGAGGCTTGTGGTGAAGCCACCTAAGCAAGTCTTCTTTTAAACTATTTTTTTATTAAATATAATTATATTGTTCATTAATGTAATTAAATGACTTAAAATTTTTAAATATCTCTTTTAATATCTTATTGATATCCATAAAATCTTTACATAAAAATATAAAAAATCTATATATATATATATATATATTATACAAATATAAATTATATATATAAAAGTTCTTGCAAAAGGAGGCTTGTGGTGAAGCCACCTAAGCAAGTCTTTTTTTAAACTATTTTTTTATTAAATATAATTATATTGTTCATTAAGGTAATTAAATGACTTAAAATTTTTAAATATCTCTTTTAATATCTTATTGATATCCATAAAATCTTTACATAAAAATATAAAAAATCTATATATAATATATATCATGCAAATATAAATATTTAAAAAGTTTTTAAATTTATTATATTTAATCAAATATTAATATATTATTTATAACTATATATTTATATATTTATAAATACATAAATGTTTTACTTTGCAAGGTTACTTTTGGTAAAATCACCTCAACAGGTATTATTAAATGTTAAAAAAATAAGTGTTTTTTTGGAACACCAAAGTTGCTTTTTCTATATTTCATTTAAAATTTTAAAATTATTCATATATATTGGATATATCCATAAAAAAACATTTTTTATCCATTTATTCTCACTTAAAAGTTCTTGCAAAAGGAGGCTTATGGTGAAGCCACCTAGGCAAGGATTATTAAATGTAAAAAAACGGAATAATAAAAGTTATTTCTTCTCTATTTTATTTAAAATTTTAAAAATTATTCATTGGATATATATTTTTTGTCCATAAAAAACTCTTTATTTATATATAGATTTTAAAATATATACATATTTGTTTAATATATATATTTATCTTCTTTCAACTTTTATTTTAAATTCAATTATTTTATAATAAATTATTCCTAGGAATACCCAAAAAAACTTTCATCTTCCACATCATTCTTTTATATTTTTATAATTTTAATTTTATTATCATCAAATATATACATAATGAAGAAAAAACGAAACATTTATTGAATAACACTAAAAAGAATTATTATAAATGAAACGTCATGTTTAAAAAAATAAATTAAATTAAATCTTATATATTAAAATTTGAGTTTTTGTTCAAAATTTGGTGAAGTCACGTCAACATTGACATAATAGTCCAATCATCAATTCCATTTTCATTAATTTAAATTGATTCATATATAAAAATAAAACATGTTGTATAAAGAGAAAAAAATCAACAAATATTATATCGATTTCTATTGTCATATATATAAAAGTTCTTGCAAAAGGAGGGTTGTGGTGAAGCCACCTAGGCAAAGATTATTAAATGTAAAAAAATGGAATAATAAAAGTTATTTCTTCTCTATTTTATTTAAAATTTTAAAAATTATTCATTGGATATATATCATATCATTCTTCTATATTTTTATAATTTTAATTTTATTATCATCAAATATATACATAATGAAGAAAAAACGAAACATTTATTGAAATAACTCTAAAAAGAATTATTATAAATGAAACGTCATGTTTTAAAAAAATAAATTAAATTAAATCTTATATATTATTTTGTAATCTATATGTAAATATATATGTTCAAATTTATGAAATATATATTTTCATTTAATAATTATATAATATAATAATTAATATATAATTTACTTTAAAAATTCAAAATAATAGAACATTATAACATGTATTTTTTTATACAATACAATTTTTTTATTATTGTATTACAGTTATACAAATTATCGGCTTTTATATATTTTGAATATTTTAATTAATTTAAAAAAATTAACCCGATTCATTAAATATCTTTTCTTCTCTCCTTCTTCTTTTTCAATTCACCGATTTTTTTTCTTCCATTCGCTTCTTCTTTAATACCTCATTCCTTCAATGCAAACATTAATTAAGTAATCAATAAAATTTATCTCCACCACCACCACCTCTTATGTTTCGAAAAATTTAGCTTGCAAAAAACTGTTCGGTTTCTCTCAAAATTCCTTCTTCTCCAACCATTGTGAATGCAAATGTTAATTAAGCAATCAATAAAATTTATCTCCACCACCACCACCTCTTATGTTTCGAAAAAATTAGCTTACAAAAAACTGTTCGATTTCTTTCAAAATTCCTTCTTCTCCAACCATTGTGATCGCAGAAGAGGACCTGAAGAGGATGAGGCGTGAAGAACCATGGAACTTAAAATCTAAAATTGACAAACGAGGGGTGACGATGGAGGAGGTTTGCCAACCTCAAGATGAGTTACCTCTCCTATACTTTGTTGTTTCTCGATTGAATCAGATGACTGCGTCTGTTTTTTCTAGGTTAATTTCTATGTTTGTTCCTTTTTTTCATTCTCACTCATTCGATTTAGCTTATAGGGGATAATATTATTTGTAATGACGCTCAGAAGATCACCAGAAAAGAAGTTCAGCAAGATGATTGAAAGATTGATTTCTATGTATGTTCCTTTTTTGGCCCTCACTCATTCGGATCGGCAACCCTTGAAACTAAGCCTCAGAGGAAGGCGTCTGCTTCTGGATCCATTTCTATGTATGCTTTTGGTATGCTTACGAAGTGGGAAGCCATGTTGTTGGAGGCTCGGCTTTTGATTGTACCCAAGGATGGCATCATGGGTTCTCGGTTCTTCACTTGGAGATGTGTTATCACGCTTGGATTGGATCACATGTATTCTTCTCGCACTCTTCTGCAGTTATCAAAAGGTCGAAGGGAAACAATGTGCGATTGCTATGCATGCCAAGAAATGAGCTCACATAGTAAGAGCATGACATCCATTCCCTTAACAAAACTGTATATATTATTTTTATTTGGCTGATGTTATATTGTACACTTTACCTTATTCTGAATATTACTAACGTGATCCAATTATTATATCATTCAAGACACCTTTTGTTTTTTTTTTTCAAATGGGTGTAGATGTAAAAGAAACTTAAGAACACACAAGATAATTTTAAACAAAAAAATATTAACATTCATTGTTCAATTTTTTATTCATGAAAAAATTATTAAAAATTCAATGCTATATTTTTTCCTTTTTAAAAAATTCAAAGCTTTTACCCATTCTTTTATAAAATAATATACATGATATGTGATGAAATATTTTTTCATCTCTTTAATATGAAAATTTATTTACGATATATCAATTTTAACTTATAAATATAAATGATTGATCTCGTGCATCGCACGGGTCACATTACTAGCAACTCTAAAACTTCTCCACAATTATATGAAAAAACACAAGCGAAGATAGCACAAACCTAAAGAATAAACACCAAGGTATTTAAAATTCCAAAGAAAAATCGATAGGTGAAGTGGAAGAAAAAGCCAACGGGAAAGAAGAAAAAACACGTGAAGAGAAGAAACAAATGGGGACTAGAGTTTTTTTAATAATATATTTCAGTAATCGTTCAATTAACCGATATTTTTCGGTTATTACCCGAACTGAATCAAACCAACGGATTTTACATATTCATACCCAATTGGGTATTTTAAGTATATCCAAACCGAACCGAAATACTACTATTCGGTTCGGTTCAGTTTTTAAATCCGAACCATAATGTCCCGTCCTAATACTGATAAAAAAACAGGGTTGAAATGTATTTGGATATCGGTACAATTTACTGCTACCCAAAGATTAATACAAAGTAGTCATATCCTTAAACCACTAGGGCCAATTGCACTTTGGGTGAGGTATGATATCAAACCTTTCAACTACACTGAATTCTACAATCAAAATAAGCTAAATGAGCAAGTTATATAACATACCCATCATCTAACTCGATCCCTCTTTCGACCTATCGATGCATTCGTATCGATTCTTTGCTTCGTATGTTTACCTTCCAGTCTCTTCACATTTTGTTTACCTTCGAGTCTCCTCGTGGCCACAGAAAAGCCCTGTTTAGCCAAAAAAACATTAAAATATGATGGAAGTTAAAAGATATTTCTCAATATCAATGTCCATTTCTTCCGTCATTATATCCACTCCTTTCAAACTTTAATAATCATACAAAAACTTTTATTTATTTTCTAAAATTAATGTCGTTTTAGATAATATATTCTTTTATGATGCTATAAAAAAAATTTTATACACCAATTCATGATAATTAATTGTCGCCTCCTTCTTGATAATAAATAAATTTAAATCTTAAAAAAAGAGTTTAAATATACATTCATTAAATTATATTAAGTCATAATGATTCATTATTTTTATATATTTATATAAAATTATATATATATAAAAGTTGTTGCAAATGGTGTCTTTTGGTGAAGCCACCTTATGAGAGAGAGAAAAAAATCTTTTTATTTATATATAGATTAATATATATATTATATATATTTATTATGTAATATATATTATATATATAAAAGTTCTTGCAAAAGGAGACTTGTGGTGAAGCCACATCAGCAAACCTTTTATTTTTTTAAACTAATTTTTTATTAAATATAATTATATTGATCATTAAATATTTATTAAATGTAATTAAATGATTTAAAATTTTTAAATATCTCTTTTAATATCTTATTAATATCCACAAAACCTCATCAAACCTAACCTTATATAATACTCATCCGAATTTTGGGAAATGTGAAACAAAGGATGATGAGAAACGATGCAACAAATGGTGTCTCGATGGCTGCAGCAATGGAAAAGGGGGTTGGGGCCCACAAAACCTCATCAAACCTAACATTATATATTTTACATAAATTATTTTAAATTTATCATATTTAATTAAGTATTAATATATTATTTTTAACTAAATATTTATATAAAATTATATATATATATATATATAAAAATTGTTGCAAATGGTGGCTTTTGCTGAAGCCACCTTATGAGAGAGAGAAAATTTTTTTTTATTTATATATAGATTTATATATATTATGTATATATATATATACTGATATATGTTGAATATATATTTTTTATATTAATATATATATATATATATAAACTCTTTACTTGTATATAAATTTAAAACATAAATATGAAAAATATATATCCAATATTTATGACATATATATTAAATAAATATATATTTTTTGTAATCTATATGTAAATATATATGAGTTCAAATTTATTGAATATATATTTTTCATTTAATAATTATATAATATAATAATTAATATATAATTTACTTTAAAGATTCAAAATAAATAGAACATTATAACATGTATTATTTTTTATACAATACAATTTTTTATTATTGTATTACAGTTATACAAATTATCGGCTTTTATATATTTTAAATATTTTAATTAATTTAAAAAATTAACCCGATTCATTAAATATCTTTTCTTCTCTCTTTCTTCTTTTTCAATTCACCGATTTTTTTTTCTTCCATTTCCTTCTTCTTTAATACCTCATTCCTTCAATGCAAACATTAATTAAGTAATCAATAAAATTTATCTCCACCACCACCACCTCTTATGTTTCGAAAAATTTAGCTTGCAAAAAACTGTTCGGTTTCTCTCAAAATTCCTTCTTCTCGAACCATTGTGAATGCAAATGTTAATTAAGCAATCAATAAAATTTATCTCCACCACCACCACCTCTTATGTTTCGAAAAAATTAGCTTACAAAAAACTGTTCGATTTCTTTCAAAATTCCTTCTTCTCCAACCATTGTGCTCGCAGAAGAGGACCTGAAGAGGATGAGGCGTGAAGAACCATGGAACTTAAAATCCAAAATTGACAGACGAGGGGTGACGATGGAGGAGGTATGCCAACCTCAAGATGAGTTACCTCTCTTATACTTTGTTGTTTCTCGATTGAATCAGATGATTGCGTCTGTTTTCTCTAGGTTAATTTCTATGTTTGTTCCTTTTTTTCATTCTCACTCATTCGATTTAGCTTATAGGGGATAATATTCTTTGCAATGACGCTCAGAAGATCACCGAAAAAGAAGTTCAGAAAGATGATTGAAAGATCGATTTCTATGTATGTTCCTTTTTTGGCCCTCACTCATTCGGATCGGCAACCCTTAAAACTAAGCCTCGGAGGAAGGCGTCTGCTTCTGGATCCATTTCTATGTATGCTTTTGGTATGCTTACGAAGTGGGAAGCCATGTTGTTGGAGGCTCGACTTTTGATTGTACCCAAGGATGACATCATGGGTTCTCGGTTCTTCACTTGGAGATGTGTTATCACGCTTGGATTGGATCACATGTATTCTTCTCGCACTCTTCTGCAGTCATCAAAAGGTCGAAGGGAAACAATGTGTGATTGCTATGCATGCCAAGAAATGAGCTCACATAGTAAGAGCATGACATCCGTTCCCTTAACAAAACTGTATAGATTATTTTTATTTGGCTAATGTTATATTGTACACTTCACCTTATTCAGAATATTACTAACGTGATCCAATTATTATATCATTCGAGATACCTTTTGTTTTTTTTTCAAATGGGTGTAGATGTAAAAGAAACTTAAGAACACACAAGATAATTTTAAACAAAAAAAAATATTAACATTCATTGTTCAATTTTTTATTCATGAAAAAATTATTAAAAATTAAATGCTATATTTTTTCCTTTTTAAAAAAATCAAAGCTTTTACCCATTCTTTTATGAAATAATATACATGATATGTGATGAAATGTTTTTCCATCTCTTTAATATGAAAATTTATTTACGATATATAAATTTTAACTTATAAATATAAATGATTGATCTCGTGCATCGCACGGGTCACTTTACTAGCAAGTCTAAAACTTCTCCACAATTATATGAAAAAACACAAGCGAAGATAGCACAAACCTAAAGAATAAACACCAAGATATTTAAAATTCCAAAGAAAAATCGATAGGTGAAGCGGAAGAGAAAGCCAACGGAAAAGAAGAAAAAATACGTGAAGATAAGAAACAAATGGGGACTAAGGTTTTTTTAATAATATATTTCAGTAACCGTTCTGTTAACCGATATTTTTCGGTTATTACCCGAACTGAATCAAACCCAACGGATTTTACATATTCATACCCAATTGGGTATTTTAAGTATATCCAAACCGAACCGAAATACTACTATTCGGTTCGGTTCAGTTTTTAAATCCGAACCATAATGTCCCGTCCTAATAGCGATAAAAAACAGGGTTGAAATATATTTGGATATCGGAACAATTTACTGCTACCCAAAGATTAATACAAAGTAGTCATATCCTTAAACCACTAGGGCCAATTGCACTTTGGGTAAGGTATGATATCAAACCTTTCAACTACACTGAATTCTACCATCAAAATAAGCTAAATGAGTAAGTTATATAACATACCCATCATCTAACTCGATCCCTCTTTCGACCTATCGATGCATTCGTATCGATTCTTTGCTTCGTATGTTTACCTTCGAGTCTCTTCACATTTTGTTTACCTTCGAGTCTCCTCGTGGCCACAGAAAAGCCCTGTTTAGCCACTGCCACGGGTTTCATTGAAGGCGGTGAATCTGTCCCGAACGTTCTTTTACCGCCACTTGCTGTCTTTATAACATCTTGAGGAACAGGAGTTGTTTTCCCGAATCGTGTCTTAGGAAGGTGAGTTGTTCGCGGTTTTCTTACAGAACTTGTCTGTTTCGAAGGGACTGTCGAGATCTTTGATTTTGTGATTTTCTTCTCTTCCATCAGATACTGTTTCAGTGATTTGGTGACAATGCCTCGGAGGGATACAGCGGATTTGTGTTCACGAGTGTTCTTAGAGTAAAAGAGCGCGGCGTTGTTCGCCAACAGGAGAAGGTCGTGGAAGAGCTCTTTTGCGGAAGATATCGAACGATTAGTAATTCTTGATTGTATCGTATCGAAATCCATATGGCGACGTACGAGTTTCTTGTATCTTCCCCGTTTCTGTTAATCATATAAAACAAAATCGAGGCATCGTTAAGGAAAAGATTTACTCGAATGCCCTTTTTACGAAAACTTTGGGAATCAAAGAAGTGAAAGAAACTAGATTTATCATCACCTGGCTATCGAGTCGTCTACGAAAGACAGATGCACAATCATTCCGAGAAATTCTGTAAAATATCTTCATCAGCTCATCAGGTAAAAGCCTATCGTGGCCTCGAGTTTGACTATTCAGACCAAAATTACGAGTCGAAACTTGTTTATTCCTCGAAACAATCGTCGTATCTGTAGAAGAATCCAATACATCGCTTTCGAAAGCACTCAATTCCTTAACATCTTTACGTTTTCTCTTCCCTCGTCGCTTCCTCATAGTCGGAAGTACTGGACAACAATACACGTTTTCAACATGAAAATTCTCGTCGTCTTGCTTCATTAACGACGTTTCCAATTTGATTTCAGATGACCAATTTGTTGTTAACGCCTGCTGCGTGTAACTACCGGCTGATGACAGATCCTTCGATGTATCTTTACTCGTACATTCAGTTCCCTCGAATTTTTGACACCGTTCGACTGATACTGTTCGATCAGAATCATAATCATTGTAACATTCATCATCTTGTTCGGCTTTAAGATTCTGAAGCTTCGATTCCAAAGACCTGAAACCAAAGATCATGAAATACAAGATTCAATTAAACGACAAACCCACCGTAACCCCGCTATAAAGTTTTCATAACATAGATTTACGGTATCTATATTTGGAAAGTGGAATATGAATGCATCAACATGAACCCTTAAATCGGTAAAAGGTACTAACTCAATCGAGTCTTCGGATTTCTGTAACGCTGCCCTAAGTTCTTCCATTCGTTTCCTCTTTAACTCTTCAAACCAAGCCCTATGAATACACATGTAACAAATGTACTTTCATATACATGGAGCAGGCCAGAGAGTTGTACATCGGCAATGAATAATGTTTGTTCGTTCAGACAGGGAATTGTTCATCAGCAAAGAACAATGTTTCGTTCAATAAAAACGCACAAATCCTTACTTGCATCCGTTGTAATATTGTCGTAAATCTTCGTATTTAGCCTTGCATATCTGCAATTAACAATACATTACTCTCTTACAAAGGTTTTACGGCTTCTAATTCATGCTAACTCTTTGATGTCACAACAGGCTGTAAGAACTTTGCAATTCATGTCTTCCAATAAGAGGAAAACATTCCACATATTGGTTAGAACATGAATTATAAACTCTTTTATATATATATATAGATATATGTGTGTGTGGTATTGGACAGGCCTACCTTCTTCTTAACCTACCTTATCATTAAGGAACAAAAGGGAGAACCAAAAGGCAATCATTTACTATTGTCCTAATGTAATCCATGAAGACAACATCTATAACTCAAAACAAGTGTCTTAATGTAATCCATATTCGATCATGAATGAAGCTTGTTCTTGTAATTGTCTTCTCCTCTCAGACAAAGCATACCACTTTGAGATTTGACCCTGTCACCCTCTTTGTCGATTCCTTGACACCCAAGTCATGTATCTCTTGCTTCCTAGGTTTTGTACCGACAACAATCACTGTTTCTGTTTCTGTTTCTGTTTCTGTGTATTTGCTTTTGAGTTTTCCTTATGTCTCACAAAATGATTTGAACATTGAATAAATTATCTAATCGTATACACAAAATTCAATACCCAGATGACAAAATCTGACCTAATCGAGATTAACAGACAACTCATCGAATATGGAGAATAATTAAGGAAATTGTTGTCGGAAAATCCATACCTGAGGAGTGAAATTCTCAGGGTAGAGCGAACGAGAACGCAGCTCGCCGGCGATGAGGTCCCAGTCGCCGGCACCGTGCCGTATAACGGCTCCGGCCAACAGAAGCTCCTCCCACGTTCCCCACTCCGACGCCGTCACCATCGCCATCACCACCATCGACGACGACGCGTGCGCTTCACGCGCTTAAGAACAGCCACTAAACTACGCACCCTCTGCGCACGTTAGCAAATACCGGTTCTCTCTACCAAATTTTCAAATGAAAAGCACGATTATTAATAAGAATTAAAAAAAAGCCGTCTCGAGCGGGTTTGAATCGGGAGATATGGTATTGGCGGTTTCCTGGTGGTGGTTTCCCGGCAAATAGTTTACGACGGAGAAAAAATTTATTAAAAAATTGGAAAAAAAAATTGAAGCGGGAGACAAGGTGTTGAAGAAGATTGGAAGTAGTGTTCGACGATGTTGCAAGAGAAATTGATGGGTTTGTTTTTCTTTTTCTTTTTTTTTTTTGTTACAAAGGTTGCTATGTTTAAGGTGTTTTTTTTTTTAATGAAGGAGAAAATAATAGATTTGCGTGCCTTATTTTTTCCTAAATAAAGCAATTTATTACAACAGAATTTTTCTTTTTAATTTGGAAATTTCAATTTTAAATTTATTTTATTAATTTTTATTATTATTATGCCCACCACTTGCAGAATACTTGTTTGTAGCCAATAAAATAAGACGGAAAAAAAGAATATATTTATATAATAATTATAATACCATTTGTCTGCTTTATTTAATTTTACTAATGAAATAAATAATATTAAAATGAGTCAAGGAGCTCCAACTCTTTGTATTCAACGACTATTTATTTTAATTGTATTGACGAGTCAAATATAAATACGAGTTTCTAATGGTAACAAATTAATTATTCTCCTTGATTATCTACTTCGAAATTCCTAAGGCATGTCGAAGTTTGTTAACGATTAGAGTTCATCATTTTGGATTTTATCCAGTTTTGATTCAAATCTAATTGAATGAATTATTTATATTTTTATAAATATTAAAAAATACCATAATTTAAATTAGTTCGTTTGGATTTGCTGGTAAATTAGTTGAATTACTATTTTAGAAAATTATAATTGAATTAAATATAAATTAATTAATTTAGTGTTTATTTGTGTTGATTTCATCTATAGGTTTAAAAAATGAAAATAAATAATAAGATTTAAATCATTATTATGTTTTGACAAAATAAAATATTAAATATAAGGCAACTTGATATTTAATTTGAAACAATGTATGCATAATAAAAATATTTGATTATTCTCAATTATATACATGTATAAGATTTTAAAAAAAATTATTAACCATAATTTTTATAATTATTCTGTTAATAACTGAATCAAAATCCAACTATTTTTTATATAATTATCAATCGATCATATTTTACACATAATCAAATCAAACTATATGAAACAGAATATTGATTAACACTTCGAAACAAATAATTCAACTTTGGATAACCACTACGAGTTCTCTCCTTAAGAATATTGATTAACACTTAGAAACAAATAATCATATATTTTTTCTATGGACCAATTCGTATATTTTATTTTTTCCAAAAAAAGAGAAAAAAAAGAAGAGAGAATGGATAAATTAAAGAGGACATTTACATAAAATGAACAACAATTGGAATTCAAAGCCTATGCAAAAGAATGATTGAATCAATAACATATGAAGCTGTACGAAATTATTCCTGCAAAGGATGATCCAACATACTGATTCTCTCCATTTTTCCTCTTCGAGCTTTTTCGATCAAAACCACAAAAAGAAACTGCAATTTTTTCGCTACTCTTGAAGCAACATATAACAAAACCGCATCATTGAAGGGTAAAAGAGATATTTACTATCGATATATAGTTCGAGATTCCACAATTCCACGGTGTGATCGTAAAAACTATAAAAATGATGGTCTTAGCTATGGTTCTTGAAAACTAGACCGCCTCGTCTCGTTAGCAGTGGAAGAATCTTCTGAACGTTTTGCAATTCCGTAAAACAACTTCTACAGATCTCTAACCTACATTTGGATTTCGATTATTCGTTATTTAACTGCAACAAGAATGTACACACCAAACATAAAGCGATATCAAAGCGTAAAGAGTACTAATTCCCTACCTAAAGATACAAATGACAAGGTAAGTAAGTACCTTTGTTCTGCGTGAAGATCGACATCTACAGTTTTTGGAGCTGAGATGGTTGGGCGTGTAACAAGACCGAACACTGCTATGGTTATGCAAACATACAAAATCGAGGGTGATCGTTTGATAATAGTTTATCTTTTCCGCTCCTAAAAGGCTTGAAAACATCTATCATGCGAAAAAAGGAAGAAAAAAAATCAATACGAAGGGGTTTAAGGTGTTGTTTCCTTCTCTTTCACGAATAAAATATAATGCTAAGTGATTTTTTTAGACCCTACACTCTACAATTGCCTTCTATGCTGAGACACAGGTCGTATACCTAGAAATTTTAGGTACTCGAATGGATAATGTTTTTCCTGCCTAAACTCGAACTCGTACGAGTACCTATCTTCAAATACCCAAAAAATTGGTTGGATGTCCGCAAGTACCTGAATCTGAATATTTGTTTTATATTAAAACATATATTGGTTTGTGTTCGAGACCAGATATCCTCTAATTTTTGGGTTTTGACCCATATCAAGGCTAAAACTAATAACATTTATGTAATAATTTAGAAATTAAGATTTTTTTATAAATTAATATATATACCGGGATAGCCATTTATGAATGTGAAAACCCCAAATTCAAATCAATAGTTTGGAACGAGTTCGGATCGAGATGAATTTTTCAGATATTTTGCCTAGCAACTAGTTTAATGTAAGTTTATCATATTTATTGCAAGTTATCGTATAGATTAGGGTACCCACGTAATGCTTGCGAGTTACGTGGTTATAAAAAAATGCAAAGCATATCCTAAGGTTGGAGTGTGTGTGATTTGTTATCTCTCAGCTCTGCTACCCAATAAGGCCGAGAGGACAAGGATCGATTGAGAAAACATGTCCATTTGAGAATCTCGGGTTTATCTGTTAGAATATTCATAACATCTGCTTTGACCTGTTATAGAATCAGTGAGTTAGGTTATATCACAATCTAAGATGGCTACACGAAGAATATTACACTGACATACTCACATAGTGGTCAAATAGTTTCCTCAATGCACCGATTGCACCTTTAATATCATTTCGTTCCAAAAATACCTAACAATCTGCGTGATTGTCGAATACTAACTACATAGAGGAAGTTACGCTCTAACAGAAAGAAAGGAAGATAGATGCCCGATTATATATATGAGTTGAAAAAATACTTTTATATTTTATGATAATTACAAAAATTCCATTAGAGTTAGGTTGGACACGTGTCAGTTACCCAATCTAAAAACAATATATGCTATTAATATTAAAAAAATTCAAGTTCGGTATCCGGCCAATTTTTCGGTTATCCGAAAATCAAGTATTCACGTGTCATGATTTCAAGTTCGGATACAAAAAGTAATACCAATTCGAGTTTGGATACCCAACCCGTACTTATCCCTACATGTGACAAAAAAAGAGAAAACGCTACCCCTAAATCGTTTTTTTTTTCGAAAAAGTAAAAAGCTTATAGTTATTAGCTAATGCTAGTAACATATAAAGGGAAAATAAATTAAAAAAGAGTGACTAAAAATACATGTATTCTGGTCAATCTTTATTGGAGAGTGATTAAGAATGTTCATGATTTTGCATAAAATCTTCGGTGATATCACTATCCTTCTCTCCCAAACACTTGAGACTCTTCCTTCTGCAGATTCAAAAAAACAAATCGTGTCAAAGATGTAAACAATAAGGGTAACAAGAGATATGATATCTCTCAGATTATAAATTATTAATATTTTAAAGATATTTAAAATTTGTAAATATCGTAAACATTAGAATTTTGTTGATAGTTTCTAGATGAGGAGATATTTAAAATATTTGGTTGAGTTATAATGTCTATATAAAGTTGTTGAAGAACTCTGGAAATATATAATGAAGTACATCTTATAAAAGATTCGTCATTCTTGAGTTTTTTTTGTATTGGACGTATGACAAGCAGAAGTTACAAATCTATTAATCGTCGAATTCATGAATGACAAAACAATACCTGATTTGTAATATCATTAGTTAGTTGATCTCGTGTTAAATGTTGTTCATCTGATGTCATATCCGCGATTGGATCGGGTAATGTAGGTATTGTCAGCGTTTGATTTTCGTTAACGCGCTGCTTGAATGTTATACAAGACCTATCAAATGTCACATACTTTCCACATCGACTCTAACGGGCAATAAACGGGCTGGAGAAGTCCGAGCTAATCATGTTGAACTTACAAAAACCTAATAAGATAGCATTACTCATGTTGGGGCACTCCTAACTCGACATATCGATATCATACGAGGGTAATCTAAAGCAATGTCGGTTACATGATTCAGTGCCAATGGGAATGCTGAGGTTAGCTACTTTTACTTTTGTTTTTTTTTTACGGTGCACTCACTGTTTTATCTTCAGAGAGTATAATTTTCTCTTCTTTCGAACCTCTCAACCAACGATCGTGTCCTTCCCGAAGCAAATTTTACTCCAAATTTGACCATTACGAAAATAAATAACCTGTGACTTCAATGTTAACCGAATGTTTGTTTACATTTGATAATGGCCTCAACAACACAAGAATTGAAACATAAAAAAGACCAATTGATGAAAATCGTGAAGGAAGAGCAAAATCGAAATAAAAAAGTAAGATGTGGGCAAACATGTTACTCTAAATTAGGGCCGGTCATTTATGATTGTGGTTCGGTTTTTGGTTCGCATTTAATAGGTATGGGTTTTAATAAATAGTAACCAAACAATAACCGAATTTCAATCAATTTGGTTTGGTTTAATTGTAAAATAATTCGATTCGTTATATTAATAAAAAATTATATCTTAAATAAAACACGAACTCTAATTTTTTCGTTATTTCTTGGTTTATTTTGATTTTATCGATAATTAGTAGGTCTCACCAATTCGGGTTTCAGTTTGGATATAATGGATATTGTTCATTCGGTTTTTAAAAGATAGTAACCAAACAATAACCAAACTTAAATCGGTTTGGTTCATTTTGGTTTTATTGATCGTTGTATCATGTACATTTATAAATAAATGATAATATCCAAAAAATTTAAATAATTAATATATTTTACAAAATTAAATAAATTGTATTATTTAAATTTGATATTTAATACTTAATTATTAAAATTTGTTAGATAAATATATATTTAATAAATATAAATTTACCTACATATTTTAATATTTTTTAAATAATCAATCGGTTATTCACGGTTATTCGATTAGTAACCGAATTGAACCAAACCGAATTCAATCGATTTTTTGTATTTTCATATCCGATCGATTATTTCATATATATATCCAAACTGAACCAAATTACCATTATTCGGTTTGGTCCCAATACCTTGAAATATCAGATAGTTTGTCTATGTACCTCTCGTATGGAAGGCTCATAGTTTAGATTATGAAAATTTTATTATAAAGCCTGAAAAATATTGAATAATTGGAAAAAAAAGTCTATTCTCTTATTGAAAATGTTATTTTAGTTCTATTTCCCTTTTAATTTTGAGTTCTCGTCCTATTCCCTAAGTTATCTATTTTCAGCCTAAAACTCCCTATGTTAAGTCAATGTTTAAAAAAATCATTAAATATTATTTAAATCCTAAAAAATAAATTTTAAATCTTAAAAAATACTGTTCAACACAAAAATTATAGCCATAACAATTTAAAACACATGGTTGACCAATTTAGGTTTCAATTTGGATATAATGGATAACGTTTATTCGGTTTTTAAAAGATAGGAACCAAACAATAATCAAACTTAAATCAGTTTGGTTTTATTGATCGTTTTATCATGTAAAATTATAAATAAATGATAATATTCACAAAATTAATTAATTAATATATT
Organism: Gynandropsis gynandra; assembly: GCA_036759665.1. Classification (NCBI taxonomy): domain Eukaryota; kingdom Viridiplantae; phylum Streptophyta; class Magnoliopsida; order Brassicales; family Cleomaceae; genus Gynandropsis; species Gynandropsis gynandra. The sequence continues at coordinate 3,897,957 of CM071864.1, forward strand.
TTACAAAATTAAATAAATTGTATTATTTAAATTTGATATTTAATACTTAATTATTAAAATTTTTTAGATAAATATATATTTAATAAATATAAATTTACTTATATATTTTAATATTTTTTAAATAATCAATCGGTTATTCATGGTTATTCGATTAGTAACTAAACTGAACAGAACCGAATTCAATTGGTTTTTTAATTTTCATATCCGATTATTTCATATATATCCAAACTGAACCAAATTACCATTATTCGGTTCGGTTCCAATACCTTGAAATATCAAATAGTTTGTCTATGTACCTCTTGTATGGAAGGCCCATAGTTTAAATTATGAAAATTTTATTATAACCAAACCACTTAGGGTTATGGCTTGTATGACCTGTAAATTGTTATGGATATAATGGTAAATTTGTCCAAGTTTTTTATTTATTTTATTTTGTTTTGTTTTGTTTTATTGCATGCGCAAGACATGATCTAAGTCTTTTGTATGTCTTTTTCGGGACCATGCACTTTATAACAAAATCTCTTTTTTTTCATCAAATTTATTTGTCGTCCCCAGATAATATCAAGTTATCATATGATAAATAGGGAAAATGTATATAGATATCTAAATTATTTCATTTTCATTATTAAACATTTGAATTTGATCTTATAATGTAATTTTTATTATCTAAATTATTTCATTTTCATTATTAAACATTTGAATTTGATCTTATAATGTAATTTTTATTATCTAAATTTACAAATATCAAACTCTATGCCAATTTAGGGGTTTAATGAATACAAACATACTAAAATATATTCAATATGAACGAAAAATAAAATTCTATGATATCCAATTACATAATAGATTTACAATCACAAAACAATAAATCGTGTTGAATCGTGTAATCCAGACATCATATAAGAAATAATTCAAATAAATTTCCATAGAATAAAAGATCTAAATTAACTAAACACATAATTAAAATTTATTGTGTTTGATGTGATAAATGTAGATATAATATTAGATCGTGTAAACAAACGCAACAAATTTATATTTTTATTATTTTATTTTAAAATTTGAAATCAATATATAATTTTTTTATTGATTTATTATTTTTCAGAAAACAACCATATCACAATATCAACTTAGCTCCTGAAACATTAAATTATACAAATCTTTACTACGTTAAATTAACATGTATTTTGTAACGTAACAACAGAATAATCGAATCAAAATAGACTTAATATTAAAACTAAAGAACAAATTACTATTTTCCCTTCATGTTTACCTACTTTGCCTATTCCCCCCTCATGTTTCGTATTTATCCTATTCCCTCTCATATTTCGGTCAACATCTTATTCCCCTCATGTTTAAAAATTCTGCCTATAACCCCCTCCATTTAAAATCCTGTTAAATCTTTCAATTTCAACCTGGTTTTTACCCAATTTCGATCCGACCCGACCCAAAATTAATTAAGACCCGGTGTAACTCAATTTTGACCCGATTTAGACTCAATTTTGACCAGAATTTGAAACCAATTTTGACCTGGTTTAGGCTTAATTTTGACTACCATTTAGGTCCAATTTTAACTTGGTTTATAATTAATTATGATCATAATTTGAAACCAATTTTAACCAAAATTTGGATCTGATTTTAATTTTTACCCGATTAAAATTCGAATCAATATGAAACTTTAATCGAACTAAACCTTAATTAAAGAAAAATCGATTCTTAACGAAATTACACGAAATAGTAAAATTGGATCAAATTATACACAATTCGAGTAAAAATAATACTAATTTCGGGTTAAAAGTCGAACAAACCGATTAGAATCAATTTTTATTTAAATTTCGGTTTAATTTTTGAATTTTATATTGATTTGAGTTTTTAATGGTACGAAAATCAATACTGAATCAAATTATACACAATTCGAGTAAAAATAATACTAATTTCGGGTTAAGAATCGAACAAACCGATAAGAATCGATTTTTGGTTAAATTTTGGTTTAATTTATATTGATTTGAGTTTTAATGGCATGAAAATCAAAATCGGGTCAAATTGTACTCAATTCGAGTAAAAATAATACTAATTTCGGGTTAAAAAATCGAACAAACCGATAAGAATCGATTTTTGTTTAAATTTCTATTTAATTTTGTTGAATTTCATATTGATTCGAGTTTTTAATGATATAAAAATAAAATTGGATCAAATTGTAAACAATTAGAATAAAAATCATATTAATTTCGGATTAAAAATCGAACAAACCGATAAGAATCAAATTTTATTTAAATGTCGGTTTAATTTTGTTGAATTTTGGATAAAAATCAAAATTGGACCCAAATTATGGTCAAAATTGAATGTAAAGCGGATCAAAATTGAGTCTAAACCGAGTCAAAATTGGACCTAAATTTTAGGTAAAATTAATCCTTAACCGGATCAAAATTAGGTCTAAACCGGGTCAAAATTGACAATAAACCATGTCAAAATTGAAATATTTAACAGAGTTTAAACAGAGGAGGGAAATAAAATTTGTGCGAAATATGAGGGGAATAGGTAAAATAGACAAACATGAGGGGACTTTTACCATAAAATTAATTTCAGTTTCGGATATCCAAAAATCCTATACCATGTATCACGGATTCAAATATAAATAAAAATGAACCGTTCAGATTCAATATCCTAAAAATTTAATTTCCAGATAATCAGCCCATGCCCCATACCTAGCATTTCTAACGCAAGAACATGAACAAACGCAGTCACACTTTCCATTACACAGTTAAGATTTATAGTACAAAAAAAAAATCAGGTCTTACATTCATCAGAGGATGAAGATGCAAAAAAAAAACATTTTAAAAAAAAACTCAAGAATCTTACAGTGGATTCTGCTTCAGACTCTAAGGTTGGATCATATGTAGAAGATCTTGGACAATTTCTGAAACTGGTGGTCTGAATCCTGGTTCAATCTGTAAGAACATACTTCATCTTCAGTAACTAATCAAGTTTCTCGATGAATTACGGGTCGAAAACAAAAACTTACTTGCAACGAACGGGATATGATATCCGCAAAACGAGATAATGATTTCATTGGATACGCCCCGTTTAACGACGGATCAACCATTCTTGTCAATGCATCAATGTCATGAAGCTGAGGAATCGCCCATTGAGCTAATGATTGTTGTCCCCGTGGTCTCGTCCTGCAAGAAAACGTGCTTAACCCGATCAGAAAACCGTACGGATGCTACGAATAAAACTACCGAATGACGGGTTTTTTCCGTTCTCTGGACCTGTCGTATGGTTTTCGTCCCGTGAGCATTTCCAACATTACAACGCCGAGGCTATAAACATCGCTTTGGCATGTGTAACTTCCATAGTCTACTTCAGGAGCGGCGTAACCCGCCATCTGAAAAGATATTATCGAGCCGAGCCATTTTTTAGGATCTGAAATCTTCGAGAAGTAAGATATATCCGAAGCCTTTATCTAAAATTTACCTGAATTGACGAACGAGGCGGTAACAAATGAGCTAAACCACTGTCTGCAACGTGTACCGCAAATTTCTCGTCTAAAAGAACTTTCGAAGACTTGAGATTCTGATGCACGATCGGTGGCTGACATACCTCGTGAAGGAACCTACAACGAGAATCAACACGTGAAATCACAATCTCAAACCCGTTTAATCGGTATTTTCACGCGTAGATTGATCTCGTTTTGTGGGTTTTTTACTTACTGCAATGCCCTGGAAGCTCCTAACGCAAGTTTTATCCGAACGTTCCAAGTAAGTTTCTTTTGCATTTTGCGGTCCACGTGTAGAGCGTCATAAAGTGATCGGTTCGGACAGTACTCGTACACGAACAGTCGTTGTCCATAGTCATTACAGTAACCGAGAAGCTCCAATATGTTATCATGTTTAAGCTTGATTACATTAGATACTAGATTACGAAATTCGCCATCCGTCTGTGTAGTGTTCAGCTTCTTCACTGCGAGCGACTGCGGATCAAGGATCGTAATAAAACGTCAAGAAGTAAAAATCATGAAGGAAAACGTCAAGTCGTTAGGCGTTAGTCGGACATCTGTCACCGCCTAGTTACTAGTCGAATTAATCGGCGATTAGACATTTTTTATTTTTTTTTTAATTTTTTAATATATATCAATTTTTAACATTATGAAATACATTAAAAATTAACATAACTAAAAAAATATTATATATAAAATATAAAGTTATATAAATTCATTAACTATATCGTAAACATAACAATATATTATTAAAGATCTAAATATCCAATATCATCGGTATATTAGAAAAATTTATATGTTGGTATTAAAATGATTTTACATCTTAATCATTGAGCCATAACTTTTTTTGGCATTGTTAAGATGTACGAACGAACCAAAACAAAATTTTGGTTTAATTTTTGTTAACTTTTTTAAAACAAAACGACTAAACGACGTCGTTTTGATCTCGTTTTGAGAGAGATCAAAACGACGTCGTTTTTTTTTTAAAAAAAATCCGCCTAGGCGGCCGATTTTCGCCTAGGCGCCGAGTAGTCGCCGATTTTTCTTGGCTGACTAATAAAACCGATTTTTCATTAGACTGGGCGGTTAGGTACCGCCGAGCACCTAGGCGCCGACTTGTCGCCTAGACCGACTTTTACAACACTGATATAAACAATACGAGGAAACGCACCTTCCCTCCAGGAAGCTCGGCTCTGTAAACATTTCCGAGGGACCCTTCTCCGATAATGTTACTTTCTGAGAAACTATTAGTATATTGCTGAAGTGACGCAATGGTGAAAACAGTAGCGGAAGAAGAAGAATTCATGCCCGGAGGGAAATGAGTTGCTCTCTTTGCAGCGTTGTTGGATTGGAAATGCATCGGGGGACGTGGTAACGGTTTTTGCGGCAACCGATTATCATTCTTATAATTTGAACCCGCGGCCATCATTTGTGGCGTATGTCCAACCCGTGGCTTCGTTTGAGACCCGTTTTTTCTATTATCTACTCCGTATCCATCAAACGGTTTAACAATTGGCTCACGAGGAACTGTAAAACAAAAGAGAAACCGAAAATTCGAGTTTAATTTAATGAACTGAAAACAAAAGCTCTAACTTTTCTATTGAGTATACCTTTTCCCATGTCGGAAGTCGGTTGAGATGACGGTTTATAACGGTTTGGTACGTTCGTAAATGCTTCAGCATCGTATCGATAAGATTTCTTTCGTCTGCAACATCTCCAAAGCGAAAAACACAAACCCGATACAAGAAGAACTATTGCCATCGAAGCAACAATCAAGATGATCTTTTGAGTAGTCCAAAATTTTCCCGTCCCTGAAGGAGTTGATATTTCCAAGGTAGGTTGTCCAGAGCCAACATTCCAAGGATCACCCGTCTCTCCACCGTCAGAAGGCGGTGACCAAACCAGAGGAGGAGCGGGTGGAACGGGTGGAGCAGGCGGGGCAGGAAAAGTTGGAGAAAGAGGAGAAACAGGAGGAAGAGGAAACGGAGGATTAGGAACAATGACGCCTGGTGGGGGCGGTGTTATAACCGTCGTATTGAATGGGGTTCCGTCCTTTCTGAATCACAAAACCGTAAAATGAAAGAACCGTAATTTCGATGCTATTTGGCAATGAAAAATACTTACTTGAAGTTTGGAATATTCAACAATTTCGACGGTATCGGCCCTGAGAATAAGTTATTCTCTACATTCCTAAAACAAAAAACATTATATCTCAAATAAGTTACTAAAGGGACTGTAATATCGAAAAAGATTGAAAATTAGAAAGTCGAAGAATAATACAGATCGGTTAACGGAAGATCCTCTAAAACGTCAAGTGTCCCGATTAACTTGTTGTTCTGCAAATGTCTAAAGTCCGAGATTATCAAAATTCACATCATAAATTCAACGCAAGTAGATAAAAATCGATTTTTTATGTAATATTTTCGTAAAAAATGTTCACTTACAATGTCTTAAGAGATGATAAGTCTCTCATGGAGGTAGGCAATTTCGCCGTCAGCTTGTTACTCGAGACGTCCCTGCAAATAAACAAGATCACAAATGAAGACCGTATAAAACATATATTACAAAAGAAAACGAGAATCGAAAACATAAAAAGAACATACAATCTTGTCAATTCGGACAACTTCTGAAAGATATCGGGTATGTCTCCCGTTAGAAGATTGTTACCTAACGACCTGTAGTTAGACAAGAATGTACTTAAAAGTAATAAAACATCACCGATGTAAAAACTAGCGTTTAGTTCGAACAAAATAGTTAACTCTTACAGTTCTGACAACTGAAATAAATAGGAAATAGTAAATGGAATGCTCCCAGTAAACTGATTGCCCGAGAGAGAGCTGAAAAAAAAAGAACGTTAAACCGAATTATCTCATAAATCAACCGTAAAAGTAGAGTTCTTTATCCATTGTTAACAGTAAAATTATAGAATCGAGCCTATTGTGGAAAATTCCAAGGTTATAGAACACACAGATTCTTGATGGAATAGGGCAAATTCTGTGGAATGCTCCCTCCAATATGATTGCGGCTGAAATCCCTGTTTAATAAAACAAGATCGAGTATCAAAATTACGTAAACGGATGCCAACAAGACGATAACATGTATGGCTGATCCTCGCGGGATCACTAGAAATTGATTATCGGTTTTCAGCCAACCCAACAACAAATTACTCGTACCCTTTTGTCGAAACTTCAATTTTACGACAGAATTGTAACTATTGTATGTAATTACTCACACCCTTTTGTCGAAACTTCAATTTTTACGACAGAATTGTAACTATTGTATGTAATTACTCACACCCTTTTGTCAAAACTTCAATTTTTACCAGAATTGTAACTATTATATGTAATTACTCACACCCTTTTGTCGAAACTTTCAAATTTACGACAGAATTGTAACTATTGTATGTAATTAAGCATCTCCAATGTATTATAATTAGTGACAACCTTAGCAAAAACAACCTTAAAATCAATGAAGTATATCTAAACAATACGACTCTTTTACTTATACTCGAACCCTAAACTGAAGCACGAAGCGAAAAAGTATTGTTGCTTACATCACTTGGATTGACGTGAAATCAGACAAAGTATCACTTAAGCTTCCTCCAATGCTCAAACCACTGATTCTTCTGTGAACACAAACAACAAGCTAATCAAAACGCGAACAAAGTAATTCATCGATTAGGTCTAAAGTGAGGAATAATAAGAGAATACAATCATACATTTCGGTAATGTTTTCCGATTCGCAGATCACTCCTTCCCATCCTTCTCCACAAGGATCACCTCCAAAATCAAGCCATCCAGATAAAGGTGGAGACCCCAATGTGATATACAAATTGTTAATGGCTGAAACTGCATAAGATCAACAAATTCAAAGCACAATGATAACATAAGCAATAGCTTCAGCAATTTCAGTTCTTATTAGCCCAATGTGATATACAAGTTATTGAAGCACAATGATAACATAAAACATTAGCTTTTGAAATTTAAGTTATTATTAAGGATTATGAAGATAAACATGTGGAAATGTATCAAAATTTGAAACCCAATTAAAAAAAAAAGGGTTTTGACCTTAAACCTAGCAAGAGCTTATCCATCAGAAACCTAAGACAGTTGGGTTTGAATCAGAAGCTGAACTGTCAGATTAGGGTACAAGACAAGACTCTTGTTCCAACCAAACAATTGGGACCAAAGTAGAATTCACTATCCAAAAAAGAACTCGAATTTCAGTTTAATCTACAGATTAAAAGCATATCTACTAGGGTTTATGCCATTATCCAGAGAAACCCTGCTAAAAATGTCAGAATGCAGAAGAAAAACATGAACTTTGAAGAACCAAAGCTCCATGTGTTCACTGTTCTTTAGAACAGAACTGAATAGACAAGAACAAACCCAAAACAACATACCATCTCGAACAGTAGTGAGTCCAGAAGAATACGGCATTGTTAGGGCCAACACAGAAAGAGTAAAGAGAACTCCCCATCTGGTAAAGCTCATGGCTTTAAACAGACAGAAGTAGAAACAAACCCTCTGCTTCAAACGGAACAAGCTCCTCTGTTCAGACCTAATCGTAGTTAGGTTTCCCAAAAAAAAGTTTCAGAAGAGGTTTTTTTTGAAGGAAAATGAGGAGCAAAGACAGGGGAAAAAACCCAGAAAGACAAAACCAAAGAAAACCCAGAAGAAGGTGAAAAGATTATGAACGAACGATGATTTTGGTGATTGTAATGGAAAAGGGAAAGTAAATCAAAGAGAAAGATTGAATTTCGTCGGATTTTAAGGAGAGAGAGAGAGAGAGAGAGAGTGGAGCATGAGAAGAGTTTTTCAGAGACTGTTTGTAGTCTCGAAGACAGAGCGGACAATAAAGCCAACGGCTTTATTTCTTCAACGTATGTGAAAGTGAAAATAAAAATAATACACACAAGACTTCATATTCAATATTATTTTTCTCTCATCTAACTCTATTTTTTTTATTTTTAGGGTTTCTTATGTGATGGAATAAAGAAAATTTTAGTTTATTTAAAATTAATAAAAAAATACCTCTATTAACTTTTATTTTTATTTTTTCTTATGTGATGGAATAAAGAAAATTTTAGTTTATTTAAAATTAATAAAAAAATACCTCTATTAACTTTTATTTCAAAAATTATTATATTATGTTATAACATATAAACATAAAATAAATTACAAATTTTTATATAAGATTTTATCTTTTAAATTGAGATTAACTCGAATTCATATTTTATATAATATCAAAATTACATTAGTCAATATTAAATTTTAAATTACGATATTTACTTATAATAACAACGTAAATATCAACTAAAAATAATAATATAATCTTATATCAACTAAAAAATAATAATATAATCTTATAAGTATAATATTAGATAAATTTAAATTTGTAATCTAATTGTTAGTTTCAAATATATTAAAATTTATATTTACATAATAAAAAACAATCGATTGAAATATGTTGATAAAAACTTTATATTATTATATATCTATGGATATAAATTTAAAAATATTATTATATATTTGATAATTTTTTATGATTAATTAAATTTAAATTTATATTTAATATTATATTTTTATTTTGTTCATCTCGATTTGAATACATCGATGTTGAACTTTCACTTATAACATCTATATTCTAGAATCGAATCTCGATATAAGATGGAATATTATGTTGTATTGTCCCGTACCATTTATAACATAAATTATAGATTCATATATATTAATTATACAATCTTAAATTATTAATTTAAGATTTCTTAGATAAAAATATATATTTCATAGAAAAAAATATTCAAATTTCTTGGAAAATAAATAAATAGTTTTTAAAAAAAATTAATTGGAATTAATAATTGATTTACAATAATCAGGCGTGATTTATTATAGTCACTTTAGTTTTTTTTTTTTTTGTCTCTTTTGACAGCCATTAAATTCATTAATAAGGCCTCTAAACCTTAAGACTTTACACCAAATCCAAATTTTTATTCGTTATTTTTATATGATTTTACTTATAAAATTGGTTTTGTATTGTTATTAGCGTCATATCAGTGAATAATTGTCTCCGAATTGAATAATATTATAGTGTATATCACTTTGAAATTAATTATATACAGACAAATTCTTTCATTTGTTTATAAATGATGTTTCCTTTTGTAAGATAGAAACTGACATATGGTCACAATTTATAAGTATTAATATACGTTGGGACAAAGATCTTTTATCTTCCACAAATATAATTTTGTACATTTTACTTATAAAATTGCGATTGAATTTTCAATTTTAAATTTGATTTTATCCGATTTTCTTCCATTCAAATCTGTGTTGAATTGCGCGATCCCAAACTTGAAATTCAATAGATATTTTTAGCAAAAATTAATAAAACAAAATTCGGATGAAATGAAAAATATTATGGGCAATATGATTTGATTAAATTTGGGAGGGTCAATTGTTTGAAGCCAAAATTTTAAAAAAGAAAAAATTGGAACAGAATAAAATTCTTGAAAGTTATAATATTTTGTCCATATACGTTTTAAAAAATACATATGAAGGTAAAAAACAAAGAAAACTCAATATTGTATAAAATCCAATTATGTCTAATTTTGGACTATATGAATGAATATAGTAAAAACTCTTAGTTTTCTATTCTACAAATAAGTTTGATATTAAATTCCAAACGTACATTATGCCAGTTTAAATTTTGCAAGATCAAATAAAATAAAAATGCTAACATGTTACTTAGATTTTGTCGATAATGCAGCCATTATTATATATAAATGAGTTTTTAAATGCTTTCGATTATCAACATATTTAAACTAACTCAAATATTTTTAGGATAAAGAAGAAGATTAAATATTGTAGATTTGAGTTATCAAAGAATGATTTAGAAATGAAGTTATTTAATAAAATTTAAATTTTCTAGTATAACAGTTATCGTTGAACCTTCTCTTGATCTCATTTTAACGACTACGAATATCTAATTTTCTTTCTCATCTCTTTTATATCCCTTTTATATTTTTTTCTTTGATATAGCAGGCAGTGAAAACCCTTCAGCTTTGAGCTTTTCATGCGGCCGAGTAGGTTTCGGGGTTCATCACAAGGAGACAGAGCAACGATCGACATGATCATTTTCCATTCCACGGTTGTCAATTCCATTCTATTTCTATCAGCAACTTATTTCGTTGGGAATATCCTTAACTTTGACAATAGAAGCTCTCGAATCCTTTTGATCAAACCGTACGACCATTGTCATTAATATGGAACATCAATATCCAATGTTTAGCACTTTGCGGTTGAACCAACAAAGCATTCCAAAGGTATTATATGTTGCATTGTCTTACTGTGAATGTTGGATTTAAATCATATCCAGTCTGATATCATTTCTTTAAAAGAATAAAATCTATCTCCATCATTGAATTCGTGGTTGAAATGAAAAAAAATCAAACTTTTGTTTACGTTACAGTACCATAGTAGCGCGGGTTTCTCAACCATATAATGTTTTTGTCTATTTGCATTGGGTCTTTTGTGAGAAAACATGACATGACATTGGTGAGAGAACCTTTTGGTTTTTCTGTTGAATGATTTGAGCGTATAGTGAAGATGAAAAAGAAAAGAGGGTTGTGCACTATCATGATCGTTTCTGCCACCGAATCCTCATGAAGAGGTTCACCAATTTGGTAATCTCCAACTCCTTATCTAACCTTACCTTTTCCCGATTGATGAAAGGATATGAAGTTTTAAATATGTTTAGAATTTGTTATTATCGATTCTAATTATTGGTGATTGATATCTACATGAATTCAATTTTGTTAGTTCAAAGGTGTAATTTTGACAGAACAATTCTTTACAGAGGAATTCTTGATTGTTTCTCAAAGACATACTGAGATTCAACATTGTGAGGTCAGTATCACGGTACAAGTATGAATATGTATATCCATGTGTGTATCTATGTCATTGGCACAATCATATTGGTTGTCTTTCAAGATTCAAAGGGTTATTTTTCATGAATGTTTATGATGAGCTCTTTCTTTATAGTGATCTTCCCATATAGTGGTTTGAAGTTTTACTTCTAATTATCTGTGCATGTCCATCTTAATTCAATAGTTATATATCTATATTTCTCTTTCAGATCATGGTGTGGTAGTGTTTAACATATTATTCTATATTATCGTCTCACATTTTTGCTCAATGATCCATTTAGGGATGTGTCAAACATGTCGTAAGTAAAGGCTCTACATCTAATCACACTCTTGGAACAACATGATAAAGGAGCATAAATTTGCATCTTTTAGACCATGTATGTATGTAATGCTTTTACTTCTACAATTATTGTGGAATTATATTAGAAATTTCGATATGGAATTCGACTGCAAACTCTTTCGAGGTTGCTTTCTTCAGCATGTGAACACTTCCAAGGTTGTTTCTTGATTTTTATCTTTTGTATGAAATATATATCCTTATACAGATGTTTTTTTCGAATGTTGTTTCTAAAAGGTTCACTTTAGTTTTGTTCTCTTCTGCATTGTGTCATCTTAGTTTAGGAATCCTTCGCCCTAAGTTCAACATCTTTTTCTCGCCGTCGTAGCATGACTTCTCCTTGCCATGGTCTTAGCTACATAGATACCCGCCCAATCATAGTTCACGTCGCGATTCTCCTTGTCTTCAAGACTCGCCCTTTGGCAAACGTTCACCATATGCTTATGGGTATGATTTATTTGCTTCACTTTACATCAAGCTCCATACTTTCATGCCTTTTCGATATATAGAATCTATCAATCGCAATGTGAGATCTCAATTAGAGCCATATACTTGTCTTGTATTCCCTCATAGGGCTTGAAACTGGAACATGATAACAAAGGAGCTTAAAGTTGCATCTTTTAGGCCATGTATGTATACTCTTCTTGTACTTTTAGCATTAGTGTGGAATTATATTAGAATTTGGATTTTGAATTCGACTTCAAACTCTTCTAAGGTTGCTTTCTTCAGCATGTGAACACTTCCAAGGTTCTTTCTCAATTTTTATCTATTGGATGAAACATATATCCTTATCCAGATGTTTTGTCAAATGTTGTTTCTGAAAGGTTCAATTTTGTTTTGTGAGGTAAGAAATTGCATATCTTCACCATTGGTGTTGTATCATCTTAGTAGAGGAAGCCTTTGCCCTCAGTTCAACACCTTCTCTCGCTGTGGTATCGTGACTCCTCCTCGATGTGGACGCAGCTATAGCAGATTCTGGCCATGCCTTTTTGTGATTCTGGATGGATCTTCTGATATATTTAATTTTTTGTTGAGTTGTCTATTATTGCGGTGGTTAGAGTCATATTTATATGGAATAAAAAGCATAGATGATTAATCTTGGAATATGTATATGTATTTGTTCCTTAGGCTCCCCTATTTTGCCACTAAATGCAGTGTATATCAGATGGCAGTGTGGTACACTTGTGTCTATGTTGGCTTGATCAGTGTGGGTAATGTGATCGAATGGGTTGTTTTGGTTGTGTTTTACCATGAATCCTAGACTTAGGTTTTTGTAATAAACGACGGATTCATTGGAAAAAGACTCAGGTCCTACTAATAAAGTTGGAAAATTTGCAGAAAAAGTATAAATATTTTTTAGTATCTAAAATAAATAATGCAGAGATTTTGGAAAAGATAGAAAATTTGAAACAATACTAAAAAAATTCAATGATTTGCATTATGTGGTCACTGATCACTAAATACAAAGAGCTCTTGCAGTCATAATATCAATCGAACACTCACAAAACTTTTATTGTGAAGCTCTGAAAAAAGTTCTCCTTTTTACTTTGTTTTAGAGTTAGATTACCTTCTTCGCAAAAGAGGGCAAGCAGAATGTGGGCAAATGGAGATGAATAACATAAAAATTCAATGATGAAGCAATATTCATTGACTGAATTCTGAAACTTGGTTTAAAAATAGTCAAACTTGTAGTGATTTCGACTACTTTACTCATAATTATAAACCTTCAAGGTTAACTGGAAGTTTGACATCAACTTGAGGACCCTCAGTTGAACATAGCATGAACCCTATAACCCCACTTTTACAAAAACATCTTTTCACTACTAGAAAATCAGATTTTAGGGACCGACAAATCGGTTCCCAATCCGTCCCTAAACTGGTTTAGGGACGGATTGGAGACGACCAATGGTAGTATCCAATCGCGCGACTCCAAATTTTTTCCGTCCCCAATCCGTTCCTAATTAGGGACGGAAATTTCAGTCCCCAATCCGTCTCTAATTAGGGACCGAAAAAGTAGTCCCCAATTAGTTCCTGGATTAGGGATGGTAGTTTTCGGTGTCGAAAGTTTGGAAACGGACCAAAAATCCGTCTCCAAAATTGGAAACGGCAAAGTTGCCGTCTCCAAAATTGGAAACGGCATCCGCAAACAGCCGTTTCCAATTTTGGAGACGGCACAGAAGCCGTTTCCAATTTTTTTTTAAATAAAAAAAATTAAAATTTTTAAATTTAATCGATTACATTAAAAGATAAATATCAGTGTACATTACATTCCGATTACATATTTTTAAAAGTTCGATTACATTACATTAATCCGATTACATATAATCCTAAGCCGTCCGATTACTCCTCGTCGGAATCACTGTTCTGAACTGCATCCCAATCGATGTTAGGCATTTGCGCTTTCATCATGCGCAGAAGCTTATCCATACGCCTATCTGATCGTTCAGCATGCTTTTTTGATAGTTCAGCCTCCTTTCTTAGTAGTTCAGCCTCCTTTAGTGCTTGTTCTACGCGCATGTCGGATTCTTGAAACCTTTCGTCCATTTGATGTCGGAGCTCGTAATCCACTTTTTCTTTACCTTTGAATGAAGTTGAATGCTTTGAGGACATTGCTCCAAGTCCGAAAATACGCCTTTTGTATGGCGTAACTTGCTGTAAAACAAATACCAAGAATTAATAACATTTCTAAATAATGAAATTAGATCATAGTAGAATGTAATTAGTACCTCGAGATACAATTCGTTGTACTCTTCCTGACTAAGAGTAGTTTGCGAGCCGTCTTCTCTCGGTGGAATTTGCGATACTCGCTCCGATGCAATTTTTTCAATTTCATCGTGAATGCTTTTCGCCTTAGGATCCCCCCACGAACCATCTGACTTCCTAACATGTGTACGTTCCAACAATTCTATATACGATGGTTCGTATCCCTTCTCTTTCGCCTGAAAAAAATAAAAAAGACAGAGTTTAATAAAATGTAAATTTTATATAAATGCATAAAGTTGAATAAAACTTACCAGATCTTCGTATACTTCCGCAAAAGAACGAAATCCTGCTGTGTGCACGCTCATCCCGTATCCCGCTCTATCAAAACGTCGGGATTTACTTGCTCGCTCGCTCTTTACCTTAAATTCCGGGGAATCCCAAAGTGCGCACATCTGATTCCAAATATCTTCCGACATCCATAGGGGTTTTGCG
>CM071864.1:3913848-3945819 GCA_036759665.1 Gynandropsis gynandra
CTAGAACCACTACCTATGTGGCTGGAATCTTGCCTCGAGGCGAGCACGTCGATAGCGAGAGAACGAGGCGAGCACGGCGACGGCGAGAGAACGAGGCGAGCACGGCGACGGCGAGAGAAGCGTTAGGAAGAAGATGGAGACGAATTCGAGCGTGAGGAGGAAAGGGATTCGCGAGAATTGATAAAAATTTGGAGACGGGGTTTAATTTCCGTCTCCAATTGGAGACGGGCGTATAATTCATAAAATTTTGTTTCCTCGAGACATCGTACGCTTGAACTCCATTCCATAATTCTTTTAATTCTTCAATAAGTGGTTGAAGAAATATATCCAAACTTCTTTTCGGATGATTAGGCCCGGGAATCATTATTGTTAAAAACAAAAATTCCCGTTTCATGCACATATCCGGTGGTAAGTTGTAAGGTGTCACTATAACTGGCCACAATGAATAATTCTTTCCAGACATCCCAAATGGATTAAAACCATCGGTACAAAGACCTAAATAGACATTTCGACTCTCAGCCGCAAAATCAGGGTATACCTTGTTAAAGTGTTTCCACGCCTCACCATCTGAGGGATGACACATCTCTCCTTCCTGACTTGAATGCTCAGCATGCCATCTCATGTCGCTTGCGGTCTCCACAGATTGATACAATCTTTTTAATCTGTCTGTAATTGGTAAGTACCACATACGACGATATGGAACCGATTTTCCATTCTTTGTTAAATAAAACCGATCTTTTCCACAAAATAGACAATTACTCATCTCCGATGTCTCTCTCCAAAAAATCATGCAATTGTCTTGACAAACATCAATCTTTTGATATGGCAATAAACCCAAAGATCGCATCATCTTCTTTGTCTCATAATAGGAGTCTACTGCATTATTATCTTCTGGCAAATAATCTCTTACTAATTGCAATATCGAATCCATGCAATTCTCAGACAAATTATTTTCAGTCTTCAAATTCATCAAACGTGCAGACAGAGATAACTGTGATAAACCACTCCTACAACCATCATAAAGTGGATTCCTAGCACTTTCTAGCATTTCAAAAAATTTTTTTGCTTCTTCATTCGGATCTTCTTCAATATTTTCGTTTCTTTCACGGAATACATTTTGCATCATTTCCACATAGGGGTTCATTTCTACATCTTGAGAAGACTCAAATTCATCATGATGTATAGTGCCCCTAAAGTTTTCCACAACATTACTAGGTCGTGGTGCAAATTTTTCTCCATGACATAACCACATGAAATAATTCGGGGTAAATCCTCTTAAATAAATATGCTTCCAAACAGTTCTCTCATTAACAAATTTTTCATTCTTGCATTTCACACATGGACAAACTAACGTACCCGTTTCTTTGTAAACTTGTTGATTCGTCGCCATTGTCATAAACTGTGTGACGCCTTCTATAAACTCTTTCGATACGCTTTGAGATTCTGGATCAATTCTTCTGTACATCCATTGTCTAGAATCGAAAATGTTCGATCTTGATGAAGATGTCATTATATCGCAAACACTATAGAAGTTATGGGGTGAAAAATATGAGAGTAGCTTATGAAAAACGGATCAATGGTTGAGGGGTTAAATAGATTATTTATACACGGATTAGGAACGAATTAGGGACTAAGAGATTAATTTTCCAAAAAATCGTCCCGAAACCGTCCCTAAATCTGTTTTTGAAGTCCTAAATTTGGGGACGGTTTCAAATCCATCTCCAAATTTGGAGACGGACGACCTGCCGTCTCCAAATTTGGGGGACGGTTTCAAATCCATCTCCAAATTTGGAGACGGACGACCTGCCGTCTCCAAATTTGGAGACGGATGACATGCCCGTCTCCAAATTTGGAGACGGATGATCTGCCGTCTCCAAATTTGGAGACGGATGACATGTCCGTCTCCAAATTTGGAGACGGATGGTCTGCCGTGTCTAATCGGTTCCCATTTAGAAATGGATTAGGCACGACTCTTCGGTACCCAAATTTGGGGACGGATTAGTGACAGATTTAATTTTTCGTCCCTAATCCGTGTATAATTCGTTTCTAAATTTAGGGACGGAAATGTCGGTCCCTAAATTCTGTCCCTAATTTTCAATTTTCTAGTAGTGTTCATAAAAAACCATGATTCTTGTCCAAACCTTAAAAAACATATTTGAGATCATTGTAGATTACCTATGGTTTGTAGGAACACTAGTTCAGGAATAATTGAGAGAGCCTTAAATATTTCACAAGCATTTGAAATAATGTCTTAAATGATATCCATGTGAAGCCACATGCTTTCACCTTGAGTACATACAACTCCACTAGGACGAAGAGCACTAGCCATGGATTCAAAGAAAGGTTTCTTAAAGAGGTCCTTTGCATGACCTGTCATATATAACATGAAAATTAATCTCGAGTTTCAATTTGCACATTCAAAGGAAGTTTGATTAATGCTCTTTATCTATCGGATCCGATGAATCCACGATAAGTGCATCATGCGTTCCTTCAGTAGCATTCTTCAAGAAAACAACTCTTGCAAGCAAAAGAAATTAGGTTGAGCTGTAAATTAGTTTGAAAAGAAAAGAAAAAAATAAAGTAATTTATACCGTCGCCAATGTGAAGATTCACACAACGATCATCACACCCAACTGCTACAAGAGGAAAAAATTCTTTAGACACCTGAAGATCCCAGAGAGTGTATGATTATAAGGAATTAATTGAAATGGAAATGAAAGGTATGTAAGGAAAGTGTATAGCCACCTACGTCAACCTTATTTTAACAAATGTCAATCTATTCAATAGAAGAATGATGTGACACTTCCCGCAACTATCCACCATCTCCCTCTCTCATGACTAACACTTGAAGAAGAATATTATAAAGAAACCCTCTTCCTTATATGTTTAACGTATAAAAAATCAGACATAATTTGGTTCTTTTACTTTACAAGGAGGCCAAAAAAGTGTTAAAATTTTACCATTCTTGGAAGCAAAAGCAAGTTTTACAAATGACTACAATAAACTCTCAATTATCTGCTATTTTTATAGTCTACTACTCAAGAATATAATCATTCATTGTAGTTTTATAAATGACAAAGCAAATAACCTTGATTATTTCTCTACGATTTTCCCATTCAAGGAAGAAATAGAAATTATCCCTTTAAAAAGAAGAAAACTTTAAATAATCTAAAATAAAATTCTCTTGAAAGCAGATGCAAGTGGAAATGAATCTTTCATTATTTAATTTTGTCTCACATGCATAGTTCGACCGACACCTTGGAAAGTTAATCATTAATCTTCCTCAACACAGCCCGTATGATCATATCCGGCAAAGAATCTATGACTGCTTCATTTTAACAGTTGTAAAAATTCAATAAGTGTATTTCACCATATACCAACAAAGTAAAAGCACTAAAATTTTTTGGGATTTAAGTAAATAAGTTAAAAGTTTCTTGGGATTGAATATTTGAAAAGCAAGTATTCATCTTCTAAATGTATAAAGTAAATTGTTTTACATGTCTGTCATTTTATCCTTGAAAAAAAGTGTGATCATTGTGTTGTAAAAGGTAAAGGATTATACTTTGAAAGAGCATCTTTTTTTCTCCCATGGTGATCTTTAAAAATCTCATTTCTCTACAAAACACCATAAATGAAGATTCAAGATAAGTGTTCTTGGTTATCTTTGATTTATTACCATAATCTTCACGGTCTACTCTTCATAATGTTAGTTAGAAATCTTATTTTTAAATATATATATATATATATATACATATGGGTTTGGAGGCATAGCTTATGATATTAAAGGTCATGATCAACGTTCACAATAAATGAATATGATTCAAAACTATTCTGTATTTTCTCTGGAAAAATACAAATTGATCGAGAGATAGTGCAAATCAAGATACACATGGAGAAATGACTTGATTTGACAAACAGGTGGTTGAATGAGCTTGAAATATAAGACACCTACAAAGTCAGTACACGTTTATATTGAGTATTAATTAGATTGGTTGACCGTAAAAAACTTTTATGAGGTAAATAGTTTTGCAATGAATAGATAATATTATTTCTTTGCTACTAAGGTTATCTAATTAATTTTTCTAAGTTGTGATATTGTTGGACTTCTAATCGCTATGTAAGAATCAAATTTGTAGCTACCTACCTATGATAAAAAAATCCAGTTGTTATTAAATAGTTAAATAGTAAATATGGTTACTCTATTAACCTATTATGTTATTTTGTCTGCAATAATTTGAACCATTTCAAATACAGAAAATATATCGTAAAAATATCGATATGGGATAAACTTGATATGCATTTCATTCAAATATTGTTTAAATGATTGTCAAGAAAACAATCATGATCATAACATACATTATTTTCATAATGATCAACGGTTTTAAAAAACATATTAAAACTTATATTAATTGATATTTTTTTTGTTCATGTCATTTTGTAATTATCCTTTGTAAATGTATCAATAAGGTTTATTAACACTTTGATCATTATGTTCCACAAACATCTACACCAATCAAAATCTAAAGACAATAAAAAATTAAAACATTAAGTATATTTGAAAAATCCCAGATTATGTCTATACCTCATTAATTGTTATTTAATCACGTAATAGAGTAAATTTACTCCTAGAAAATTATGTAGGTATGGATAGAAAAATAATAATTATGCAAAAAAATTCATATCCAAAATATGAAATCGCTTTCTCTGATAAAATATGTTTTAAAATTTCAAAGATATTATGAACAAATCTAATGTTATTTTACATTACATCTTATAAATCTATTGTTTAAACTTTTACATTGAAAACTAAATTCATGTGTTTATATTGGCTCATACATATATAAAATATCAAACAATATTTGAATTAGTGAATTATATACAATATTTAAGAAAAACAAAATTTAATTATCACAAAACCGCAGAATGCTCTAGATTTTGATAAACATTATTAAAAAATTACCACTTATATTAATTAATATTTTTTTATTCACGTCGTTGCGTAATTATCATTTGTAAATGTATCAATCATGTTTGTTAATATTTCGACCATAATGCTCCACAAATATCTACACCAATCAAAATCTAAAGACAATCAAGAAATTCAAACATAAGTTAATTTTAAAAGATTCCCAAATTATGTTCATACATCAATAATTGTTTTTAAATCATATTATAAATTAAATTTAATCCTAAAAAATATGCAGGTATGGATCGGAAAAACAATCATGTGAAAAACTCCAATCCAAATCATGCAATCATTACCTCCAACAGATTACGTTTTAAAATTTCAAGAACAAATGACATTGTTAGTTTACATTATATCTTATATACATATTCTTTAAACTTTTACATTGAAAATTAGAATTCGTGTATTTGTATTGACCGATACATATATCAAGTGTTATAACAATTTGATTAATGAATTATGTAGAACGTTTAAAAAACATATAATGTAATTATCATAAAATCGCGCAACGCGCGGATATCAACTAATTGTCTATAATAAGTAGGATTTGGCAAAGCTTCAGTATCCGTAAAAGAGAATTTACAGTTAACCTCCATTGGAATACAAACCGGCTTAACACCTAGCATACTAAAGTCTTATAATAACTATAGGGTCAACTTACGTTGACTTACAATAATGCCTTTCTTATAGTTAGATATTTCCAATCACAATAAATATTTGCATTGGCCAAGATCCTTCACAAAAAAATAAGAATTACGAATCTGTTTAACATCATTAATATAAACTGAATTATTAGCAAATATTAGAATGTCATCAATATATACAAGAAGTGCAACAAATGAGCCATAATCAGATTTAAAGATAAAAATTATCATATATTACTTGTTTTAAAATCTGATTCTAATCAAACAAATGAAAACTTTAAATATCATTGTCGAGAAGATTGTTTTAAACCATAAATTGATTTAATATAACTTACAAATCAATTTGATTAATATATACCCCTCAATTGGAGCAAATCCAGACATATTTATATAGATTTTCTCATTTATGTCTCTATTAGAAAAGCATTTGAAACATCCATTTGTTCAATTAAGAAATTATGTTTATAGCAAGACAAAACAAAATTATAATTGTGACCATTTTGGCCACTAGAATAAAAGTGTTCACACAATATATTCCTTCTTGTTGGGTGTAACCCTTAGCAACTAAACGTGCTTTGCACCTATCTATTGAACCATCAAAATTATATATAATTTTGAACAATCATCTACAACCTACTGAATTTTTGTTTTCGGGTAAATTACATATAGTCCGTGTATTATTCTTTAATATAGCATAAAGTTCCTATTTCATTGTATACAGGGAATTTAAAGTTTGACCGTAAATTTTAGGTTTGAAAATAGAACTAATATTCAATATAAACCTTTTGTGATAATATGTAAGTTTAAAATAATATATAAAGGAAGATATAGGATAAACAATGGAAGAACTAATAGAAATGAAATTATGAGAAATTTGATAACAGTAATAGTCTTTTAGGTAAGTAGGTTATTTAACATTTCTTTGAGGTTTAATTAATAAAATTATCTGTAGAACTAATTTTTACAGAATTGGAATTGAATCATGTGGTTGAAAAAAGAATTATTAGATGAAAAATAAGAGGGTTGATTGGAAGGATTAGGAATAACATATGTTTGAAACACAACTGCATCAGAATGAGAAAGAATTCATCGTTGTTTCTTGTCTTGTATGACCAGATTAAAAGGTGTGGATAACAGAGGTAAAGGGTCCATGAACAAGATTTGGCTACGAACAAAAGAAAATGATTCATGTAGTCCCATTAAGAACTTGAGCAAAAACCTGTGATATTCTCTATCAATAAATTTGGTAGAAAGATTGCAAGAACAATTATTACACACATGAATGTAATTCTTCTAAGTTTTATAACTATTGTGAAAGAGTAATCAATCGAGTGTAATAGAAATTCAAATCAAAATTTTCTTGTTTTAAGTTTTTAAAATCAGATTCTAACCTATAAATTCTCGACATATTGCTTTGGCTTTCTTATTTTAGGTTTTTAAAATTAGCTTTTAATCTAAAGATTTTCGACATATTATTCTAGCAAACTGATCACGAAGATTTTACCAGATTTCATAAACAATTTTAAAAAATTATTCTTTATTGAATTATATAATCTCTAAATTGAAAATAAACCAATAAATAACCAAACAAGAAACAAGATAATCAATTCTAAACCAATTACACCAAAAAATACTAAAACTAATAAAATGTTAAATCCTAATAAATATGTGGACAATTTTATCATAATACATCAATTCTAATAACCAATAATTTACAACTAAAAAATTTTTAAATCGAAAATAAACCAATAATTTACAACTATAAAATTTTAATGCAATTTTTGTATAATTTATATTTTGACTCATTGTAAATAATATAATTGGTAAAGATTTAATAACTTCTCTCTTATAAATTATGATTCAAATTCTTCCTTTACATTTTTTTCATTCTTGGATGACTATTATATAGATTTTTATATCGATTTATAAATTTTGTAATTATTTTTATAGAATATTAAATGTAATTATGAATTTAATTAATAGAATTATAAGAATATTGAATTCAAAATATAAGTTACTAGAAACTCATTTGAAATTAAAATATAAAAATAATACAAAGTTTCAACTAAAATATATATATTAATATCTATTTAAACTTAGAATTGTGGAAGCAATCGTTATTTAAACTTAGAAGTGTGGCCGTCGTAAAGCAGTAAAAAAGGCAAGACTGATCCACTTTGAAATGATTTGTCGGAAGGGGTAAATATGTAATTCCGTGATGCCACCACAAATGATAGTTTGATTAATAGATTAATTATGTTGATTAAACTTGATTAGTACAAGTAAACTGTTGGAAATGCTTCTGAATTTTTCTATTAAGGTCTTTTAAGAATTTGGTTTCTATGTTGTATAGTTACACTGTCGATTGTCAATACTATTATTATTATATTTATTTTTATGATGTGATGCAAAAGTTATAAACAATTATATAACAAATTAATACTATCATTAGTTAAATTACATTATTCTAATGTAAATTTTAATTTTCATTATTCACTACAAAACAATACCATATTTTCCCCTGCAACAAATAATTAACTAACACAATTTCTAATATCAAATTAAAGGAAAAATCCATATACGAATTTTAATTCAATATGTAAAATGTGGGTTTCACTTATGTCTTATTATAACCATTATCAATATTGAAGAAATTAGTTTTTTATTTATTTATGAATTGACAAGTTCTTTGTTTTTCATACTCAATTTTGATTTTATTTAGTTGATATAAAGCTAATTATTGAATATATATCATAAAACAAAGTCAAATATCTGATGATTCATACAAAAAAAGGCCGGGGTGTGAATATGTTGGGCTAATGGCTAGGCCTAGTATGTGAATGCTTATACAAATGTATTTTGATATTTTAATTTCCGGAATTGATTTTATAACATATACAAAAAATTAAAGATGAAAAAAAGGAAGAAGCACTTATTGTATTTTAATCTTATTTTCTTCTAAAATATTGTTATCATTTTATTCTTCTCATAATTTTATAAATTTGATATATTTCTTCTTCAAATTTTATAAATTTGATATATTTTTCTCAAATTTTGCAAATTTAATTTATCATCACATTCAAATTATTTTTTTAAAAGTTTTCAAATTCAATCATTCCCCAATTTATCAATGTAATTTAATTCTCGAAGTTTTAACATATTTTACTTTGAATAAATTGATACGACCGAGACAAAAAGACTAAATAATTCTATATATCTCTCATAAAGCAGTAGCTGAGAACATATATACAAAGGTTAACCTAAAAACCAGATCTACTAAGAATAGGAAACTTCCTAAAATAAATCTAGTAAGAATAGGAAACTTAACAAACTGGCGTTATTTACATATATTCTCGATATATTGCGTATCTCCGCTAATACCCCCTCTCCTTTTTCAAGTTGAGACATGTAGATTATACACGCCCAACTTGGGACACGAACTCATCGAACTCTCGTTTTTCAAGAACCTTCATGAAGATGTCCGCTAATTGCTTATGAGTCCGCACGTACTTCATGGCGAAGTTGCTCGAGACAATTTGATTACGTACATAATAACAGTCCATCTCGATGTGTTTCGTTCGTTCATGAAAGACTGGATTGTTGCTGATATGTCACATCGCTTGATTATCACAAAAAATCTGCATTGGACGAGAATTCAACACCAAGATCAGTTAACAAGTGCTTCAACCAAACAAGTTATCGCGCTATATATACCATGGTCCGATATTCTCCTTCAGCTGACGAGCACGACAAAGTGGCCTTTTTCTTTGTATGCCGTGAAATAGGAGATCGTCCAAGCTGAATAAAACATCCCGTGAGGAAACGACGATCTACAAGACATTTGGCATAATCAGAGTCACACCACTCGCAAGGCAGCCTCCCAATGAGCTAAGCGCGGACATTGCACAAACTACGTCAAAGTACGTATGTTGTATCCGAAATCCGAACGTGTGTTACCCAAGTATATCAAGCGTCTGAATAGCCGACGATATCTCTCAGGATCCATCATAAACGCACTGGTATCACTAACAAGACGGTGGTTATGTTCCATAGGAAAGGCTACCGGCTTGGCACCAAGAAGACCCGTATTGGAAATGATATGAAAGGCGTATTTTCTTTGACATAGGTAGAAACCATGTGACTCTATGCAATCTCGATACCCAGAAAATAATGAAGTAACCCAAGATCCTTCATATGGAAGCAAGCACGTAGATAGTCTTTGAAACGACAGATAGCCTCCACTGAGATACCGGTTATGATCAGGTCGTCCACATAAACCAAGACGTTAAGCTGGACCCCATTCTTATAGTAGTAAAAAAGAGAATAATTGGCATATGAACGAGTAAACCCGAAGTCGTCTTAAGCTTATAAAACCAATATCGCAGAGCTTGCTTGAGACCCTAGAGTGACTTCCATAAGTGACAAACACGCTCATCCGAGGAACCCGAATAACCTTCTGGAATCTTTATACCTCTTCACTGAGATCTCCGTACAAAATGCATTATGTATATCCATTTAATGAATCTCTCATTGTCAAGAAGAAGCCACAACCAAGAAAGTGCGAACCGTTATTATCTTCGCGATGGCCGCAAATATCTCATTATAATCAAGTTCCTCAACCTAATTATTGCCTAGAATCACAAGTCGAGCCTTATAGCATTGAACTGAACCATCAGACTTATATTTGATCTTAAATATCCACCTGGATCCGATGGCTTTCTTCCCGTGCGGTAAATGTTCAAGAGTCCAAGTGCCATTTTTCTAAAGAGCCTAGAGTTCTTGAGCCATAGCATCTCTCCATTGGGCATCACAGACGACCTCTAAATATGATCTGGGTTCATGTTTCGTAGTAATGTCCACAAGAAAGACACGGTAAGCGGGAGTAAACCTATCAACCGAGAGGTATTTCTCCAATGGATACATATTTCTCCAATGGGTACAATGATTTTGACCAATATACCGTGAAGGAAGGCAAAAGAGAAACCGTGTTGATCACAAAATCTTTGAGCTTGATAGAATGGACCTTTACGCCACAATTCAACTATAGGATAGGAGACTCAGAGATCAAGTCACTTGAATCCGAAGAAGATGAAGACCACCCCCACCCCCTCTGGCGGGTAGAGTTGGTGATGCAGGGCTAGAGACTGGTAGAGGAGCATGAGAGGGGTCAGACGGAACAAGTTGGCTAGACGCAACGAAATCGTATTCCGAATAAAAAACAATGGTGGACAGATGTTGAGCATCATCATCACATAAAGGAGGCGACCACACAAAAATCGAAGCACCATCGTCAGCGTTGGTACAATCTCTATACGAGAATTGATATTCGGAAAAAACGACATCCTGAGAGATAAAAAAATACCACGGACATGATCATAAACCCGCCATCCTTTCTTCTTGTACGGATAACCAACAAAAACACATTTATTACTGGGGGAAGCAAATTTATCTCCTTTGTGATTCTGGTCATGCACATAACATAAGGAATCAATGACTCGAAGAGGAAAAAAATCCAGAGGTGAACCATGGAGAACCTCAAAGGGAGACTTTCCACCAAGAACCGATGTAAGAGTTCGATAAATTAAGTGGCATGTTGTCAAAACACAATCCCTCCAAAACTGCAAAGGCATATACGATTGAAACGTAAGAGCACGCGCGATATTGAGTATGTGTCGATGCTTATGTTCAGCTCTCCCTTTTTACTTCGGTGTCCTGACACAAGAAATCTCATGGATAATCCCGTGGTCAAGGAAAAAATCCGTCAGACTCAGAAATTCAGATCCGTTATCACTACGGACAGTTGCAAGCTTGGTTTTGAATTGCCTATCAACCATGGCAACAAAGCGTTTCACCAAATGAGCAGCCTCGGATTTGGTTTTCATAAGATACATCCAAACGGAATGAGAATAGTCATCAACGACCGTGAGAAAAGAGCGATCACCAGTAAAGACAGAGTACTATATGGTCCCCAAATATCAAGATGCATCAGTTCAAAAGAATGCTACGATTTATTAGAACTTATTGGAGATAAATCCTGAATTTGCTTCGCTTGAAAGCATACATTGCAAGCTTTATCCAGAGAATCAGAAAACAAAATTCATAACACAGGAAGATGGATGTCCCAGTCAACGATGCCACAACACAACTGAAGATTCGTCCTTGCAGTTCACAGCCGCAACAAGAACCAACCCCCACAAATAATAAATACCTTTGTTTTGCTTATCAGATCAATTGGCATCTGCATACTACGCTCCTGAATAATGCAAAATTTCGAAGAGAATTGAACAATACAAATTACAAATTAAACCAGAAACATAGAAACCATTCGTCAAAATAACATAATGAACAAAAGAGTACCAGAATGATCAAAAGAGATGAAGCCTCTAAGAACATATAATGTATAGTTGCCCACACTTATACAATCTCTTAACAACTCCTCGTTTCACATGATTATCAACTATACAATCTCAATTATTCTAAGAATTCATCAATTTTTCATTAATTTAGTTGGTCGGTTATTGATTCCATTAAATTACATTTTCAAATGATTCAAAACTAATTTAATCTTATTACACATCCGATAATTCAAATTACTTCAAATTATATATTACACATTTTTGTTTTGTTTCTTTTGCATTTCCATAGTCGGATGAATCAAATTTATACAATTAATTAGAAATTTTTATGATGATAATTAATTAATCTTACAAAAAATTAAAGATCTAATTAAACATACAAAAAATGACACATCCAATAACACAAATTTAATAGATAAAAATGTTACCCATATTAATTCATAACGCAAGGCAATTCAGTTAAATCAATATTAATTCATAATGCAATGCAATTCAGTTAAATTAAATCAATATTAATTCATAATGAAATGCATTTAATGAAATCAATAATTTGAGCGCAAAAATCAATGAACCGTACAAATGAAATAAATGGAATTAACCTGAATAGTATTCCGCCGTATCAAATGAAATCAATGTCACAATTAAATGCAATTAACCATACTAACAAACTATTACACTTCCAATGTCCTAATCCAATAAATAAACACGTTATTTAATTTTTTTCCAACAAAATTCAAACGAATTAATGGACAATGCAATGAAATTCAATGCAAATTCAATGCTAATTAAATATAAAAAATACACATCGAATAACCCAAATCCGATATATAAAAACTTTTCCCATACTAATTCAAAATGTAATGCAATTCAGTTAAATCAATACTAATTCATAATGGAATGCAATGCAAATTTATGAAATCATTGGGAACATACAAATGAAATAAATGGAATTAATTTCAACACAATTCTACTATAACAAATGAAATTAAATAGAATTAACATAGTAAAAATATGTTACACATCCAATACCCTAATATTAATACATAAACGCATTATTCAACATTTTTTTCAGATAAATTTAAACGAATAAATGAACAATGCAATGCAATTCAATGCAATTAAACTTAGCACAAATCCTGTATTTCAATAATTATATCTCAATAATTTCATACATATATTCCATGTGAAATGGAAACAGATTTATATTTCATCCAATAATTATAACATTAATTAATCAAACCTACAAAACCAATTTAAATCACTGAATAATATGCATCAAATCAGAATTTCAAAATTTCCCAAAGTTGAACTAATAAAAATGTATTTCAGTCAGAATCAAATTACACAAGAATAATGCTTAAATTAGTCAAACAACAAAATTATCCTCCACGGTAATGAATTGAATATGTAAAGCTTCACGTTACATCCACCAACTAAAAAAAAAACTTAATTAATTATTTATCCCTATAAATATGATGCAAATAATAACATCCATTTAACATTTATAAATATAAAATTTATTTCAAAAATAATAATTTATTTATAAATATGATATGATATATTCACCGTTCACCCAAATCTCACACAATTCCTCGGCATGCAATTTCACCCAAACATACAATTGTCTTTAAAGAGTTCATTCTATGAAAAAGACAAATCTGAATTTGTCGTTCTACTCAGATGAACCGACGTCCGTTTATTCATTTTTGAAAAGCCAAAAACTAATGGATGATCAACTAATAATTGATTTACTCTTAATTGATAAAATGTGAATTTTATACTCTATATTTACTACAATGCTTAAATAGTTTTTTAAAAATTTAATTATGCATTCTTATTATCAAAATTTTCAATGCTTATAATACTTTAGCATCAATTATAATTCACACAATATTATGTTTTCTATATGTTAAATCAATTATTTTTAATTTTTAATAAAGATATTCTCAATTATTGTTCATATTTAGAGATTTGTATAAGTACATTTTTTTCTTGACCTTATTTTTAAACATTAAAATAATCTATCTATGTATCATATGTTTAAATTAAATTAAAAATATAATATCATTTTTCAAAATTCATGTTACCTAAACATTTTATTTTTGTTTAAGACACTTGATAGGATCGTAAAGTACATCCAAGTCAGAAGAGTTGAATTATCTTAGAATGTTTCTTAATGTTGTAAAAGGGTCTATATGCTACGATGGCATCAAAATACATTACAATGTCCAATATAGCAATGTCAAAAAGGCATGTATTGCTAGAGATCTTCTTGTTGTAGATAACGAGTGGTGTCAAGCTATGAATGAAACTGCCAAATGAGTAATACCATTTCAACTATATCATTTATTTGTTACATTGTTGTTATATTGTGAAGTTTGTAAACCTATCGATTTATGTAACAATTGTTGGAAGTTTCTAACAAAATAAATTTCAAGAAAAAGAAAATAGAATCAGATTTAAAGATCTACAATTACGTGAAACATAAATTCATCAATACATACTCATTGAGATCGAGAAATTGTTTGGTGAGAATGATAAATCAATATTCTAATTATACCAACATGTCAAAATTAGTCAAAACCATATCGGTAAGAAATCATTAATACATTGCTAAGAAAAACAAATCATTAATCAAATTGGGAAGTTATTTTTTTCTGTATTATCCTGGTGGAATGGAAAAAACATACATATAAAAAATTGTTATTCCAAATGCACATCAGGCATAATTGCATTTTTACGGGTGTAAAATGAATTGGTTCAGATGAACTCAGCTTAGCTTGCAGTCATCTCGTAAGAAAACGAGCTGGTTCAGTTCGACTCGTTTTAAAAATGAACTGAAAATTTCTAGCTCAGTTCAGCTCACCAAAGAACGAGTTAACTCGCAAACTAGACCATTTAATTTAGAATAATTTTAATATATTAATATCATATGTTAATCATCTTCAAACCAAATAAATATCTAAAATATAAAATATTAATTCAAATGTAAAATTATTATATATAAACATATTAAATGAAAAATAAATTTATCAAATATCAAATAAAATATTGAATATATAATTAAATAGTATTCAATAGAGAAAAATAATATGTGTAATATGTAGAAATAGCAAAACATGTGATTTGCATGTGTTTTCGCTTCAGCTCGCAAGTCAGTTTGTCTAAGCTCTAACTTGTTTCCGGTTCAATTCGTCAATTCGTTTAAAATATTCAATTCGATTCACTCAAATTATGATACGAGCTAAACTAGCTCACGAGTCACAACTCCTTTTAAACCCCTACGTTCCTTGTCCTAGGTGGAAGAATTGGACATTCTGAGTTGAAAATTTCATTAAATGTGTATGAAACATACGACATTAAACAAGAAAACTATAGAACAAAATTGATTATATATGATGAGTTACCAATGACACAAAAATATTACGCCTTTGACAAATGATATAGCATTTGGAAAAGATTTCAATTAGGAGGTGAATTTTGAAAAATTTTACTAATGACACGATGGGTCGAACATACACCATTCTTGCAATAATAAATCGTTCACATCTTTGGGATCATTTTCTGTCTATAATTAATGCACCAACATGTGGTTGAGACAAATTGAACAAGAGTTTGTCAATTGATTATTGAATGTTGGTAAGCATAATACCTACATGAACAAGAGGCCAAATTGTTACACTAAGATAAAATCGTCATCAACAAAAATTATTGTTTTATATTAGACGAAATAAAAAATAGTAAATTATAAGACATATAAGTTTATTTAAAATATAAAAAATAATGTTTATTACCAAACTCATTTAGTAAAATCATTGGATGAGGCGAATTTTTTTTTTCTCATTGTGTTGAGATTAAATTTGTTTGTCCATTTTAGCTAAAAGTTTCACATGATCTTATTAAACTAAAAATGACATCGAAGAAGGGCAAACCAAATATACATATCGGTGTACAAATAGTGAAAAGAAAAGAGTATCCAATGTTCACTTATTACTTTCACTCCATCTATTTATTTATTATTTCACACCTTTTTCTTCGGAAATTACGCCTATAAATATTTAACAAAAAATTAAAAAGCTCATACTTTTCAATACCGACCAAAATTAAACGATTATTAAAAAAATTAATAAAATACACAATTTCTTTTAAATTTGTATGAAAATAAAATTTATGCATTTATTTTTAAAATAATAGTTAGTGTATTTTAAAGAAGATTCTCTTAACAAACATTAAAAAAACTAAAAATAATATAAGTAGAAAGCGATTATACAGTCGAATTTAAAATGTTTTCATTTTATGATAATACGAGAACTATTTTTAAAAAAGAAACTAATATTGTTTTCTGATTTACCGCTTCATATGATTTGAAATATTGACGCAAAAATAACAAAACTCAAAACCATATAAATGAATAATGAGATCAAAACTTTTTGCTGAAAAATTATGACATTAATTTTTTTATATATTTCACTAATAAATTAGTTGTTGCTTTTAGGTACAAAAAGATGCAAAAGCGTAGCTTTTTCATTCATTCCAAGATGTGAACATGTAAGATTAAAATAAATACCTTTAAAAATTATCGACTTTTGAACCAAACGGAAAAATATGAAATTTTGTTAAAATACAAGTTTATATCTGATTAATGGAAAATATATTCATGACAATACAATCATATTTAAAGGGAATGTGAAATATTAAATAGCAAATAAAAAACAATGTAGTAATTCATATTAGTTAACCCTATTTTTTCATATTTTATTTTTCAAAAGAATTAATTCAATCTATTATTGTGTTGTACAATAATTGAAAACTTTAATTTACTTGGTAGTTTTTTTTGTCTCACCTGTTTTAAGGTATTTTTTGTACAGAAAAAGCAAATCTTTTGCCCACTTCTACCAACACTCCACGATATAATAAAATTGAATGGGCCCACTTTGACCTATTCCCATTTGATGATGTTGATAAAACAATTATTTTATCCTAAAAATTATTATAATTTGTTTCAATAATAATAATAATAATAATAATAATTGGTTTAAAATCCATTTATTCACTTGAGCATTAGTAATAAAATGTTAAATAGAGATGCATATATTTTTTGTTCTAAATATGAGTTTTTTGGGAGAGAATTCGACTTAATAAGAGATAATATCAAATATCCAATAAAAAAAAGTTTCAAAGATTTTGGTGTTTTTTATGATTTTTTTATAAGATAAAGAATGTTAAATGTCAAAATTTAGAATTGAAGTTTAATTTAAAAAAAAAAGAAGGTACAAATCGCACGGATATGTTACTTGCAAGGTGAGTTTGCAATCCATCAAAGTTTGGTGCAAATAAATTTCATTCAACTACTAGATTTCTCGTAACGGATAATTGTAAGAAAAAAAACTTTATTATATCATTAGTAAATATATAATAATGTATAATAAATAACAATTTAGAAAAATGGTTACAAAAGGTTCCTAAAATGCGATTAATGATCGTCGAAAATAATTATTAATTTTATCCCCTAAAAAATAAAATTATTCAGAGAAATATGAAACATTCCAATGACACAAGAGGGTTCTCCAATGACTCGCGAGGGGCACCATTGTAATTTCCAGCAGCCCCTCCGCAACTCGACCACTGGTTCAGCTGCTCCGATCCGTTCTTCCCCGGGTCCAACCTGACACGGCTCGGTGACTCACTTTTCTTCCTCTTCCATTCGCGACCCGTAGCCAGGCCGGGACTCATCACGGACCTGTTCGTCGCTGGCGAACTGGATCTCCGACGCGGACTCGGATGAACTAACCTTACCGATCCAGTTTCCCCTACGTTTCGCTTCGCCGGAGATTGGTCGGATCTCCGGCTCGGATTATGGATATGACCCGTGACCCGGTTTCGAGGTTTCGCCGGAGATTTCTGTCTCGTTCCCTGCAATTTTCTTTGCTTCACTTCTTCATCCCGGTCTTCGTACAGATTCACAACGGTGGAAGCCACGCTCTCGCTCATGCTCAAGCTTAAAATATCCGAAACCTCGGACGCATCCTCATTATCTGGTCGGGTCAGGCCTTGAGCTCGGTCCGGCTCGAGAATTTCGAGCTTCTCGTCATCTTCTCGGATCTTCTCCTTGATCGGCTTCTGGGTCTTGTTCTCGATCACTGGTTCGTTGTTTGAGGAAGTGGGTAAGGTGCCGCCTTACATTGATATGAGTGCATTTATCTTGATGGTTCGAATCTAAGTTGTGGGTTGAGGTTACTTGACGTGGTGGTTTGTTGTTGTCGGAGTCGGCGGTGTGTCCGACGGCGTTCTTGTCATTCAGGTCGGCGGAGGTGGTGCTGACGCAGCAACCCATGAGAACGACGACGTTTGAAGGGGAAGAGTGTGTTTGATATACAACGAAGAATGAAAGAGACGAGACAGTTGAGAGTTTATGTATTTATGGTCAATGTTTCCGACAGTTGATACACGAGTCTAACCCCAACTACCCATCCTATGGGCTTTTTAATTGAGTGGTTTTTCATATTATATTTTTAAAAATAAAAATATATATATTTAAATAATTTTATGAATTATTACATTCTATTAAATATAACATATTTTATAATAATATATCAAGTTTGGAAATTAGAATTAAATTCTTTGTGAAAAAAATCTGTTTATTCTCTAAATTTTATGTAAGAAAATGTTTTAAAATTTGATATTTTGATTAATACGATAAATGTAAATTTTTATTAGTTAGTTTGTACATATTTTACACGATGTCTTTTATTTTTTCGAAATCAGAATAAAATTGTAAAAGCTGTGTACTAAGAAAGTTAGATCCATTAACAACTAATTAATAAGGAATAAAATCTCTGCCTTAAAGTATGACATTATTATTTTTCATTTCCCAATAATATTTGAAATTTAAATAATTATTTCAATGTCCAGGTATAATAGTGTTATAAAATTCAAAGTTTGTTAAATAAAATGTTATTAGTTTAATATAATATCAATATTAATTTAAGTTGAGCTAGAAATAAAGTACTATTTTATAATTAAAATTAGATTCTTTTGTATTTTAGTTTTGACATATGAAATATGAGTTGAAAATGTATTATTGTGTTGAATATGTATAAAAAACAATAAAAATTCTGATGTGTTCTGATTCAATAGAAAGAAAGAAAACGTTTTAAAAATATACAAAAATATATAATTTCATCAACTTTTGTTTGATTAATTTACAAGATCAATTTTTTCCATATTCATTTACTATATATTGACTTTCAACCAAAAAGTTTATCAATCTTTTGGAAATTATCTTATTCATCAAAACTTGTAACGAATATTATATTATCATCTATTATATTGACGTGATTTTTACATATAAAATTCATTTTAGCCTTAAATAAACAAATGAAACCTCATAATCCTCATAAACGGAAGTAATACTGCCATATAAAAAAATCAATGGCAGTTTCGTAAATATTGGAAAAAGAAAGGGTATTTATGTAAATTCTACATGCCAAAACATTAAAATTGATTTCGAATTTGGATATTCTTACATATTCAATTTCTTTTAAAAAAAATTTCAAATACCCATGTATCATGGATCTGAATACAAAATATAATACACAAAGGAGATAAAAAAACAAACAAACATAATTCTGTCCTTAGTAAATATTCACTTACAACAAGTAAAAAGGACATAGAACTTCAAAAAAAGACTTGGCAAATCCTGAACTATATGCTTAAGCCAAGGTAAATTACCAGTTTTAGAACCCTAATTCTCTATGTACACACATTACTACAACAAGAACTCCCTCGAAACGAACAATCGATAGAAGTAAAAAAGACGATTATAAAACCGTGAAGGAAGGATACATCCGCTGCCAAAAACTCAATGTGGTTGGCCCGAGGAAGTTAAAAAAAAAGCATTTTTTTTGCGCAAAGAGCTCGTTGTTTCAACATTCTTGAATGGAGTTTGAATTAGAGCTTCTACAAGAATCTCCGGAAGAATTATGTTGAGAGTCAAAGACGGGTTCAGAATGGCAAGGCGCGGCCGCTGGATGAGCTATGAATGTTGGGATCTCGTCTCCCGGCATTAAAACCGAAACCCCATTTGAATACACAGCCATCTACAACATCGATTCGAACAATATCGCGTGTTAAAAAATACTCGAAGAATTTTAAAACATTTCAAGAGCCTTCAAAGGTTGAGGGTATGAATATAAAGTAGAAATCATTTATTCTATTATTCAATGTTGAGAATTCATTCCTTTAGTGAATATGTGATTTGGCTTTGTGGAGCCAACCTTACCAATGAGGAAAGTATCCAAAAGACAATAATAGATTTAATCTTTCATTTTAGACCAATGAAATGTCATGTTTTAAAAATAGAAACTCAAGTTCTCACAAAGGCAAACACATTGTCTTAGATGAAAGAGACTATATTACAACAAATGGGTCCTCATGTCTAATGCCATTGTTTTATCACATGGATGGTAACGAAAAATAAAATATTTTTTAAGGATAGTTATTATCAAAGATGATTATAATATGTAGAGTTCAATGATTTGTGATTTAATCGATGTGTGATAACACAACATAACAACCGAAAATCATCATCAGAATATCAAATCGGAAAGAAATAGACTTTGATACCATGTGAAATATAGATTTAGACTTAACTTAATTAAAAAATTAAATTAAAAGTTTAGAGCTAACTAAATATGAACTTCGCAAACGAGAATCATCATTAGAATATTCAAATCGGAAAAAAAAATCCGTCTATAATATAGAAATCTATAATTCATGTCTTAATATATGCAAACAACGCAACATAACAGTTTTCGCCTATAATCAAAACTCGCAAGATTACGAAAGCACGCTATTACCTTCGTCAACAACATAACATAACACTATTTTCTACATCAAATCAAGAGATACACCCAATTTTACAAACAAAAAATCAAACTAAGATCTAATTCGATATTAGAGTAGGGTGTAATTGAATAAAGCTATTGTATTTCTCAAATCCGGAGGAAAGAAAAGAACTCTTCAATTCAATCTATATATAACTCTAAGCAATAACCCAAGAAAAAAAGAAAGGAGAATAAACTCCCAAAGGAACAATCTTAGCTTTCGAAAAGTCGGTGGGCCATTCGTATTACTCGAAAATGTCTGTCACATGGTAGACCAAATTCATAATCCACACGCATAGATACACTTTTGTCACTCATAATACTTTCAAACTAATCAATGGTAACACTTCATTGTAAATTCTTTTTCTTGCATTGTAATTATTGAAAATAACTGAAAAAAAAAGAGGCTGAGGAATGAAATGAATGAACTGTATCACCATTGATATCAAGGGATCGTAAAAGCATGTGCAATGGTGGATCTATTATCCTAAATCATCTATATTTAAGATGACTTATAGTAAAATTATATATATATATATATATATCGTTTATAAGATATATGTGATGTTCAACAAAAGTTCTTGAATCACGCCAATTATCAACTACAACATGAAAATACACATACAAAATTATAGTCTTTAGACAATTCAAGGACCAAAAAGGCATAAAGATTGAACCTTTTTGGTGGCAAATAAGCATTTTGCAAACACAAGATCAAAGCTTTAAGGTCAGAAATAGCATCAAAATCGATAGAAGCTACAAAGGGTACAACGCAATTGATTAAAGATTTTTTGAATGAGGAATCTGTCACATCAAAAATATCATCTTTTGCGTCCATTCCAACCCACAATTTTTAAGTAATTAACTATGAATTTCAGTAGTTTTTTTTTTCTCAATGATTTGAGGAAACCGATAAACTTTTTCGAAAGTTTGTATAAATCCAAGAACTGAAGATAATCGAAATCACGAGATTCGGGAAATTGGTCTAAAGTCACGATGAATTTACACGCATGCAATGGACATAAAGCGAAAAAGGAGGAACTTGTACTCATTTTCTCTTTTTTTTTAGGGTAAGGAGGAAAAAAAAACTTGCCTTGGGAGATTGGAAACCGAGCTTAGCGCCATTAAACCCGACCCGAGAATCTAAACCCGACGGGATTTGACCCCGTGAGGCCGGAGAAGTAGTGGGTCGAATCAGTCTCTCGAAAATCGCCATGACAAGGAACATGGAGATGAGAATGGCGGTGGCGACGAACCCAAACGAAACCGCATTGACAGAGTCATCGGAGGAGTTGGATCTCCACGGTGGTTCTTCTCGCCGGAGATCCATCGGAGCTCCCACTGGTGGCCATGGATCCCGACCAACTCCAGTGACGGTGAAACTCTCTAGCTCTCTCATGTTATGGAAACTATTTTTAGGGTTTTGTTAGTGTTGCTTTTGTGGTTTCTTCACCGTGGAAGTGGTGGAGCTCTCATGGCGAAGCAGAGAGATGTGTCAGAGGAAAAGAAGAGTGAGCATGTGGGGCTAAGGTGTAAGAATACAAAGCTTTGGGGGGTTTAAACAAATTAAATAAACTAAGCTCATGATTTTTCTAAAACAATTAATTTTAAATTTTAGTTATTTGTTATTTTATATATTTAAACATATATAGCCTCTCCCACTACATAATATAATTATGGATCTTACCACGTCAACGAGAAGAAAAAATTCCTTAACCTTTTTCAAACCATCCACGATTTTTTTCACAGGTTCATCCTTTTTTTGTGTGAGTCTTCGTCTTTTTGTTTCTAGATTGAAAAGACATCAGTGTTGTGTGTTCTGTTTATTTAATTCTTCAGACTCGTCCCTAACGACCTTAGAGCTCAAGATATAACACGAAAAAAAATATTTATTACATATTTTATGCATTTTTTGTTTCCAGAAACCTTTAAGACATTTGAAAGGAATTCATGAGTCTTATGAAATCAAGTTCATAAACAATACAAAATAACAATCTCCTTTGTTGGGCTAAACTTCTGAAATATATTAGAGGGGACGATTTTCTATAGGATTCAACCAAAATGTCATAAATGATCATGGAAACAATTATGTTTTGCGCGCGAGAAGGTAGGCTAGTAAGTTTATGTAAAGTTAGGAATAGTATATGGATCAATTATATGCAGCATTTCCTTCAGATAGCAAGCCCTCCTTCCCTATAGAGACGGTAGCTTTTTCTAAATTGATGTGGTTAATCTCAAATAATAAAATACCTAGACTAACGCTTCTGCAAGAATACGGATCGTATAATACCAGGGTCGAACATAAAAAATTGATGCAAATCTAAAGTAAGTTAACTAATAAATAGGACGATAAAAATCAATAAGTGTTTTAAATACGAATGAATCTAAACTAACTAATTAACTAGATAAACTCAATAAACCTAACACTACATGTTTCGGGAGATGCACGATAACGTAATGAAGTGTTAATAAAGATCATGGTTATGAATATTATCACGTATTCGGGGAATTCAAGCTCTTTTCTAGGGTATGACTCTCCCGATGCTGGGCGTACACCAATCTTCCAATTGCGTAATCCTACACGATAAATGCATTGAGTCTGCTATCCTAATTCCGGAGTCCAATTAACTGACTGTTCAAGGTTCTAAATCAATTGAGACTTCATATCATGGCTACGTTCCAAAGTTCAATTTATATTCCAATGCAACCAAACTTTTATAATCATTCGTTCAAACGATCAATAAGAACAAAAGTGTTAAGAACAACCAATCAATCCATAAATGATCAAACATCATAACCAAGCATTAAGCATGAAACTTCATTACATATCGGCAAAACTCTAACCCGTAGCTACTAAACTAGTCGAACATGGATTTCGAAAACAAAGCACGAAAGAAAACTATTGAAAACATAGATATAGAATGAGATTCCTCCCTATCCTAATACCGTAGTCTTCAACAGCTCCTCCATATTTCGAGTTCGTTGTCCCATCTCTAGCCTTCCCACGTATTGCTCTCTATATTCTCTCTCCTCTGTTACGTTTCTCTTCCTCCGTTCTCTGCGTTTTCAGTCCCGAATCCCCTTTTACTTTGCTCCCATCTCTTCTCTTTCCGCTTCTCCTTTCTTTCCTTTTCTTCTTTTTCCTCTTTGGCCGAGTGCTTGCCATTCTTCTATCGTGAGTTTTCATTTGTTTTCCATGGCTAAATCTTTCCTTTTCTTCTTTGGCGGCGTGCAGGTTCAACATGCCCGACCAGGCACAAGAATGAGCTCGGTCGGGCACTTCATCTTATCCTAGCCTGGTCGGGCTCCATGCACGCCCGAGTCGTGCAAAACGTTCGGGAAAGTTACGGTCTTCACAAGCCCAGTCGGGCTGGTATGGCTGCACGGTCAGGCTCCTTGTTATCTCTAGGAGCACGTGCGGGCTAGAATGGTTGCACGATCGAGCTATGTTCCATCTTCACGAGCACGGGCGGGCTGGAATGGCTGCACGGTCAGGCACCTCACCTACCTTGTGTGCCCGATCGTGCTTGTGTTGGTGATGAAAGGAAATTGCTCGTATTTGTTTGGGTTTACTCGTGTTTGCTCGTGTTCGTGTTTGATGTCTTTATTTCCTACAAATACACGAGAAAAGGATGAAAGAGGACTAAGTGATTCTTAATGCTCGGTAAACTAACTATGAAAATGAACTAAAATACTATAACAAAATAGACGTTATCAAACTCCCATAGACTTGAACCTTTGCTCGTCCTCGAGCAAGACAAGAGATAATCATGAGAGGAGTTAGAAAACAACCGGATACTAGTACAAACAACTCGAAAAGTCAGCCACCCTGCGGAACAACGCGTCATACGAACATAGATCTAAGCGCACCAAATTTATATCTCTATCTACCGAAAACCGCTAACCATGCAATCCTTTTCATATCCTAAATTCATTTCACTAACCCCTTGATAACATCCAAGCGATCTCCATACCTATTCTAATGCGCAAACAGTTCGATACCATTCTTTAAAACAATTATTTTCTTTTTTTTTGTTCTCTTTTTCTTCTTTTCGGTTTCCACACACATTTTTTTGAAAATTTGCACTCGGTTTTTAGGACGTCGGAGTTTAAGAGGACAACCTTCTGCTTAGACCCAGGTTTTCGATTGCCACACTCATAAGGTCTTGTAACCTTAACGGAGTGAAGAGGTTGTGTCATTGCTGATTTTTTTCTTTTGATTACACTATTATGAATACACATCGACTCTAACCCTTAGGACGTACAAAAAAAGCCTCGACCCACCACTTAGACCCAAACCATCAATATTGATGCCCTCATGTCATTGTAGGAATGAAAGAGTTAAAGAACTTATTCCATTGACAACGGAGTGTAAGTGCGTGAAAATATAACGATCGAAACAAAGCAAAGAATGAACGGTATGCTCGGAGATATAAGTACTTGGGATTGAAACCTAGGGGGCGGAATAAAACTATAGGCTATGAATTTATGCACGACCACTAACTAATCGATATCTAAAGGTATGTTTCAGAAAACCTAGACTTTTGTTCCCGATTCGAAAAAGTTGCACAGAGGTGACTATTCGAATTTTTTCGTACTAGATATTCGTCTGTCTTAATCCTAACTAACGTAAAAACTAAAACAAAACAAAGAAATCAACATCTAAATCCTAATCACAACCACGACACTCGATGATTACACCTCCAGACTTGAACGGAACACTGTCCCGGTGGTCAAAACCTAAGAGACAGACTAGCATGCAAAAACTCGGGGAAATAAGATAGATAGAAACGTGTGCACCTGATGCGTGCTTGCTGTCCCGAGTTGATGCAGCTGGGCGTATGCATCTTTCTTTATGTTGTGGATGATGTTGAAGTGGAAAACTGTACCAAAAGTCACACAATCCGAAGAAGATAGTACGATACATCGGGGTTGTTGGTAAGGTGCATGCTTGTGAAAAGAATACGAGTTGAATTCTAAAAAATTTCAAACAAAATAACTAAAAGGATATAGGGTTCGGGTTGCCTCCCGAGAAGCGCCTGTTTAAGGTCACGAGCCTGACCAAAATGTGCTACTCATTAGGTGGAGGTCCTCGACGTCGTCATGTATGTAGCGTCTCGCGTGCATAGTGTACTCGATAGGGTGTAGCACGCGGATCAGTTGAATTCCTTGCACGATCGATCACGTACTCCCTAATATCATTCGTGTTGTTCCCTATATTGGGGGCTAGATCGTGCTGTCCAAAGAGTTTGGTTGAGCTATCCATGAGTCTGGTTATGTACTCCATGAAACCGGTTAGGTGTTCATCTCTCGTTTCCTTCAACGTCTCTAGAATTTGTTGATGCGTGAGTCCTTGTGGTGAAGGCTTCATCTTCACCTTGCGTGCCTTATAGACGCTCCAATTAGGCGCTGGACGTTTGGCGTGGCTGTTAGGCGTCTCAGGGGCGGTTGAACGCGTGCTACTTTCTGTTTGATACGAGCTGGAATCTGCCTTAGATGTACGGAGGTTTGCGCACTGATTTAGGATGTTTTCTTGACCTGAATTGATTTCCACTTGAGCTGTGCTTATGTGTTTGTATGTTGAGCACTCCTCTTGATAAGGATTGTCCAAAATTTCACATTTTGCTTGGGTTACGAACTGTTGTGCTTAGATCGTACAAAAAATGCTCGGAGTGCGTCTAGCTCGGTGTTCGAGATCTCCTTCATCTTTTCTTTGTCCAGAAGCTTAGTATATTATGTTGCGTATTTTAAGTTTTTATATACTTCTTTTTCAGCTGCGAAAAGAGCCATCTCAAGGGAATCCTAATTCCCAAACTCTTTAAAGATTTCTTCGGCTAGTTTCTCTAGGACGTCGATGTGGAATACCGAATCCACCATACAAGGCTGCTTGAGTGTGTCGTTCAGATTGAACTCCACTAATTCATCTTCAAATTTAAGCATGAGTCTACCTTCAGCACAATGTATGATCGTCTTTTCCGTATTGAGAAACGACATACCGAGAATAATTGGGATTTTCTTGTCCTCCTCCATATCCAAGACGACAAAATCGACCGGGACGAAGAACTTTCCAACTTGTAAAGGCACGTCTTCTAGCATGCCCTCGGGTATTCTAACACTTCGATCAGCCATGGTGAGCGCCATTCGTGTAGGTTTAAGATCGAATTTGTCCCTAAGATCTAATTTTTCATATAACGGAAATGGTAGCACGCTCACGCTTGCTCCGATATCAATTAGTGCATGGTTAATTTCATAATCACGTATTTTACAAGGGATCAAGAATATACCTGGATCGGACATCTTCTTGGGTAGGTTTAGTTGCAGCATTGAGTTAGTCACCATGACGATTTCTATCTCCACGTTTCGTTTGTTCGCAAGCACCTCTTTCAAAAACTTAGCGTATGAAGGCATCTTCTTCAACGCCTCGTGGAATGGAATGGTAATATGCATCTTCTTCAACATCTCAACAAACTTGGCAAATTGAGCATCCTCGTTCTTTTTGCATTGACGTTGGGAAACGGCAAAAGAGGCGATCTTGGATCGGACTTTACGTATTTCGGCTCTTCCTCCATTTCGGGTTTCTTTCTATGCTCTTCGATGTTACTGTCCTTTTCTATTGATGTACTAGTAGTTTCACCTTTGTCAAATGTTGAGGGAGTGGCCTGATCCATCAGTTTCTTAGGGACATTGTGAAAACAACAAAGGAGGCGGTCTTGGTTCGGGTTTTACGTATTTTGGCTCTTCTTCATCCTTGGTTTTCTTCTTATGCTCTTCATCGTTGCTGCCCTTTTCCACTTTTGTACGAGGTGCTTCACCCTATTCAAACATCAAAGGAGCGGGCTGATCTACCGTCTTACCACTCCATAGATATATGGCGTTGATGTGCTCACGGGGATTCGCTCCTGGCCTTCCCGATAGAACTCCTTGCAGACGTGCTGCCTCTTGTGCAAGTTGTGCAACTTGCATCTCCACGTGTCTAATGTGAGTTTGAAAGCTCCCTAGCTCTTTCTTGGTGTTCTCTTGATTCGCTTTCACTTCCCTCACAAAATTATTCTGACTTTGTTTCACTTCCATCAAAGTTGCTTTGATTTTCTTGGGATTGGAGGAGACGAGTGAACATGGTGTTGAAGTCGGGGGCTGTTTCGGATTGGTTTGGCTGTGGCTGAGGCGCACATGACTGATAGTTCTGAGTTTGGGTCTACATCCTTGGATGAAAATTTTGGTTTCGTTGCAGTACCCGCGGTTGAAAATTCCCCAATAGTTGTTGTGCATTAATGGCCCATCGGAGTTCTTGTAGGAGAGGTTACAGTGATTCCTCCATCCGGGATTGTATGTGTTTCTCAAAGGTTGGTTGTATCTTACATAATTCACTTTCTCGTACCCTTGGACCCCTTGTCCTCTAATTGCTCCGAAGATTGAGGACACGCGACTTAGATAGGAGATTGTAGATATCTACGACTTGGTCTTTCACCTCGGCTAGACCGGCGTATAAAGCATGTGTCTCGTTCAAGTTAGCCACCCTTGTTGGAGCGTTGCGATTATATTCTCCAGCGATATTGCTGCCTTTATCAGCCATATGATTGATTAGGTCCTCGATCTGCGGAAACGTAAGGTTGCTCAGAGAACCTCCAGCTGTGGCTATGATCAGAATTCTCGTGTTGTCAATGAGTCCTTGCAGAAAGTTGTGTATAAGATAGCTCTGATCCATGCCGTGATGTGGGCAAAGGCGTTTGTAGCCTTTGAAACGTTCCTACGCTTCGTATAAACTCTCACCTGCGTCTTGGAAGAATGTGTTGATTTGATTCTTGGAGAGTTCAGCTTTACTCTGAGAGAAGAATCGCGTCATGAATTTTTCCTCTAGTTGTCTCAACGATTGTATAGAGTTCGCCGCCCTTGTTGGAGCCTTGCGATTATATTCTCTAGCGGCGTTGCTGCCTTCATCAGCCATACGATCGATTAGGTCCTCGATCTGTGGAAATGTGAGGTTGCTCAGAGAACCTCCAACTGCGGCTATGATCAGAATTCTCATGTTTTCCATGAGTCCTTATAGAAAGTTGTGTATAAGATAGCTCTGATCCATGCCGTGATGTGGGCAAAGGCGTTTGTAGCCTTTGAAACGTTCCTACGCTTCGTATAAACTCTCACCTGCGTCTTGGAAGAATGTGTTGATTTGATTCTTGGAGAGTTCAGCTTTACTCTGAGGGAGGAATCACGTCATGAATATTTCCTCTAGTTGTCTCCATGATTGTATAGAGTTCGCCGGTTGGGAATACAACCACTCTTGCACTTTATCCTTCACTGAAAATGGGAAGGAAACGAGCATGACGTCCTCATCTGAGACTCCTTCACCCGCTCTAATGGTTTGGCAAAGCATCTTAAAATCAGTACGATGCTGATTTAGATACTCGGTGGGTCTCCCTCTGAATGTTGCATTACTGAGCATTTGAATGAATGCTGATTATAATTCGACGCGAGCATCTCTTCTAACAATGCAAGAGAGGAGTTGCATATGCCTAGGAGCCATGTATGTTCCATAGGTTAACGCGACTGGAATTTGTGGCGCGTTTAGGATGCGACGTTCTGCCATTTGTTTTCTTCGGTCTCCCACGACAAAGTACCTCACACATTAGAAACACAAGAGACGGTTAGGCTCTAAGAGGTAAAAAAGATTTGACTAAAGAAAAAAGAAAATAAAACAAAAACACGAAAAACGAATAAGATTCCGGAAAGGACTAT
The DNA here is from genome assembly GCA_036759665.1 of Gynandropsis gynandra. Taxonomy (NCBI): domain Eukaryota; kingdom Viridiplantae; phylum Streptophyta; class Magnoliopsida; order Brassicales; family Cleomaceae; genus Gynandropsis; species Gynandropsis gynandra. The sequence goes on from CM071864.1 coordinate 3,943,433, forward strand.
GTCCTAATCCAAAAGTACCCTAATTCTAAAGCCGTAATTAAATCCCCGACAACGACACCAAAATCTTGATGTGGTTAATCTCAAGTAATAAAATACCCAAACTAATGCTTCTGCAAGAATACGGATTGTATAGTACCAGTGTCGAACACAAGGAATTGATGCAACTCTAAAGTCAGTTAACTAATGAATAGGACGGTAAAAATCAATAAGTGTTTTAAATAAGAATGAATCTAAACTAACTAATTAACTGGATAAACTCAATAAACTAAACACTACAGGTTTCGAAATATGAACGATAATGTAATGAAGTGCTAACAAAGATCATGGTTATGAATATTATCACGTATTTATGGAATTCAATCTCTTTCCTAGGGAATGCCCCTTTCGATGCCTAATCCCACTAATTAGCGTGTGTACTACCAATCTTCCAATTGTGTAATCTCACACGATAAATGCATTGAGTTCGCTATCCTAATTCCTAAGTCCAATTAACTGACCGGTCAAGGTTCTAAATCAATTGAGACCTCATATCATGGCTAAGTTCCAAAGTTCAATTCATCTTCCAATGCAACCAAACTTTTATAATCATTCTTTCAAACGGTCAATAAGAACAAAATAGTTAAGAACAACCAATCAATTTATAAATGATCAAACATAATAACCAAGTAGTAAGCATGAAATTTCATTACATATCAGAAAAACTCTAACCCGTAGCTACTAAACTACTCGGATATAGATTCAGAAAACAAAGCACGAAAGAAAACTATTGCAAACATAGATATAGATTGAGATTCCTCCCTATCCTAATACCGTAGTCTTCAACGGCTCCTCCGCGTTTCGAGTTTGTTGTCCAGTCTTCCACGTTCCGGCGTATTGCTCTCTACTCTCTCTTCTCTATTACGTCTCTGTTCTCTGCGTTTTCAGTCCCGAATCCCCTTTTACTTTTCTCCCCTCTCTTCTCTTTCCTCTTCTCCTTTATTTCCTTTTATTCTTTTTCCTCTTTGACCGAGTGTTTGCCATTCTTCTGTTGTGAGTTTCCATTTGTTTTCCATGGCTAAATCTTTCCTTTTCTTCTTCGTCGGCGTGCAGGTTCAACATGCCTGACCGGGCACAAGAATGAGCTCGGTCGGGCACTTCATCTTATCCTAACCCGGTCGGGCTCCATGCACGCCCGAGTCGTGCAAAACGTTTGGGAAAGTTACGGTCTTCACAAGCCCAGTCAAGTTGGTATGGCTGCACGGTTGGGCTGCTTGTTATCTCCAGGAGCACGGGCGGGCTGGCATGGCTGCACGGTCGGGCTATGTGCCATCTCTAGGAGCACAGGCGGGCTGGAATGGCTGCACGATCGGGCACCTCACCTCCCTTGTGTGCCCGATCGTACTGGTGTTGGTGATGTATGGCAATTGCTCGTATTTGCTTGGATTTACTCGTGTTTGCTCGTGTTCGTGTTCGATGTCTTTATTTCCTGCAAATACACGAGAAAAAGATGAAAGAGGACTAAGTGACGCTTAATGCTTGATAAACTAACTACGAAAATGAACTAAAATATTATAACAAAATAAATGTTATCATAAATGTCTGATATTTATTGTTGATCGAGAAGAAGTCACAATCATTAAAATGGACAACCAATCCTGCAAGAATTCCTGCATAGTCACAAATAAAGATTATTTTGATAATGCATTGGCTGGATAAACAACATAATATTAACACCTTTGAAATACCAAGTTATAAATAAAAAGAAAAACATATATGAAATTAGGGTGTATCCAAAACGCAATCATGCCTATTCTGACCAAAATGAAAATTAGATATAGTTTTTTACTAATAGGTCACATATGATTGTAGAAACATTTTCTCCTTGCGGTTTTGGAATGTTTTCAAGGTGCTGAACAATCTGCTCAAAAAGACCTTTTAAGGTCGGATCTAGGTCTAGAGCCACAATTCCTGGAAAAAAAGATAAGATAGTGCATAACCTCGAACAATTACCTTTCAAATATCAAGTGCCATAAAGATTAAATAAACTTATAGCTTGTGTGATGATTAGCGAATGATTCTGATAGGAAATGGAGACGTTGAGATTTCAATTAGTTGTCACAGGTTATCCTACAACTGATGCGTTATCAGAGTTAAATAAATTAACCTAAACTACCCGCAAGTGCACGACACGTGTGTAGTATTTTAGGTGTCGATCCCACAGAGACTACGCAACACTACCTAAACTCGAACTAGGAATTAAACTTGCTAACGAAAGAACGTGGATGAGGAATGAAATATTGAAAGTAAATAAACTACTCGGGTTCTAACAATAAGACAAACGTCCTAGGAAACCGGTTTCACCACAAGACTACCGAAACCAACGATCAACCTATCTATCATGCAATCCC
>CM071864.1:3945875-4011068 GCA_036759665.1 Gynandropsis gynandra
TAGGTATGTGCCCGCTCGGGTGCTAGGCAACAGCTCGGGCATGTGCTTGCCCGAGTCGTGTGGTTTGTCCTGTCCAAAGCCCGTGGGTTCTGCCCGATCGTGTAAGGCTTGTACCCGACCGGGTGGAGGCTTCTCCATGCTCAATCTCGTCCCGTTTGTCCCGTGATGATCCCCGAAGTTGCTCTTTAGCTCCGTGCATGCTCCTTTAGCTCCAAAATGGTCCAAATACGCGTAAAAACCTGTAAGAACATGAAAAGCACGAAAGCAAGTAAAACGGATACGGAATCATACGTAAAACATCACATATGTATCGAAAACGTCTCCTAAATCGTGCAAGAAATACGTATGAAAACGAGATGATCAACAACCTATATTAGAGTATGTCAAAGTGACAAACCTGCAATATACTTTCGCATTAAACAGCAGAGGCGGTCCATTCCATCAACCAAGAAGCCAATGGTTGGATCATTTGGATCTTGTAGAATCAAAGAACTCCGATTAAGCAATGTTCACAATTTTCCGTTTTAATAAAAAAAGTTTAAAGTCGACTAAGCGGGCTTCCAAAATTTAAGCATTCAACTTACTATGTCAACTGGTATCACTCGGACGGTTTTTTACTTTGACAATGCAACACCAGTATGCTGAAAATACCAAAGAACCTCAAATTGAACCAAAGCCAAACCAGAGAATACCATCTAAGTGGGGAATAGAAAAGGAAAATTGTTGAAGTCTGAATAGAAGAGATGAAGGTATTCTAATAGCGAAGGAACTCGAGTAGCTAAGTCACAAAGGGAATTAACTACTGCATCAATCTAACCTGAACGTTTGGAGCCTACAAACTCGCTTGATCTGTAAAAAATATAACCATCCTTCCTATTTCCTGCTTTAACAATATTCTCCTCTATCGATTAATGGCATCACAAGCTGTTTTTATTATATAAGGCATGATAACTCAGAAACAACTACATGTTTGGGTATGTTTGTGTTGGTTGTATTGAGGTTAAACCAAGACATCTTGATAAGTATTTTTTGTGTTGACTAATTTTCTACAATTGGGTATATACTTTCCTTATTTTTCTTTAAAATAAGAAATTGGAATATTTCTGAAGCCGACTTTTGTATTATATGCGAAAATTTTTGGTATAAAGAGAGATAAATAAGCTAAAAAACAACATGCATTATTCAATATTTTATGTTGTTTCTATTGACCTATACAATACCGGAGAATCAGGCATCAAAATGTTGGTGGTAGAAGAGATAGCGATGGGAGAAATGAGGAGATAGGTTGCAACATTCACACCTTCATGAATTGATCGAGGTTCCCAAGCGGCCGGAGTTCAATCACTAGAGGATAATGTTTATACCAGAGAACATCCATAGAAACCAACCGAGACCTTGCTATTGCTATTTGAGGCATAAACCCATTTGGCTTCTCATGTTCTCTCTCAATCCATGCGAGATAAAGCTTCCACCGTCGTCGAGTTAGGTATGTTCCCATAAATTCATTTTTATTTAAACTTTGATTTGATACTCACTCTCTCTGGTCGGATTCATTCATTATGGTGTGGCGGGCGAATCACCTGTCATCGGGTTCAGAAGTTCAAATGATTATACGTTGGCCAGTGTTCGAATGAAAACATTGTCGATCATTGCTCACCGATTTCACATTCACTACACTTATGGGGTGGCCACTAATCTTATACACCTACCGGTTTCACTTTTGTGTCGTGGCATCTCATGATTGGCATGTACTTCGTCAAAGTCTGTTCCATGTCCTAAACTTACGCTAAGACTCTATCTGCAATGTGTTGAGGTAATTGTTAGGAACACAAGACGCAATTAGAAACACTAAGAATGAATTGGTATTTTTTTTCAAAAGCTTAGACTCAGTATATTACGTGTTGCATGGTTTGACATTCTCTTACTTGTTTCTATTTTTTTATACAGTCTCGCAATGAAGTTTCCATACTTGGTTCAGAAAAAACTTAAGGAAGGCCAAGAACATAAGGGAGTAACACAACTGGATTTGAGAGTAATTGAGGAGAGTTGCGAGAAGTCATTTCATTGCTTCAGGTTTATCGTTCACCCCGTTGTCAGCTAGTGAGTTTGCAATTCCATACAAATGTCATATAATCTCTTTACTTACATTTAGGTTGTAGGTGATGCATGAAGAAGATGATATTTATCTTGGTTTGAACAGAAAAACCTTGATCATTTAGGACATGCAAATATTTCAGAAACTACCGGTGGACAATTAGCTCTCCTTATCTTAGACATATTATACAAGGTTATTTTGTATTGCTGTTAACACATTCTACCCATCTTTATACCTTAAAATACCGTTTTTTTTGTTTAGAGCATACAAATTTCAAAATAATTGTCTTCTTGATTTCTGTTGTTGTAAAGTTTTTGTTTCCATGTCAAACTCCACTAAAATGAGCTTACTATTTCTCGAGGTTGTTTAACTTTGAGTAATTTAGTTTGTATCAGTCACATTTCATCTTTTTTTTCTTTTGTTTGTTTGCAGAACTCATGCATGGAAAATCTTCAGAAGTAAAGCCTTCAGGATTAACTGATATGCAAATCTCTAATTTAGAGCCGAGCTGGATAAAGTTTATGCTTTAAAGTAGAATATTATCACGTGAGATGATGAATGAGGTTTACATAGTGAAGTCAGAACTGTGAGTGATGATTTTACTCTTACGTCTGCTATGTAGAGGCGTAATGAATTGTCTCCATCAGCCTCAAGTCTGTTGTCATGGATAAAATGATTCCGTGACTGGTTTCAAAAAATCTTGCAGAAAGATTGAATTTAGATTCATAAAAAAGAGATAGTGATAACGGAAATCCAGAAAAATTTCATGGCAAACCGGGTGGTGAAAGATTTCAAGGTCAACGGAAAAAATCATCTAATGTATTACAAAAACACTGTCATACATGATCAGCATGTGATACTATTTTGAAAAAAAAATTAATTTTATAATTAAATGTCAATTGTCACATTTAATTTGTTTTCTGATAAAAAAAATATCATACTGTTACTACATGATCAACGTATGTAATTTTCTATCAATATTGTATTGTAATATTTGCAAAAATGACAAAAAAACCTGCCACTCTTCGTATATTATTAGGATTCAATCTTAATCTTCTTTAAAAATAATTTAATTTCAATTTTACCTTATAATATTGATAACCTCATATTGTCTTTGTGATCTGTGCGATCCTTGTTATCTATACGATCTTTAAGATCCAAACGACCCTTATGATCCATGCGACCCTTGTGACTTTCTTCTTCTTGTGACCATTGTAACCCATGCGACCATTGTGACTTTCATATTTTGGTGATCTTTGTGACTCATGCAACCCTTGTGATCCATGATAGAAACTGAAGAAGGAATCAATGGCTTTCTTATTCTTCTTATTCTCCTTCTTCTTCTGCAAATGTTGGGTTTGCTCTTCTTCACACTCTTAAGCGACTCACTAACTCCAAACCCTTGCGACTCTTAACCCTCTTTGACTCAGCATTGAAATCGTCTCTCGCTCGAAATCGCCTCCCGCTCTTGTTCCTTGCTCTCAACTTCGAAATCGCCTCTCACTCCTTGCTTTCAACTTCGAAATCTTCTCTCGCTCTTTGCTCTCAATATTCAAATCGCCTCTCGCTCTTTGCTCTCAACTTTGAAATAAGTTTCGTTTCGAAAAAGTATCAAATCATGTGTGTTTTCACATACAAAAAATAAGACATATTTATCTTTTCTCTAACTTTTTCTTTTCTTTAGATTTCGAGGGTATACGTGAAACAAAGAAACTTTAAAAAGATATCATTGATATTTTTCCATTTAAAATAGACCAAATATTTTTATTTTGCCAATATTCAATTGCCCAATATTTAGATCAATAGTGTCCATAGCTAACTCTCTAATAAAATATAAAAAAATATTCGAATTGATAATTTGATGATATATATACATATAGTAGAACAATATATATATATATAGTAGAACAATTTATGTCAAGAATAGTATCACACACGAATTGTTTTAAAATATATTAGAAAAAATTGAAAATATAAATAAACATCTTAAAATAAAATTATTTAGTAATGAAATAAATTTTTAAAAAGGATACAAAAAATTCATAATAAATTATTGAGTTAGTTTGTGATTCACATTTTTAATTTTTATCTTTTACCATACACCTATGATTTAAATATAATTTTTTAGTATAATTGAATTTTAAACATATTATATATATACAAAAATAGAAAAAATTCATGAATAATAATTTTTCAAGTTTATTTACAAATGATCAGTATTTAATTAACTCTCTCTAACAAATTAGTTCTAAAATTTTTAATTATCTCAAAATATTTATAGTATTTTATTTATAAATTTGATAATTTATTATTAAGAGTTGATACCTTACTGTTTACTTATTTCAATTTTATTTTTCTATTGTTTGTTGATATATATATAAAAAATTATCGGTATTATAAAAATCTTTATTCTCAATTACTAAAGGACAAATATCCAGTTAAAGCCTCTTCTTCAGAATAATTTAATATATGAAAGATATATATAATATAATATAATATATTATAATATAATATATTATAATATAATATAATATAATACAATATAATCTAATATATGCGATTAATCAATATAGTAAAAACAAAAGGTATATATATATATATAACAGTGCAAGAACAATATCATTCACAAATTCTTTGTAAAACATATTCAATAAATTGAAAATATAAATTTTTTATATACAATCCAATAATAAATTTTCCAATTATATTAAATAATCTATTATATAGATCAGATATAAAAAAACACTAAAATATAAGATTATTTAATAATAAAATAAATTTCTAAAAGATCACACCAAAAATCAATAATTTTATTATTGATTTAGTTTGTGATTCACATCTTACTATTTAACTTGTATCGTACAACTAAAATTTGAAATATAATTTTTATGTAATTAAATTTGAAAATAATTTTATAAATTCAACATTACATATTTAGAATAAATAATTAAAAAGTGAGAAAGTTGAACATAAATAGTCTAAATATTTTTATTTAATTACTAAAAGACAAAAGTGGAATTATATTTTTTAAAATATATGTTTCAATAATATTAAGGAAATAAATGGTATTGATTTTAAATTTTTTATATCAAAATTAAAATGAAAAAATAAATTATATGTAATAATATTTAAAAATAAAAATATAAATTATAATTGATTTTAAATAGAAAAAATTTTAGTGGTAAAAAACACAAAAAGTATAGTAAATAAAAATAAAAGAAAAAGAAAATAAAAAGGAAAATTTGAGATGTGAAAAAAAAAATTAAGAATTTTTCTTATAAATTTAAATTTTGTTTATTTTGTATAAAACATATATAATTGGTTTTTCTAAATGTAAACAGCGATCCGAGACGCAAGAGGTTGAGCACATTATGGAGAGACACAAAAATATTTTAGCACAAAACGAGCATCAAGGCATGAAAAAGAAAAAGCGGGATGCGGCTAGACGGGACGCTGAAGAGAGGGATGCGGCCAAGCGGGGCGCTAAGGAGCGGAACACGGCAAGGCGAGATGTGAAGAAGCGGGACGCGACCAGGCGGGACGCGGAGACCCGAGACGCAGGAAAATGCAGAACAACGACTAATCGAGTTGCCGACTTCAGCGGACAAGAAAACATCGAAGAACTGGTCATGCAGGTTGAAGGAGGCGACAAGATCGCAGCCTAAGGATGATAGACGATGCTCAGGACAAGGACAGGGCGTGGAAGGATGTGAAGGCCTCGGAATCAACGTGAAGAGCCTGCACCAGTACCACAGGTGCAGGTTGCCATTTTTGCTAATGACAAGGGGTTCTTGGCTAAGTCAAATATATCCATTTTTAGCAATTAACGGACAAAAGCTTTAATTAAGTTTCTGAGCATGTTTTGAGTAATGTGTTGTAATGCCATTAGGCATATATGTATGAATAATCATGAAATAAAGTGTTAAGGCATTATTCAAAAATCATGTTCTCGAGTGTTCATCCTCTTCACTTCTCTCTTATATTTCTCTCAAAATTCTTTCATTTTGAGTGTGATTTTTTTCGGTTCGTTCGTTTATGTTTCTGTTTGCACAATCTACGTGATGCATGGAGAAAGTGAACTCTAATTAAGCAACGTTTATGTTGCTGAAGTTCACTGAAAAACAACAGTGGTATCAGAGCCTTCTGTATCTCAGGGCCAAGAGGTGCACAAAGACACTAGTTTGAAGCACAATCAGCGGCACTACTAAAGCACAAAAGGAAGGAAGTTAACATCCAGCAATCAAGCAATTCAGAAGTTGAATCAGACCCCAAAGAAGATGCAGAACACAATACCTTTTCCGGTGTTTGATGGGAAGAACTACAACCTATGGGTGATAAAAATCAAATCCACCCTAAGGTCTAAGTGTTTGTAGAAGTTGGTCATTGAGGGAATCTCGGAGTTGCCTGCTTTAGGCATGGAGACCTCAGAGGAGCAGAGACAGAAGAAGATTGTAGAGTGGGAGGAGTTGGAGGCAAAAGACCAATAATCCTTGGAACTCATCTACCATGTTGTATCTGAGGAGATATTCATAGCTTATCTATCCACATGTGAGACGTCAAAGGCTGCATGGGATTTCCTTAAAGAAAGGTTTCAAGGGGACCCCAAGACGGCCATGATCAAGCTTTAAAGACTTAGGGCAACTTATTACACTTTGAAGCAATGGGAGAAGGAGTCTATCAAGGATTTTGCCAATAAGGTGACATAATTGAGGAATGAGATGATGGCCTATGGAGATGATCAAGGAGGATGCACTGGTGTCAAAGATCCTATGCTCTTTGCAAGAGAGGTTTGACCCCTATGTGGGGGTCATTGAGCAGACTAAGGACTTGACAGTCATGACAGTGGCTGAGTTGGTGATAGCATTGCAAACTCAAGAGTACAGGCTGGATGATCGAAATGGTGGAGGGCCAGAGGGAGCTTTTCAAGCCAAATACAAAGGGATCAAATTAGGATCCAAATCAGATTCAAGCAAGACGTTTTCTGGAAAATCAGACCAGAAAAACAAAGGAAAGAAATGGTATGGTGTCTGCAGAAAGGACAACCACACAGAAGCTCAGTGCTATTTCAAAGGGAAACAAGATAAAGGTGAATGATCTAAGTCTTACAAAACCAAGAAGGAGTGTTTTACATGCGGCAGAGTAGAACATTTTTCAAGAGACTGCAAAGTTAAGCAGGGTCCTCCAAACCAAGCTCAAGCAAACCAGGAGCAAGGTGAGAAGGATTTCCTCTTCACTGCTGCCCATGTGGTTGGTGAAGGATATGAAGAGGAGGTATGGCTCATAGACAGTGGAGCCACCAACCACATGACCCAGAATGAGAGATACTTCATCTCATTGGACATGACAGTGAAGGTGTCCATAAGGGTGGGAAATGGTGCTACCCTACAAACTGCTGGGAAGGGTGACATTGAAGTAATGACCCTGAAAGGTAGGAGAAAGTCAAGGAGGTTTTTCTGGTCCCTGGACTAGATAAAAACTTACTGAGCGTTCCATAGAGGGTAAGGAATGGTTACCATGTACAGTTCATGGAGGATGTGTGTTTGATCAGAGGCAAGGAAGGAGCCAAGGTTGCAGAAGTATCCATGGTAAAGAAGGCCTATCCATTGAAGTGGAAGGTGCCTGAGAAAGCAACTCTCTTAGCCAAGGAGAGTGATCTGTCAAACCTCTGGCACAAGAGGTTTGGACATGCAGAGTTGCACAATCTGGTGAAGTTGTAGAGCCATGAAATGAGGAAGGGTCTACCTAAGTTTAAGGTGGAGAAGAAGCTCTGTGAGGCGTGTTTACAAGGGAAGCAAACCAGACTGGAGTTTCCAAAGGAAGTAGAAGGAAAGTCCAAGGAGATTCTGGAACTGGTGCACACAGACTTGTGTGGCCCTATGCATACCCCATCCTTGGATGGAAGTGTCTATGTGTTGGCACTCACGAATGATTACTCACACATGCTTTGGATGTACTTCTTGAGGCTGAAGTCAGACACAGTCTCAATGATCAAGAAATTCAAGAGTTTGGTTGAAAATCAGATGGGTAAGAAACTGAAGAAAATGAGGTCAGACAGGGGAGGGGAGTTTAACTCCAAAGCCTTTGATGATTTCTTGGAGGAGCATGGTGTACAGAGGCAGCTGAGTGTTGCCTATTCCCCTCAGCAAAATGGTGTGGCAGAGAGGAGGAATAGGACGCTCATGGAAATGACAGAAGCATGCTCAAGGACAAAGGTCTTCCAAACAAGTTATGGGCTGAAGGCATGTTCACGGTGGCCTACCTTCAGAACAGACTCCCTACAAGAGACCTGGACAACAAAACGCCATTGGAAGTGTGGAGTGGTCACAAACCCAGTGTGAACCACTTGAGGGTGTTTGGAAGCCTCTATCATGTTCTGGTTCCAGCACAACAGAGGCAAAAACTGGATGACCGGTCTGAGAAGGCTATATTTGTGGGATATAACAGCATGAGCAAAGGATACCGTGTGTTTAAGATAAACACATGAAAGGTTGATGTTGCAAGGGATGTTTTCTTTGAAGAAGACAAGGCTTGGGACTAGGGTACACAGTTTGAAACAGGACACAGACTGGTGTTCCCAGTTTCAATCCTTTTACACTACGGTAAGATCAAGGAGAACAACAAGTACAAAGGATGCCTCAAGGCATGGCTGAAGAAGGACAAGGGTCTAGAGGCAGTAGGGGTACACAACCACAGTTTACCCCAATACCTTTCAAGCTGAGTCAAATTGACTCCAGAGGGAGCAGAGAGGGGGATAGCAACTCTTCAAGACTGGTTCACCGGATGATAAGACTCTCTCATATATATGAAGAAGCTGAGCCGGTTGAAGGGGAGTTAAAACAAGTCTATGAATGCTGCTACTCAGTTATAAAAGAGCCAGTGACCTTTGAGGAAGCAGTGATACACAGTGAGTGAAGGAAGACCATGGATGTTGAAATTGACATGATCAACAAGAATGGAACGTGGGAACTGGCTGAGCTACCACAGGGTCATAAGGTAATCAGTATGAAGTGGATATATAAAGTGAAAACTGATGAATTAGGTAATGTGCAGAAGTTGAAGGCCAGGTTGGTAGACAAGGGGTTCACACAAACTCATGGCTTGGACCATAGAGAAACTTTTGCTCCTGTGTCCAAGCATGATACTATCCGGACCTGATAGTTGTGGCAGCACAGGAGGGGTGGAGCCTCCACCAAATGGATGCCAAGTCTGCATTGTTAAATAGGAAAATTGCAGATGAGGTTTATATACAACAAACTCCTGGTTATGTCATAGAAGGAGTTGAAGAAAAAGTCTTGAAAATGAACAAGGCCTTGTGTGTCTAAAACAAGCTCCCAGAGCTTGGTACAACAGGATAGATTCATTCTTCACTGGAGAAGGATGCAAGAGGAGTGGGTGTGACACTGAAATGTATGTGCAGGAAAAACACCAGAAGATAGTTGTCATCTGCTTATATGTGGATGATTTGATCATCTCAGGGAATGATGAGGGATTGATCAAGGAGTTTGAGGAAAAACTGAACAGGGAGTTTGAGATGACAAATCTTGGGAAGTTAAGGTACTTTTTTGGGTTTGAAATCAGTTACATGGCTGATGGTATCTTTATGAACCAGACCAAGTATGTTGGACAGCTGCTGAAGAAGTTTGGGATGCAATACTCAAAAAGTATCTCAACACCCTTATCACCATATGGTAAAAATTCAGAATGAGGAGTAGAGCTGGCTGATCCAACCAAGTAGCGGAGCATGGTTGGAGGCCTGCTTTATTTGTCAGCAACCAGACCTGACTTGGCATTCTCAGCTTCATATCTATCCAGAAGCAATGCCAAGCCAACGGAGAAGAGCTTTCAAGAAGCTAAAAGGGTGTTAAGGTACATCTCTAGAACTAAACATTATGGTTTATGGTTGCAGAAGGTTGAAGATGTTAGATTAGAAGGATTTATGGATGTTGATCTGGCTGGAAATGTGGAGGACTCTAAGAGCACCATAGGATTTTGTTTCGCAATAGGCAGTGCTATGTTCAGCTAGGGAACACAGAAGCAGACCATCATCGCCCAATCTAGTGTAGAGGCTGAATATACAGCTTTGTGTGTAGCCACAAACCATGCTACATGGCTGAATAGGTTGTTTGCAGAGTTGGGATTTGACATGAATGATGCATTGTTCATTCATTGTGATAACACATCATCTATTGCAATCAGTAAAAATCAGGTGGATCACAAGAGGATCAAGCACATTCAAATCAAGTTTCACGTTGTAAGGGAGGCTGTCAGCAATGGAGAGATCAAGTTGGAACATGTGGCTGGAGAGGATCAAGTGACGGAGATATTACCAAAATCATTAGGAACCAAGCGTTTTGAGGAACTAAGGAACAAGCTTGGAGTCATGGATAAACAGAAAGAGGGAGACTGAAGGAGTTGATCATGTTTTCCATGACAAACTGACAACCCAAGACGTGGCAATCCGAGATGCAAGAGACTGGGACGCGGCGATCTAGGAAGAAACTGTGCGAGACGCGGCCAGGCGAGACGTTGAGAAACGGGACGCGGCTAGGCGAGACACTGAAGAGCGGGACGCGGCTAGACGAGACGCTGAGAAGTGGGACGCGACAAGGCGGGACGCTGAGGAGCGGAACGCGGCCAGGCGAGATGTGAAGAAGCGGGACACTACCAGGCGGGACGCGGAGACCCGAGACGCAGGAAAATGCAGAACAACGACTGATCAAGTTGTAGACTTCAGCGGACAAGAAAACATCGAGGAACTGGTCATGCAGGCTGAAGGAGGTGACAAGATAGCAGCTTAAAGATGATAGACGATGCTCAGGACAAGGACGGGGCGTGGAAGGACGTGAAGGCCTCAAAATCAACGTGAAGAGCCTGCACCAGTACCATAGGTGCAAGTTGCCATTTTTGTCGAGGACAAAGGGTTCTTGGCTAAGTCAAATATATCCATTTTTAGTAATTAACGGACAAAAGCTTTAATTAAGTTTCTGAGCATGTTTTGAGTAATGTTTCGTAATGACATTAGACATATATGTATGAAAAATCATGAAATGAAGTGTTAAGGTATTATTCAGAAATCCTGTTCTCGAATGTTCATTCTCTTCACTTCTCTCTCACATTTCTCTCAAAATTCTATCATTCTAAGCGTGAGTTTTGTTCGTTTTGTTTCTATTTGCACAATCTACATGATGCATGGAAAAAGTGAACTCAAATTAAAAAACGTTTATATTGCTGAAGTTCACTGAAAAACAACAAATCCCTCCCTGTTCGGTCGAGGATAGTTCTCCGATCAACTTTTTTCCCAGGCTAATCTATGCGTTTGTCTTTTAAATGCTCCAAAAGAGAGCGATCACTTGAAGCGGAGAGAGAAGAGAAGAAAGAAGAGTGACTTTGGACAAAATTTCATAGAGGCTGTATGAAGCGAAACAAAGGGTAGTTTTGTCATTTCAGGAAATTCGACTTGGGCCCATTAACGCATAGATCATATACATAATTGGGCCTATTAAGGCCTCGAATGGATACTTGATTGGGCTCATAAATAGTTACTGTTTTAGGAGTTTCCTTATATGTCAAAATTTTCATAATTCCCCCTTAAATTTACTTATTAAACGTTAATCCAAAAACTCGATATATTATTTATTTAATGGATAATGCTATATATCTTATACTATATAAAAGACAAGTACGAAAAAATCTTTTTGCCATGCTGACGTGGCGCCATCTCCACTGTCGGTTCGTCTGCCGGGTCACAAAAACGGCTCCTGTTTGTCCGGGTACCCGTTTAGGCTCCATCCCCACCCGCGAACCCGCGCAACGCGATGTCGCCACCTGTTCCTGCGTCTTCAACATCCGCTCAGAGCCGTTGGATTGTGGTTTCGTTTGAAAACTTGGACGACTCGATGCAGGCACCGACCACCAAGGTTAAATCCTAGGCGTCTAAAATTTCTTAGTGTTTTAATCCCTTCACCGGGTTTTCTACGCCCATCCCGCCCGGTTCTACCCTCTTTCGTTTTCATCGGTGCCTCCGTTTCCTCTGGTCATCGTTCGCCGCCTCGCCTTGGTACGACTTCTCACCGTTTCTATCCTCCTCTCTCGGCTTGGTTTTTCACTCTTCCTTACACGTTCCATTCGGTTTTTCGCGGTGTTGGGGAGGGGTAGGGCGCGCGGTGCTGAGGGAGAAGAAGTGGCTGGAGAAGGGGGTGGCTGGATCTTGAGGAGAGAGAGAAGGAAGGGTAGAGGGGAGGGAGGAAGAAGAAGGGGGAGGCGGGTGGGAAGAGAGAAGGGATGGGAAGAAAAAAAATTAGGGTTTTTTATTAATATAATTTAAAATATTTAACTTTAAAAATTAAATAAATTAAAATTTTATTTAAAAAATTAAATTCAAAAGAATAACCGATTAAATATTAAAATTTAAATCATTTAAATTTGAAAATAATTTAATAATTTTAATAATTTAAAAATCAAATAAATTAAATTTATGAAAATTTAAAAAATCTAAAAATAAAAAGATCAAATGTTAAAATTGACAAATTCAATATTATTTAAATAATTATATAAATATATATTTTTTTAAAAATTTATTTTAAAATTAATATTTTTAAATAATTATATATAAACACAATTTAAAAAAAAATTAATTTATCAATAATGTAATATAAAATATATTGAATTAAAATATAGAAATAAATATTGATTTATAGAATTTTCTAACTTTAATCACATAAAAAATATTAAAATGAAAAGGTTATTGTCGTGGTTCTTTAGTGATTAGTGTATATATATATATATATGTAAATCGTAGTAGTTAAAATTTGAAAATAAATTAATATATTAAAAAGTAAAAAATTGAAAAAAAATAGGAAATAATCTAAATGAAGCAGTATATTTGGTGTGTATATATATATTATATAAATATAATATATTGTTTCAATATATATATTATATAAATATCTATTATATAAATATTTTGTCTTCTTTCATGCGGTCTATTATTAACATTATTATATTTTTATCTTAAATATGTGCGTAACGTATATAATATTTAAAAATAAAAAGATACAAACCGAATAACATGTTTATTGGATGATGACAACAAATATATATGTTATAAATAAGACAAAAAATTAGACATCTCTTCTGTATTTATAAATATTAAAATATCTAATCTATGGTTCGACCATATCTTACAGATGATGTTTTAACAAAAAAAATCTAAGGCATCCAGATAAATTCTTTTCAGTACAATACTTTAACTCATCACATGTTGACATTATTTATTTTCAGAACTTAATATAACTCCACAACAACTTTAAAAGTTTAGTTTTATAGAAATCAAACATTTATTATAAAAACATGGTAGATCACTAAAACATTTTCTTCGAATATCCGTTCCTAAAATATTAAAAATAATTAACTATCAAACAAACCACTTTATAAAAGAAAAACGTATGATTTTGATATGATAAAACAAGAATACGTACTATTAGAAACACAATTAACTTAGGAACAATATAACAATTTCTTCATTATTATAAAATCTATTTATTTATAAATAATTAAATTTGTATTTTATAAATAATAGACGTGTTAGAAATTATACTGCGCATATAGTGCAGAATTAATACTAGTGTATATATATATACTAGTCATCTCAATAATTTTAAAAATAATAATAATGTCGAGGGTGTTGCGTCCAAGAAATGAAATACACAGCTCATATTTTCCGTTATTGAGTTATTATCAATAATTAAACGCAAGACGTGCCCGGAACATTCTCCGTACGCTTCCAAAATATGAATTATATTTTGGGAAATTAAGTGTATTCCATTTATTTATTTTATGTATAGTTTAAATGGTATATTTTAAAATATTCAACAAATATTTATTTGACATCCCAATTTGGGCGTTACAATATATCAAGTATTTAACAAATAATCGAAAAAAGTATTATTTTTCAACCATAAGTCAATGGTTCATGGAACACTCCACTGATTCTCTTCACCATCTGCTCCGCCGCGAATGTCTGGTGGTGAAGCGGCTGAGCCACCGAGTTCGAATCGAGATAATGCAATATCACGACCATCATGACCGAGTTCACCAGCATCGGAATCGGTCCGAACAACCAAAGCAAAAGATCAAGAGCCAGATATAGAACCCTAAGTCCAACCGACCAGAAGTTCCCGCCTCTCACGACGGCTCTCTTCACCATATCCGACGGAATATCTCCGCCGGGAGTTGTAAGGAGGTAGTTCGCGTGTATCAAATGCCTCGTGGACTGTACGAAGCAGGCAAAGGCTACGAGGAAGCAAGCAAGAAGGGCCGTATACTTCATGATCATCGTGGTCGAGCTTGTATCTCCGTATATGAATTTTCCGGTGAATACTGTCGTAGAAGACGGCGAGCTTCCGATCCACGCGCCGATCAACGAACTCATAGACAAAGAGACTGATGCCATGAAGGTAGATACAGAGATACTGTTCGATAAGACCGTTAGGGCATTACCCAATTCATCCTTCCTTGCCTGTTTTACGATGATCATAAAAAAAACATTAAAGAAATTAAAAAAAAAAAGAGAAGCGATTATGATTAGGGGCTTGAAGCGATTATGATTAGGGGCTTGCCTGCATGATACGGTCGACCCAAATGGTTTTGTCGATGTTCATGAAACCAATGACTGTCGTGTAAGGAAAATAAAGGATTCTATAAAGAAGAGAAAGATGGTACGATAATACTATCATAAACCCTAATGGCACCAAAACTATATCCAAGTATTCTTTGTCGAACATCTTCTTTCTTCCTCCTCTGTTTCTGTAATTTACATGTTTTTTTTTTTGCAATTTATAAGCATAAGAATTATTAATATATACGGAGAGTTGGCATTATGTTTTTTTTATTTTGCGTATAAATTATAAAAATAGAGAAAATAAAGAGGAGGATTCTTGTGCGTATGGAATATCTTTCCATGAAGTTATAACCGTTTGATTTTCGAGATCTTTCATGTGAGCTATCACTTCACGACGTGAATATCTTTTATTTCCTTTATTTTTCTTAATTATTTAAAAATATTCATTTTGATAAATACAAAATGCTTGATCCTTTCGCATCATTGTTGGGCTTTTCAGGTACAGGGTCAAGGTCATGGTCATAGCATAGACGAAAATAAAAAAAGATAAAAACATGATATCTATTAACATGATTGTCAATGTAAGTGAGATATCAGAATAAGTTGAACAGATGATAAATAGGGTATCAAACAAATAAAAGTGAAATAATAAAGACGCACATGTTCTTCATCCATTATATCTTTGTTTGCCCATTCCCGAGAGCTAGGCCTCGATTGCCTAGAGGCCACTAGTCTCGCCGTCTTCTTTAGTTCAAGAACATCATCAAAAGCTTGATTTATACTTGTTTCATTGAAATCATCCCACCTCTCTTCATCACAACCAGAATCCTTATCATGCTCAATGTATGAAATATGACTTCTGTTATTTTCCTTGTATAAACACCTAAGAAAAACATGCAAACAATTGCTATTAGGCAAGCCTTTTTGTTTTCCCTCTAAGTGCTTTGTGTATTTACCTAAATACATGCAAATATAAAAGTCAGGAACTAGCCTAGTGACTTCCCTCTTGAGTATGCCCCTTTGCCACCAGATCCATGTAACAGTGAATAAACACAAGATACATCACACGGAACAATTCATGCTACGCAGCCAAAAACTTCTTGTTAAAATTTAGCATAACGCTACAAGTCACAATCAAGGATAAAATGTGTGTTTGTTCATACATATTTTCAAAATATATTTTGTGTGCTTGTTCATACATATTTTCAAAATATATTTTGTGTGCTTGTTCATACATATTTTGTGTGCTTGTTCATACATATTTTCAAAATATACTTTATATTTCTACAGGGAAACCAGGATGATTTCCAAGTAATCAATTGCAAAGGTGAGTTTATATATATATATATATATCAAATATGTTGAAATTGTAAAAAAATCTCAATGTAATTATAATTCAATTGATGAGTTTAGTAATAAAAGAAGTAGTATATTTGATTTTCTGCAAATGTATTTACCCGATACAACTTCTCTGTGGCCAATCAATCCAACCAATTGTCAGTATTAACGCATCCCGAATTTGTATGAATCGTGTCCGTCACTTTCTGCATATAGTATTTTCGGTTAACTTGTAGTGACCAACATTCGAAAGTATTGTCACATTTTTTAGGATAAATATATCTCCCTCCTTTATATAATGGTTGTGTTTAGAAACACCGACAAGAGATATTTGTCTTTCAATGGCAGTTCCCTGCAATATATCATATACATGATGATGAAAGATATTGATATAATATGAAATACACAAATACATTAACAGAACTTAATGTTTCACTAAGGAATAAAAAACCAAGTCCAAGCAAATGATTATTAATGAACGTGTTTTGTCTCCTCCAAGTTCTTAAAAAATGTCCTAAAAAGCAGTGTTCCTTAGGTCCGATGTAATAGATCCATGATATGGTACGTTGTGCATGCGTATCACGCATCTCAAGCTTGGAACTAAATCATGTAAAATAAGATGTACAAAATAAGATCAGCGAGAGGTAAACAGAAGACGATTGTAAGCAGAAGTGAACATATCTTATTTTAAATTGTGATGTAACATATAATATTATTGATCATTTGCAACCACAGAAGTAAATAACATATCATAGTTAGGGGTGGGCATTTCGGGTTACCCGGACCGATCCAGCCCGAATAACCCAACCCATGAGATATATAGGTTTTATATAAAACCCATATGGGTTCAATATCAAAAAACCAAATGGGTTCAGGTCGGTCTAGGTTCGGGTTCGGGATAACCCGAGGAACCCGAACAACCCGAAAAAAAAGAAAAAAAACCTAAATAAACCCTAACCCTAAATCGTGAGTCACTCACACGTTTCACTCACACGTTGAAAACCCATTTAAAACCCGAATTACCCATTTAAAACCTGAATTACCCGTACTTCAATAGCCCAAAAAACCCGAAGAACCCGAATTACCCGAAATATCTAAATAACCCAAATACAATTCAAGTTTTTTGGGTTCAATGTTTCAAAACCCAAACAACCCGAACCCGGACCGAAACCCGAGGAACCCGTCCCGAAAACCAAATGGGATTTTTGGGTTCAATTTTATAACCCGAGGAACCCGAACCCAGACCGAAGCCGAGGAACCCGTCCTGAAACCCGGATTGCACACCCCTAGTTATAGTGCAGTTCATTAAATCTTATTTGATATAGTTATGGTAATACATTATAGGTTATTTGGTGCGAGTTCAACTAATATAAAAGTTTTGAATAACTTTAATTTTTTTAATAGTTATGTAAACAGCTAAATTGACACTTACCTCAAGATTTATGTAGACCCTTGAAAATGTCTCTATAAACAATGTTTGTGACAGTTGGTTGTTGTTCAGTGGGATTGGCACGATCAATTATCCTCAACCCATCAGTCGAAGTCACGCGTGACAAGGCTACGTATAATTGATCATTCAAAGATGCCCAAGAATATGTCATCCACAAAACTTAATACAAAAGAAATAAAAATACCTATTTTTTTGTATATTTGGATAAACACAAAGGTTCAAGAGTAATATATATAGTTTCCTTCCAATGTACTATTTACCAATGAAAAAACATCAATTGATTTGATGAATGTCTGAAAGAAAGAAAGAAAAACGTACTAAATTCTATAATCGATGGGGTTTCAGATTCTCCTCTCGATTAAGCGAGCGTTGTTGCTATTGTATCGACCTCTTTGGGACTCCAAAATGACTTGTGAACAGATAACATTGCCTCGTTGCCTATCGAATACATCACTCTTACTTCCAATTTCATGGGTTTCACCATCTGTTCGAGGTCATTTATCGTTTTAACATTGTCTCCCACGTTCATCATTCCATGTGGCCTAGTGTCCTGTCGAATTCAGCCATAACTGGTATCGAATTGCACATGTGATGCGAAAAGAAAAGATGAAAAACATCAAATGAGATAAAGCTTCAGATCAAAACGACTTTGTTGCTATGTTGGAAATAAAAATAAGACGTGTAATTGATGTGTCTACATGTAAGGATAAAAATCGTGAAACTGCATGTGAACCCTCCTTGCCTCCAACTACCAATAGATCAACATCAGAATTACTAACTCCTCATATGCATCAGAGCAAAGAACTATAAGTGAAACATCCAATTTTCAACCCTTTTCTCTGACCATCTCTGCCACAGAGAGCACAATTGGGCAAGGTGGAGACTGAATCCAAGTTCAGATCTTTTGCGTAATTTATCTTAAAATATCTTCTGAGAGTAACAGTTATTGACAAGGGAAGTTGAAGTACCTGGAATAAAAGCATGACAACTGCAAAAACAACCTTGCCTATTTTCGTCAAGAAGTTGACACTAACAGGACTGATATTGAATTTCCCATCCACCTTAGACATGTAAACTAAGCCAAGTTCAAAGGAACAGACAAAAGTGATTTTGGATAAAAAAAATAATGAACTACATAAAAGATTTTAAAAAGTAATACAAAAATGAAAATCTTTACATCTGATCTACTACAGCCAACGGTCGGTATTCTCAAGATAATACTGAAGAAAATAGCTTATTTTCTCATAACGTTGAAGAAAAAGCATACTTTCAGAAATTTTTATCATCTAGGTCTAACCAAAATAATTTACCTGTAGACCAACCAGGATGCAGTCGCCAACTACCATAAAGACATTGAGAGCGAGCTTTTTTGTGAGGATACCCTAATCTTGTGGTTGTCATAAGCTTTTGATACAGTTTTGCTAGTGGGAGAAACTAATCTCGATCGACAAACATTGCACTCTATCATCCCGTTCTTCATCGACCTTCCCCAAAATGATATTTCTCGACCAATCTAAATCTGGAAACATCAGCTACAACCAAGAGCTGTCAGAAATCATGCTATCTGAATCCTTCCTTTTCAAAATTAATACTTATAGCTCATGAAAACCATAAACTTTCAGGAAAACTAAGAGGAGAAATAAAAAACATACAAAAAAAGTAGCACCAAGTCATTTATACAGACCTAAAAATCCTTATTCTTTGCAAATGGTATGGAAATCATGCCCAATACCTTGATAATAAATTGAATTCCTCTTGGAAATGATTCAAAACATAAATTACTTGGGTTACAGGAAGACATAACACAAGAAGAATAATGTTCTGGACACCATATCATCAATAAACCATTTTGAAAAGATAACAATAAAAAAGGAGGAAACTAAATCAAGGATA
This sequence comes from Gynandropsis gynandra, assembly GCA_036759665.1. Taxonomy (NCBI): domain Eukaryota; kingdom Viridiplantae; phylum Streptophyta; class Magnoliopsida; order Brassicales; family Cleomaceae; genus Gynandropsis; species Gynandropsis gynandra. Next base: position 3,965,271 of record CM071864.1, read on the forward strand.
AGAGTATTACATGTGCAGCGAGGCGTGTCGTCACCAGATCTAGATCGTAAATAATCGAGGAAACTGTTATTCCGGCTAACCCACCACCTACAAGTCACTAAAAGGGTTAATCTGGCATTTCCTTTATAAGTCTCCAACGCTAGGATTAAGTGTAAAATTGCCTTTAAAGAGAAGAAGCAAGATAAGAGGTTTATGAAGCTTACTTGTATCGAGGTACATGGCACTCAGATTCTTTGCATGCTCGAGCATGGAGTTGTAGAAGATACCACATTTTCTTGCAAAGATCACAACCTCCCGAAGCACGTACTTTGCATTGTATACCATGACGGAAAAGCCCCTTGACTTTACGGAAATTTGGATATTGGCAATGTGGAGAACGACATTGTGATGCATGTAACAGAAGATCAAGCATTTTCCTAAGCAACAATTAAAACGAAGGTGAAACATTTGCAGATATGTTGTAAATCCCGGCTCCTACTTTGCCCATCTTCCATTTTCTCAGAATTAAAAAAAAAACTCTGCAAGGAACACTCTAGCTTTGGATATAATTTATTTCAGAAGAGAATGGTTAATTCCACCATCTTTGTTGTGGCAAGTGTTACACACATCATAGTCAGGGCAAATTTCACAACGCCAACCTTGACCAGTTTCGATGGTGAGATGACATACATTACATGCATGTCGTGACAAAGGCATGAGCGGTTGGATTATGCAGATGATAAATCACCATCATCAAAGATAGCTTTGTCCACCTCAGGGTATCATACAAGTAATGTTTTTCTTGACAAAGACTTAGGAATGCTTGCCTAGTATAAAAAAAACTCACTTTCCAATATCTCGTCTTTGTCCTTGGTATCCTCAACAACATCACTAATCTCAACCTGCAAAATAAAAATCACCACACCGCGAGAAAAAAAAAAGAATAAATCCATACGATTGGGGGCAAATAAAACCAAAAGTCAACGGTGTTTTCTAAAATACTTAATCAAAATAAGCATAAGAAACTCACAGGATACAATGTGTGTTTATCCTTCTGATTAATAGGATGCCTCCCTGTCCTCGTGTTTCTGCTGTGCCTGATAGCACTTGAAAGGTAGATGAAATTTTGCTATTGCAGAGTTCTACCAGAATTGAGGATATATAGCCCATCTATTTCATAGCAAAAGATAAACTTCTCAACCATCAAGGTTTCTATCTACCCCACAAATGTTTCTATGCTGCTATGGTTATCTACATATTTTTGAAACAAAATTTTTCATCTTCTTTACAAATGCTGCAAGGATTACTTGAAAAAAATTGCATTTTTTGTTCTTACAACCTCGGAGACTTTAAAAAGCTATATAAGATATTAACTATGACAGGAGCAAACCCTTGCCATGCCGATTTTATCATTTTTCCTCTACAACCACGTGTTCCTCCTTGTAAGTGCGTTCGATCAGAACGGACTGCATAAGGTAAAGCGTATATATCAGCTTCAGGTAGAAAGCAAGCACTTGGGCACAATTTTGAATTACTACTTCCCTAGCTAGTATTGAGAATGCTCGCTTGGCATCTTTGCATGCCAATATTGTGCTTATTCAGTTTTTGGCACCACCATTCTTGTTCTCCTGAGTCAGCGAGCTCCCGTGCAATTGGGTCGGGAACCTATTTATCAATGAGATTTAGGTATTCCACAGCCACTTTTGGAGGGCATATAGTGCATAGGCTTGAAGGTTGAACCTTTCCTTCTGTGGTAGAACATGGCTTGTCTTCACTCAGCCCCGCTATTGGTTGTTCTGGATGACTACAAGAGGAAATTTTCTCTTGATTGAATCTCGGTTTGATATGTAACGGAAAACTAGAAAAGGAACTCCTCATATTCTCTTTGTTAGGGCTTAGAGCATGTTGTTGGGCTACACTTGCAGATATTGAACATGGTTGATCAACCAACTCTCTAGGAGCAGGTTGAGATTCTTGATTCCTTCCCCACAGAGAATAAGGCTATTCATCATGGTCGATTCGCACTCCATGATCTTTTTATCATTTGACTAGGGGTATAAAATGAGTTGATTCGGCTCAGCTCGGTTCAACTCGCCATCAGCGTCAAAAAATGAGTTGGCTCAGCTCGGCTCGTTTCCAAAACGAACTAGAAAATCCCAGCTCAGCTCAACTCGCCTTTAGCTCGTCCAAAAATGAGCTGGCTCGTGAGCTAGAATATTTAATTTAAAAGAGTTATAATATTATAATATTATATGTTCTCTTTCATAAACGAAATGAAATAAATAAAATATAAAAACATTAATTTGAATAAAAAGTTATTATATATAAAAATACTAATTGGAAAATAAATTTATAAAAATTTAAATAAAATATTGAATATACAACATATTTTTTTATAATAGTTATTAAAATATTTTATTCTTTATTTGTTAATAAAAATTATATTAATTTGGTATAAATAGAATAATAATAATAATATGTAAAAAACATTATTTTTTCCTAAAAAAATATTTAATAAATGCATAGAATATGTATAATATGTAAAATAGGAAAATATGTGCTTCTGTACTCAGCTTGTGAGCCAGCTCGCCTAAGCTCTAGATCGTTTCTAGCTCACCTCGTCAGCTCATTTTTTAAATGAGTTCGAAAATATCCAGTTCGGCTCGCTCAAATATGATCCGAGTTAGAGCTAGCTCGCGAGCCATCAACTCATTTTACACCCCTACTTTTGACAGGCAACCGGATCCTAATGATGTTTTCTTCACATTTATAGTAACAATTTGAGGAAAGAATATCATCAGTGTGCATGAGAAGCAAACAGACCCAACATGTATACAGCCTTCCTCGGGGAAGGAAGAAACACAACCAAACTCACCAGAGGCATTATGCTTGCCATCGAGTGGTGGCCTCTACTTTGGCCTCTGCTTTGGCCTCTCATTGCTGTTAATAGTGTTGTAACAGGAGTTTTGAGATGCAGTTTAATTCCCATGTTCATTAGTAAGGCAACTCTTCTCAAAACGTTCAGTCTCATTATCTATTATCTTGCAAGTATTTATAACTTTATGTATTTCCTTGGTATCCTCATCTTTACGTCGTCTCTTATGACTATGCTTTTTGCTTTCTTCTTTCTCACTTTCCCTCTCCTTCCTTTTCTTTTCTCTTTTTTCCCTTTTCTTCTCCATTTGCCTATCTTTCTTAGCCTTCTCTCCTTGTCTCTTGATGTTAAGAGAAAATGAAGCAACATTAGAGGGACATGATACCACAACACGGACAAAGATGGAAAAAGAACTCAAATTTAAGAGAAAGGATATTGACAATAGACCAGCTAACTTGGGACTGCAACTGTATTTAATCTGTATATTTTGGGCAGTGTAGTTTTAGGATGTCACCCTTCATTAAGTAATAGTTTCAGTCAGTATGTACAAGCACTTGCGATCCCACAAAGGAACTGTTTGTCAGGAATCTATACACCATAAACGTATGCCAAAAAATTTGAACAACGCATATAGCTTCTTAACCTGACCTGCTTGTTCAAGTCCGATGTAAACCAACAAAGAAGGCATGGAATCAAGAACACCAAAAATACATTTTGCCCCAACTTTCAATAGGCTAAAAGAATCCAATCACGAGATTCTTTTTAATTCATGGAAATTTTAGCTCTTTCTTATTTCCAAGTAAGAAGCTATTCTACTTGGAATGTTATCTTATATACAGATTGTCCAATCAACAACATTTGTTCTCTCACATAAAACAACATACTTCAGTATGATATCAATTACCATATATGCGATACATTACATTTTTTCCTTTTCTCTCATCCCGACAGATTGTTTACAGATATATAGACTAAACCCTATAACATATATACTACAGTACGGGAACCAAACACCGGTAAGTTGAGCATTCGAAAACGCAAGCACCCAAAAAACAATAACCAAAGCCATGAACTAAATGCTCAACACATCTGCATTGACAAACATCAGTGATGTGTGTTCTGATTATTTAACTCTTCAAACTGGTCCCCGACAACTTGAGAGCTCATGATATAACACGACATAATGTTTGTTACATATTCTATGCATTTTTTAGTTTACAGAAATCTTTAAGACACTTGAAGGGAATTCATGAGTCTTATGAAATCAAGTTTATATACAATATAAAATAACAATCTCCTTTGTTGGGCTAAGTTTCTAAAATATATTAGAGGTTACGATTTTCTATAGAACTCAACCAAAATGTCATAAATGGTCATGGAAACCATCATGTTTTACGGGCGAGAAGATAGGCCAGTAAGTTTATGTAAAGTCGGGAATAATACCTGGACCAGTTATATGCAGTATTTCTTTCAGATAACAAGCCCTCCTTCCTTATAGAGACGGTAGATTTTTTTCTAAATGTATGATATTTTTATGATCGAGAAGAAGTCACAATCATCAAAATGGACAACCAATCCTGCCGGAATTCTTGCACAGTAACAAATACATATTATTTTGATAATGCATTTTGATAATGCATTGGCTGGCTAAACAGCAGAATATTAACATCTTTGAAATACCAATAAATAAAAATAAAAACATATCTAAAATTAGGGTGTATCCAAATATCACATCTTTCAGAAAAAAAGAAAAAGAAAAACTTGTTTAGAAAATCCCATCGAATAATTTTTTTTTTAAATCATAACCACGTGATTGATTAGGTTTATAATCAAATATATGTGTCTTACTTTTATCCATTTGATTAGGATGATATTCTTTTTCTATCAACAACATCCCAAGATAAATCATCCAAATTAATTTTATCGAGTTAATGATTTGCTAACGTGAAATTATTCTCTAATACTGTTTTTATATAACTTTTACCATAATTTTGAAAGATTGATACATTTTTTCTTTAAAAAATATTCTCTCAAAGAAAAAAATTATAGTGATATTCTAATATAAAAAATTAAAAAATTCGTTCAAAACTAATAAATTTAAAATCAAAATTTATATTACAGTTATTTTTTAATTTGAACAATTTGAATTATGAAGTTTAGAAAAAAAAAACTAAGAACATAATTTGAATTTAAAAAACATAAAATGAAGATATAAATAGAATTGAGGTCAAACCCTAAAATTATTTATATATCGTAAAAAATATAATATTGTTAATATAAAAATTTACATTATTAATATAAAAGTAAAAAAAGATATATGACCCAATACCCAAATATGTAAACAAAGAGCCTATAATACGAAATATTTTAGAGATTTTTATATGTTTTATTGGAAAATTATTCAAAATACTGTTTTGTTTTAAACAGTCCAAAACGTTTATTATATATATAATATCTTCATTTAATTTTTATAAAAGAAATCTAAATGTGACCCAATACCCAAGTATGTAAACAAAGAGCCTATAATACGAAATATTTTAGAGATTTTTATATGTTTTATTGGAAAATTATTCTAAAAAGATATATGACCCAATACCCAAATATGTAAACAAAGAGCCTATAATACGAAAATATTTTAGAGATTTTTATATGTTTTATTGGAAAATTATTCAAAATACTGTTTTGTTTTTGGATGAGGAAACAGTCCAAAACATTTATTATATATATAATATCTTCATTTAATTTTTATAAAAGAAATCTAAATGTGCACAAAACATACTGGAAAAAATATTGAGTTTGGTAAAGAGTTCTAAATTTTAAATCTTTCGAGAAAACGAGGTTATAGTATTTATGTAACAAAGTATAGATTAATTTTTTTTTCTTTTAGAAAAAATATGCATTATTTTCCTTCTTATACAATTTGGGCAAAAGTGGAATTTTGTTGAAAATTTCCTAACGAAGAATCTACCTTATTTGAATATACCATTTGTGTTATTCGATATTCCAAAAACAAATATAAATACTTGAAAAAACTATGCCTTCGATAACAAAAAAATAGTATTTTTCTCCTAAATTTTAAATTCTCATTCCGAAAATTGTTTTATTAATAACGGAAAAGAGGGGGCAAAATTAATTGCCAAAGAACAAAATAGAAGAAATAAAGGAATCTTGATTCGTTGAGATATTAGCAGACAAATAAACAAACAAACAGTCCAAAGGGAATATGAAAGTGATGTTATAAGCTCTCTGCCCAAAGCTTCTTCTTCTTCTTCTCTTCTTCCTCTTCCTCGTGAATCGTTTAAAAAAGTGAACAACTTTACCATCCCCACGTAAATTCTTCATAAGTGCTTCAACAAAGCTGCAAACTTTGTCTTCATTACATTTCCCTTTTTGTACAAAACGCATATTTTTAAACACCCTTTTGCTCTGAGACTTCATATCGAGAAGGGTTTTTGAGTATGAGATTCGAGGAGAGATTTGAAGCTGTGAATAGATACCGGAAAAAGGTGTTTTGGATGGCCAAAGCGGCGATGAAGAAGGCTGTGAGGAGCGGTGAGGGCGGCGGCGGCGGCGGAGGAGGAATGAAGAAGACGAAGAAGAAGAACCAATTGATGTTTCAGTATGATCCTTCGAGTTATGCTTTGAATTTCGACGACGGAGGAGGAGCAACTCCTCGGAGATTCCCCGGCGACGACAGCGTCAAGAACATTACTTGGGTATATTACGTTGTTTTTGTTAAATCTTGAAGATTTATTGCATCATAAAAAAAAATTCGTTGGAATTTTTGGCGTTGTTATTTGTTATTGATCTTCATATCTCTCTTTTGTAAACTATGTCTGAGTTACCCACCTCCTTAATAAACATTGACAATTGCTAATAAAGACACGACCTAAATCTACATTTGCATCTATAATTATAAGTAATCCCACCATTTTGGGTTTTAATTTGAATATAATGATATTGTTTATTCAATTATTTTAAAAAGTAAACGATGGAATGTAAATCAAATCAAACCAAATCTAATCGGCTAATATCTATAATTATTCGGTTATATCAATGAGTGAAAATATTCTACAAATTTCAAACTATTAATATACTTTACAAACAAAACAATATATTATTTAAATTAGTATTTATTATTTAATTATGAATATATATATTAGATAAATAACCATTTCATAAATATCATTTACAAATATTTTTTCTATTTTTATAAATACCCTTTCTATTTTTATAAATACCCAACCGATTGTCCATAATTATTCGGTTACTAATAGAATCAAACTAAATCCAATCGGTTTATAAACTTTTATATCCGATCTCTTATTTTATATATAATTTTAATCCTAATTATTATCTGGTCGGTTTGATTCAGTTTTATATAACCAAACTGAAATTTTCACCCCTAATCACAAGTTACAATTAACCGTACCGCTCCCACACAACGACGATACGATTCAGGCCAAGTAAAGCTCGAGAAGCTTGATGAAATATCGGTACACAACTCAATTGTGATGAAGGTTCATTGTTATTCATTCCTTGTCCTACAACTCCCATTCATATCCTAAAACAATATTATGAAACTAAAATACATTTGATCCAAAGAGTGGAAAAAAGTACCGTATAATCGTTCCCGCTGTAAGAAGCGTGAAATCAAATCTGCGGGTCTTCGAGTTGGCCAGTGGATAAGTCGTTTATTCGTGGATAAACAGCTTTTTCATCAAGTAGATTTTGTGCCCATATCAACATCTTCAACAAATTTGGAAGTTTCGGATCTGTTTTTTTCACACGAATAAACATCACCGTTAAGTATATTGACCGTTAAAATGAAATTTCAAAGAGAAACTTGGATGATACATGTTTTCATTATAGACTAATAAGTTGGATGAACTCCAAAAAATCCCGAAAAACACTTTTAAACAAGAGTCTTGTCAATTAGAAATGACGAATCGATATAAAAGCGATTTGTGGCAACTAAAAGAGTGATTATACAAGTGAATCCCAAAACTTACCTTTCTCATGACTCTGACTTGTGAGAATAGCGGCATTTACTTCACTAGCGGTTTTAAGGCGCTGCGATATGTCTAGAAGTTCTTTGACGGGACACGTAGAGGCATCTTCAAAAACAAGTAAGGCAACAGTTCTCTCTAACTCTTCCAAAAATGCTTGCTGCAGTAAAGATACAGCAAACTTTATACATTACATGGTGTTTCTACGAAGCAATCAATAAGTAAAAAGAGATGGAAAATAAATAATCGAAACAAATGAAACATTAATAAAAATGAAGAAGAAAGTTGGAAGAAGATGTACATTTTCTTCTCCACGCGGTGCAAGCTCTTCCTGAGCAAATTCCAAGGCCTCTTCTATTCTCCCTTTCCGAATTAGTTCTATTAACCTTTGTTGTTGAAGATGAAAAAACAATTCCGGATTTGTGTCCAATATCTGCAAATACGATAGTTCCAATATGATGAGAAACTATGATCAAACGGGTATCGCATTGCATAATCATATAGCCTCTATTTATCTCCAAAAAAGAATATGAAAGCATAAAACAATTAATAAATACAAGGAAATATGTTGTTTAGGATCATTGTTGATCCATATGGTTAAGGCATAGTTGAAATTCGGGCCAAATTCAGATTCGTAATCTCTTCATGAAAATCTAATATAAATTTTGGTTTTTTCTACCCAAGAAAGACAGTTCGGGTAAAAAAGAAAGACCGTAGAAGAAAAAGCTCGGCACCTCAGGATTTAAATCATTAACTTTCTCAATAGCATCCTCGACATTTCCACATTGAACCGCCTTTTTAACCGCCATACGATCCGTGATTGTTGCAAGATCTATTTCTGCTAGTTTTCGATAAGGAAAAGGCAGACTAAATAGATAGATAGTGCTAACATCTAATTTACTATCAAATACATCAATTTCCAAGAATTAAATCCGAATTAGCAAAGGATACGCTTAGTTCCAGATTCCATTTGGAATTTCTCAGCCGCTTCTACATAACCTTCAGTCACAAGAAAATTCATCACCAATTTATTCATATCTTCTTTCCTAATTATTACCCCATTTAGCTTCTTCTCCCATTCTTCCCTTGTAATCACTTTCTTCGACATAGCCTAAAGGCAAACACAGTTCAAGATCATATACAAGTTTAGTTCAAAAGGCATCAAATATCAATCAAACTATCAACGAATTACCTATACAAAGAAAAACGTGAAGCCAACGCAATAGATTATCAATACTGATTCGTTTTCTGCAATCTGATGAAGAACAAGATAGAACATTGACATTAGTACACCAGTGTGACTTCCATCTTGAATCAACAGTACAAAATTTACCTATCCATGAACAGAACGAAGCGAATTTTCCAAGAAAATAATACTAAATCCAAGTTCGATTCAACGACCAGAACTAATCTTACTCGAAGCCATTGAAAATCCTGTTTGCCGATCACACGGAAGCCCCCGATGATCTAGCCTAGGGATTTGCTAAAATAGGTATAAACAGAAATTTGGCTTGCACTTTCCGGGAAAATCCTATAGAACTTCGGGGGGAAAATACCTGGAGAAATCGAGAACCTGAAGAAAAAGTTCTGCAGCTTTGCCGTGAATTTGGAGTCCTTGACGACGGCTGCTACATATTGTTGAAGAAAAATCTCTATCCTTCATATTTGTCGGTTTTCGTCCTTCCCGGGTTTGGATCCTATAAAACCGGGTTTAATTTCCGGGTCGGGTTTAAGATTGAGATGATTATTTTGAGTTTTTTTTAGTTATTTTTAAAGATTTTTCTAAAATAAATTTAATATTAATACATAAACCTATACATTTATTATTTATCTCTACTTGTTATTATTTTATAATTTTCAATTAATTCCATACCAAACTAAATATCTACTCTTATTAAAATATATAAAACTCACATCACGTGAATTATTTCAATGCAATTCCAATCCTATTTTCATCAAAATTTATTTGAGTTTCAATATTAAATTTGATTGATCATATTTTTTTCAACTATTAGTGATTTTTTGTTTTATTTTATCTGAATGAATGGTAGAATCGTTATATTTAACGAATGATAGAAACTGTTACGGTTTAATTCCACCGGTCGGTTTTAATGTCGCAAACGATGTTTGCGGACGACTGCGATTCTTCCACCAGTCACGTCTATATATCAATCTAACATTTAACATAAAATACAATTATTCCACATATTTGTAAATATGTGCAACTATGACTGATTTTCATACATTTAGAAATCATAAAAAGCATGGATCTTTAATCAAGAACATATACAAATCAACCTTGAGGGCTTAACAAATTGCATAACAATTCATCAAATCTGTGATTAGTTTCCACATCTATGATTCAACCAATCCATAATATCATTACGAACTATCTCTATGTTTTCGTCTGGTTCACCAAACAACATCGAATGCAGCATTCCTTCGTAGATCTTCAATGTCTTGTCTTGGCTCTTGGATTCCTCGTACAATGCTCTGCTCACTTCAGGATCAGTTACAACATCTGCACTTCCATGTAATACAATGAAAGGAATGCTTACATCCTTTAACTTCTTCCCTAAGTAATCTGTAACCCTAAGAAGCTCCATTACAGTGCCAAGCCTCGGTTTTCCTCTGTATCTCATCGGATTCTTCTTTGCAATTGGCTTTTTCTCTTCCACTTTGATCGACTTTTCTAGCAGATCCTCCGTTGGTACAATCGCCCAAGTCGGTAAGAATCTGGACATTAGAATAAGGATCTGATCAATCGGCCATTTGGGTCTCACCTTGTCGGAGATCTTACACATGGGCGCGACCAAAACCGCGCCGTCAAACCCTAAAGGATCGGCGAAATGAATCAGGAGACACATCGCACCGCCCATGGATTCTCCGTACAGGAACCGAGGCAAGCCCTGAAATTTGGGATCTTGCTTGATTCGATTGAAGAACGAGACACAGTCATCGATGACGGCATCGACGGAGGGGACATAGCCACGAACGCCGTCGGATCTGCCATGGCCTTCGAGGTCGAGAGCGAAACAAGCGAAACCCATCTGAGCGAGGAAGATAGCAGTGGCTTGGAATGACCAGCTGACGTCATTTCCATAGCCATGGACCATAAAGATGAGAGCTCGTGGAGGGTTAGAAATCGGAAGCCATGATCGAGTGAAGAGATTGAGACCTCTGGGAGATTTGAAGAAAGATTTCGAACCAATTACGCCTTTGATATTGTAATAATCTTCTTCTGGTGTATTGCCCCAGAAGTTGATCTCGGTGTCTTCCTGAGGATGATCAGACATCGCAGAGAGAGAGAGAGAGAGAGAGAGATTTTCTGTGGATACGATACGAATGCGTCTTGGAATTTTGGTGTTCGGGGACTTCGATGAGTGATCGCGGTCAAAACGCTAACGCTAATTGAATTGACGTTTTAGTCAAACGTCTGCGTTGTGAGGTTCTAAATCGTGAGAAAATGAGACTTGATTCGAGGAAAAATAAGGAAATGTACAATTTTGGGACGAAAATCTCGTATAAAATCATAAAAAATATAAATTTAATAGAAATCTTATTTTTTGTATTACTATATAAATATTCAATATAGATTGAATTGATTTTAATGGAGAAAGAATTAAATGAATATACAATTTCGTAACCAATATCACATATAAAATTAAAGATAACTAAAATTTATATTAATATATAAATTATTAAATTGTAGCATTATACTTCTAATGCCACACCCAAATGAAAAATATTTAATCTCTTTACGCGACAAAACTCGGATTAACAATGGTAACACTTCCCAAACTTTTATTAGTTGTTCGATTGTCGTTTTCAATATGACTTTTGTTGTCGTTGGATGGATCTCCATGAAATTGTTCGTTCGTCAGATTTTTAGAGCCTTGGTTCGTTGTTGTTGGCTCGATATGTTGGTCACTAATTGGGTTAGATGGATTTTAAGGAGAAGATGAAGAAAAAAACAAAGAATAAAGAATATGAGACGATTAAGATGAGATACGATGGTTGAATATTTTACAATAATGGATGATGGGATTTGGTGTGATGTCTTGAAATTTGTTCCAACATTCCCAAATATATAATTAAAAATTGTCTTAACAAATTCATATGAAATTGTAGGTACAATAATAATATAAAAATAAAGTTCCAATATATGTACATACACCAGTTCAAGGAGCTATCACAGAATCCATAACAATAGCCTCGTGCGACGGAAAACATGGCGGTGATCCACAAGCTAATAGAACAGTAACAATAACAATCAGTCCTACGATACTCTGTTCTCCTGAATCGGTAACAAAGGTTCACAAGGATCCATATCTCAGTCCACGAAAAAGCCTCAAGACTCTCCAACGATCTAGCCCACAACGCCTCTTGATGCACTCTCGGTCGACGACAAAACTCCAACTGCCAACGGTCATAGGAACAATGTTGCCATCTCTCTGCACAACTTCTACTATATTTTTGCAGAGAATTTGTTAACAACAGAGGAATAAGATTCTTAAACTCTTGTCTTCTTGCAGTATGAAAAGTATTGTAAATGTAATCGAGGAAATCACTATCGAAATATATCAAAGGATTAAAAGCTCTTTCTTTCTCCTTGAGCTAATTATTCTTATGGTATCAGAGCCATGGGATAAACCCTAAGCTTTCTCTCTCTTCACAACAATGTAAGAATCATAAAACTTTCCCTTTCTTGTCCATGTTAATATATCCTATTTCATCACCATTAAATTAGATGACAACAACTATCTTCAATGAAAAACTGAATTTGAATCACTATTTACCACTCAAAACCTTATGGGGTTCATCACAAGAGAAGTTGTCCAACCACCTCTTGTAATCACTGTCACTAATGGCAATGTAATCACATAAAATTCGAATCCCTTATACCCTTCTTGGCAGACAGGCTTATCAAGTCGTGGTTGTGTGGCACCTTATCCGAAGATGTTTTCGGCTTTGTCATAGGATTTGAATAATCCATTGATGTCTGGAGAGCCCTCGCCGAAAACTTCAATAAGATGTCTATCTCCAGGGAGTTTGACCTCCTTGCTTCCCTTCAACTCTTTACCATCGAATGAAAGACTGTTCCTGACTATCTAAGGGAGTTCAAGTCAGTTTTTGACCATCTCCATTCAATCGAAAAATCAGCACCAGAAAACATGAAGATTTGTAGGCTTCTCCAAGGTCTAGGTAAATAATATGAATCCTTCACTACTGTCATCTACACTTCTATGCATCGCCTTCCTTTTCTAACTTATGATGATAGTCTACTCACGAGTATCTCTCTTCAAACCAAAACTCATAAACCATATGAAATCAATCATCACCAAGCTTTTTATACATAAACTCAGTCACCAGAACCTTTCTCAGCAAACCAAACCTATACTCAACAATCTAGAAACTATCACCAAAGGGGCTCTCGTCCATATAATAGAGGCTCTATGTGCCTCTATAGCTCCAAAGGTAGATAGCCCTTCACATATAGAGGAAGAGAGTTTACACAACATATATAGTCTTCCTCTCCTCCCATTTCCACCAATATCCCAACTCATACTCAAAACATACTTCTTCTGTGTCAAATCTGTGGACTTTATAGTTATCTTTGAAGTATTGGTATCCTTCCAAGACATAGATATTTCCCAAGCCCTTCACACTTAAAAAACCTCTGATTCCTCTGACGCAGAATGGTGTCCAGACTCTGGAACCACCTCCCACATGACCAACAATGTAACAGACCTTCACTCTTCTTAAGCTTACACTAGTACAAACAATGTTATGGTAGGTGACGACTCTTTTCTTCCAATAACTCACATTGGCTCAAGTTCCATGCCATCCACTTCAGGTACACTTCCTCTCTATAATGTTTTATTAGTTTCCTCCTTTCACAAATCAATGCTATCCAATTTACAAATCACCTCATATTAGTATGATATGTTGTTTTTTTACGTTAACAATGTTCTTATAAAGGATCTTGCAGCTCAAGCCATCCTGGTCAAGGGTCACAAAACTAATAGTGTCTACACACTTGACACATTGGCTGCTCAAACTCTATATTCCATCAGACATAGGGTAACTATTGAAGATGACTGGCATCTCATGCTTGGTCATGCCAACAAAGAGGTTCTTTATCAGTTTCATTCAAATGGAGAATTTCACATTGGTTCTAGGCCATCAAGCTTCTGCAATACCTGCCAACTTGCAAAAAACTCTAAACAACCTTTTGCTCATAGTTTGTTTCATGCTACCGAACCTCTAAAATTAATGCACTGTGATTTATGTGGTCCCTTTGCTGCAATTTCAGTTCAAGGATTTCATTATTATGTAGTTTTTATCTATATTATTTTCGATTCTCTTGGATATTTCCATTAAAAAACTAAAAGTGAGTTCTTTAGTACCTTTGTATCATTTCAAAAGGCCATTGAACTGCAGCTAAACACATGTATCAAAGCCTTTCAATGTGACGGAGGAGGAAAATCACCTTTAAAATGTTCTCGAGACATCTAACAGATAATGGTATTTTGCTCAGAATGTCATGCCCCTACACTCCAGAATAAAATGGTATCTCTGAGCGAAAACATTGTTACATTGTGGAACTAGCCCTCTCTGTGATGCTACACTCTAAGGTACCATTCCTCTATTGGGTTGAAGCATTTTTTACAACAACAAGTTTGATAAACTTACTTTTTTCTACTGTTTTACAAGGAAAAATTCTTTACACTCAGTTGCATGGTTTAGAGCCATATTACAGCTCTTTAAGAATCTTTGGTTGTTCTTGATTCCTTTATTTACGACCATATGCATCTAACGAGTTTGATCCTAGATCACTGCATCGCATTTTTCTTGGTTACGACAATATGTATAAAGGATATTGATGTCATTACCCTCCAACAGTAAGATTTTTATTGTTCGGCATGTTGTGTTCATTGAAAAATAATTTTTGCTCTCTTTTGAGTATAGCTCTCTAGTTCCCCAATATCTAACTACCTTAACACGATCATGGCAAAAAGGAAATCATGTATCTTGCTCCAACTCATTCTCTGCACATGTAATACAAAAAAAATATATCAGACCCCGATTACAATCTTAGAACCAGATTCTACTCACCAACTAGTTAATCCTTCTTGTATTACTAGCCAACACATTTTTGAAACAAACACCCACATTTCTTCTCCTTCACCACCTTCAGCAACAAACCAAAATATTCACCCAATGACAACCATATCCAGAGTAGGTATAATAAAACTTAACCCCAAGTATGCACTTCTTGCAACCTCAATGGTTCCATTTACTCCTAAATCCACTAAAACAACCATATCGCATCCAAAGTGGTATTCATCTATATATGCTGAAATTCAGGCTTTTAAAACTAATGGTACATGGGACTCGGTGCCTCTTGAACCTCATATGATCGTCTTAGACTATAAATGGATTTTTAAAGTCAAACCTGATGGCACTTTAGACAAACTCAAATTCAGATTAGTTGCTAAAGGTTTTCATCAAACCAAATGAGGGGATTTGTTTGACACCTTCATTAGAATCTCCACAATACACTTTATCTTGAGTATTGTTGTCGCTCAATAATAGTCCATTCGCAACTAGGTGTTAGTAATGCCTTTTTTCATAGAAATATAAATGAAACTGTATACATGGATCAACCTCTGGGTTTTATCAATCAAGACTATCACAACCATGTGTGTCAATTGAAAATATCTCTTTATGGTCTTAAACACTTCCCTAAAGCTTGGTTTAACACATTCATGTCGTTTCTCATTGAATTTGATTTTTTTTGCAGTGGTACAGACCCATCCTTGTTTGTTTAGAGAAGGGCCTCTGAAGCCTTGGTTTTACTTCTCTATGTTGATCATACAATACTCACTGGTAAGGCTGAAACATCACTTACACACATCATCACCAAACTGCATTCCACTTTTTCCATGAAAGATTTAGGACATCTGCACTATTTTTTAGGAATCCAAGTTCACTATCGCTCTGCTGGTCTTTTCTTACATCAATATCAATATGCATTATACCTATTGGGTAGAACAGACATGCTGCTCTGCAAACTCCTTCCCACACCCCTTCCAACTTGACTACAAAAATTCTCTGATCCATCTCATTTTAGAAGCATTGTAGACGCCCTTCAATACATCACTCTCGTACGACCAGATCTTAATTTTGTGATACATTTCATTAGCAAGAAAATGCATTACCCTAGCAATGATGATTTTAAACTCTTAAAACATATTCTCAGATATTTGAAAGGTACTATATCCCTTGGTTTACACATTCACAAATGCAGTCATTCAAATCTATATGCATATAATGACAATGATTGAGCTGGATGTACACAACACGTAGATCCACCATTAGATTTTGCATCTTCTTAGGTAGCAATCTTATTTTGTGGTATGCAAAAAGGCAGTCAACAGTATCACATTCCTCAACCAAAGCTCAGTATAGGGCTATGACCTCACTTTGAACAGAAATCACATGGGTTTCTTTTTTTATTCGCGACCTTGGTATCTACTATCTCAACCAACTACTCTTCATTGTGATAACTTATCTGATTACATTTGACCACATCCAGTTTTTCAGAATTATTCTAAACACATTGAGTTAGATTACCATTTTATTCATGAAAATATTGCCTTAGATTCCATAATTACAAAAGATATACCCTTAATTTTAAAAACTTGATATTTTTACCAAGTCTTTATGCAGAGAACACTTTACTGTCTTAAGGAATAAACTCGATTTTGGTCTTAGTTTTATATGTATAAATTGACAAAATTTCAATTTTTATATTTTTATTAAATTATATATTATAAAATATAAAAATTAATTGATTATTTATAAAGAGATAAAAATAATATATATATATATATATTTTAAAATAAAGTAAATACATCTCCAATAAAATTTTATGTTACATTCGTTATTGGTCAAAAGTGCATAATAAACCACAGATCATGGAGAATTAGGTTCCTACGTACATCATATTGTTATTTTATATGTTATATATATATATATATATTTAAACATATATATAATGAATCAAATAATTTGCATTGAAATCCTATGCATTTAAAATGAAATTCTATGTATTTAGGATGAATCCTACAAAATCTTATATAATTTGGATTATTTCATGCAAAAATCACATTAATGTGTAGATTACTTTTACAAATACAATAAATGTAACTTTGAAATTGTTAAAATATTTTATACGTAGCAACCATGTCAAGATATTATATGAAGATATAACTTCCTGACGACATGAATTTGATTATTTGCAATTAAATCATGTATATATAAATAAAAAGTCATAAAATTATACATATTTGGGACGACACGTGTATATAATATGTATGAGATGATATATTTTTATATTGTTTTTCTCCTCATGTAAATAAGATTTGACATTGTAAAAAGAAGAAAACTATACAAGTGTTAATGGTGCATTGTGGAAATAGTCAAAAAGGCTCTCACATAAAAACTCCCAGTAATGCGCACTTAAAATTTGAATGGATAAGAATTGCAGGTAAAAAGAAGGATTAATGAACATTCAGTTCTTTGTGTGATTTCATTCTAATCCAAATTAACAGTAAAATTAAACACTTTTAAAAATAATTCCTAAACAATACACAAAATGCTTAATTAATAGTTAGTCTCTCACTCATTATGCATCCCCTTCCACTAATTCTACCATTTCTTCTATCTTTTTTGACCGTTGAATGTGAGTTATATATATTAAATGAGTTTTTTTTCATATTATTGAAATTTGTATAAACTCGGACAATATATACATATTTTTATTTTAAAAATATACTCTATAAACTTTTACTCTAGTGGTATAAAAATATAAATGGAAATAATTTTATTATATATCTTGACTTTGAGTATTAATATATCATTTTCAAAAATTATGAAGAATTGATGATTAAATCCAAAAATTACCACGAGTAGTTTAAGGTGTTTTGGGTTGCTTGGATTATAAATATGTATATATATATTGTTGAGAAAGCGAAGTATTTCGGTAAAAGCTTTGTTCGGTTTAAAGGATTAATTGGTTGGTTTATTAAATCTTAACTGAATATTGATCTTATATTTGAAAAACAATGCAAGAGAATTTATTAATGGTTGTCGGTTGCTCTGTTCTTTATAAAAGACAGAGCATATGCAGAAGGAAGACAACGAAAGAGAAAATAGAATAAGTGAGGGAAACTTGAATTTTGTAATCTTCAAGCTTTCACATGTTTTTGTTTTGGGTTAATAAAAGAGACTAAACATTCTCCGAGATGTAGATCGAATCAGTAGTTTCAAATGAACTCGTAAAGATTTGTTATTGTTTCTTTTTGTTTGTGAGTTCTTCATTGCGTTTCAATGTCTTTGGGTTCATAAATCCACTCAACCTCAAAGAGGCAATTAGGTTCAAAACTCTACAAGTGGATATCCGAGCCTAATTTCTTTAAAGGAAATAATGATGGAACTGATCTCAAGCCGAAAATATTTCTGGAGATAAGAGGTAAACTGAAAGATTCAAATGGAAACACTGAACATGTATTTGCCACTGTTCAAGAAATGGCTAATGGAAAATTGGAGGTGGATAAAATTTGATGGAAATGGATATCACTTTATGGAAGCTGAAGGTTCTTACTGAATTGAAAGTAATGGGATTACAAAAAGTTCTTGAAGAAGAACGAGACAACGAAGTTGGAAAAGATTGATTCTGAGATAAAGAAGATTAGTGCATATCCTACTTATTTCGAAAAGAGTTTAAGGATAAATAATCTTCTGATTCATTGCCTTTCAGATGTCATTTTGAGGTAAGTAGCTCATGAAAAAAATGACTGGTAGTATGTGGAAAACATTAGAAAGGATGTTTCTTTCAAAGTCTCTAACAAACAGTCTATTTCTAAAACAAAGGTTCTATAGTTTTAAGATTAATGAACAAAAGATCATGGAAAAAAATGCAGATAAATTTTTGAAACTATTTTCAGACTTGATAAACTTGCAAATCAACATATCGAATATGTTTTTGATAAAATCTTAACCTAGTCAATATGAAAAACTTAAATTCACTCTAAAATATGGCAGGATAACTTTAAAAAAAATCCAAACTACATCAGGTGATGGATTGTATGTTAGTGGTATATCAGAGAAGATGGACAATAAGAGTTCAAAGAACAAAGGTAGATGAAGATCAAATCCTAAGGCAAAGGGAAATGAAGTTTCTAGAAATGTAGAGGAGAGATGAACTTAAAAAAGGATTGTTCCTCAAAGAAGAAAGTAAATTTCCAAGAACATTTAAATATAAAGGATGAAGATACTCAATCAAATGTTTTGTTTGAAGCAAAAATTTTCACCATCTCAAACAAAGATCAAGGAGAAAAGTGGATCATAGATTATGGAAATACTTTCCGCATGACATGTAGAAGAGAACGACTTGAGGATTCCTCATAAATAAATGAAGGAAGAGTATTTTTGGGTGACAATAGGACTTGTGCTATCAAAGTAATATGCTATATTAGATACAAGACTCATGATGGGTCGGAGAAGGTATTGACTTAGGTTAGATTCATACCAGATTTGAAAAGGAATTTTATTTCTTTGGGAGTGTTTAATAAATAAGACTATTGGTATGGAAGTCTCAAGATCTTAAAGGGATATATGTCAAGCTCAAATGTACATTGAAGAATGGATTGTATTTTCTTGTTGGATATACAATTACAGGGAAGATTCATGTCACCAAAGAAGATATGGATGAGACTTCCTTATGGCATTGGAGGCTCGACCACATGAGCATGAAAGGGTTGGAGATCCCATAAAAAAGAAGTTTCCTTGAAAACTCAAAGACCAAAAATTTAACTTTATGTGAAAATTGTGTAATATGTAAGACACACAAGCAAAGTTTCACCACTACAAAACACATAACAAAAGGTGTGATGGATTACATACACTCAAATTTGTAGGGTTATAAAAATGTGGATCCTTCTTTATTAGGTTGTTAATATTTCCTTACTATGATTTATGATTTCTCTAGAAAGGTATGCCTACGCTTCTTGAAACAACAGAGTGAAGCAATATTCTTGGAGTTTCAAAAATGGAAGGTGCAAGTTACAATAAAAAAAGGACAAGAAGATCAAGTACTTGAGAACTGATAATGGGTTGGAGTTCTGCAACACCAAATATGACAATCTATGCAAGGAAAGTGGAATAACAAGAGACAAAGCTTGCTCTTACACCCCACAACAAAATGATGTTGCTGAAAGAATAAGCAGAACAATCATGGTTAACGTAAGATGTTTATTGTCAGAATTTGATCTTGGAAAGGTGTTCTGGGTTGAGGCTACATATATGGTTGTGTACATCGTTATTAGATCTCTATCCACAACCATTGAATTCAAGGTTCTTAAAGAGGTATGGTCAGGGACATAACCAAGTTACAATTATTTGAAGGTGTTTAGGTCTATAGTTTATATTCATACAAGTTAGGAAAAATCGATCAAAGGTAAATAATTGAGTGTTTATTGGGTATCCTAATGAAATAAAGTGATACAATGTATGATTACCTGAAGAGCAGAGATGTGTTGTTAGCAAGGAAGTTATATTCAATGAACATCAAATTTATAGAGAAGCATTTAGAAGATAAGAAAGACACTAGTGAACCAAATAGGATGTATGTGGACTTATGTACAAATTATCAGATGACACTTGATGAAAGCAGAGCTGATAAAGGACTATTGTATGGTGATGAGTTTGGTGAAGAAATGAGGAATATTCGCGAGGATATCATAGTTGAGTCAAAATAAGATATGAGGAAAATCTAGAAGAATATAAACTTACCAAAAATAAGAAAAGAAGAGAAATATGCTGCCTAACAAGTTAGGTCAGTCAGATATTGTGGCATTTGCTTTGAATATGGAAAAGGAGGTTGAAATATATGAACCTAAATCTTTTCTAGAAGCCAAAAGGAGCAAGGACTAGTCATAGTGAAAAATGATATGATATAGGAAATGGATTCACTATAGATAAACAACATACGAAGACTTGGTACCTAAACCAAAAGGATACTAGGTTGCAAGTGGATATTCAAGAAGAAGTATGGAATACCAAGGGTGGAGCAACCTAAATTCAAGACTAGGCTGGTTGCAAGGGGTACATATAAATAGAGGGAGTGGACTACAGTGAAGTTTTCTCCCTTGTTGCAAAACATAGATCGCTCAAAATATTCATATCAATTGTGACCATTCACCTGGAACTAGAGCAACTGGACATCAAGATTGTTTTTCTACATTTGAATATTAAGAAAAATATCTTAATGCAACAACCAGAAAGATTTGTGCAAGAAAAGAAAGACAATTATGTGTGTGGTCTGCCAAGATCTGTGTATGGTTGAATCAATCTCCCAGATTATGGAATCTTAAATTCAACTCATATATGATTAAGTTGGGATTCAAGAAGATCAAATATAATGCATGTGTATATACCAGAGAGGTCTTTGAAAGTAAATGTTTGTTTTTACTCATATATGTTGATAATATATTTGTTGCAACAAAAAATATATCAGAGATTAACAAGCTAAAGAAAATGTCAAATGATGAGTCTAAAATGAATGATCTGAGACCAACAAGTCGTATACTTGGGATAAATATCACAAGACACAAATCACAAGGAGTTATGACTCTTTCTTAAAGGAATTATCTATTGAAAGTGCTTAAACATTCCAAAAATGTTTCAAGCAAAATTAGTGCAGGTAACTTTAGGTTCTCATTTCAAATTTAAAGAAAACTCAAAAGACCAAGAGCTATATGAAAGAAAGTACATGGAGAATGTTCCATACTGTAATGTTATGGGAAATCTCATGTATGCAATGATAGGCACATGACCTGATTTAGCTCATTGTGTTAGTTTGGTGAGTAGGTTCATGAGTCAACCACACAAGATTTATTGAGAAACAGTTAAATGGATCTTCACATAAATTGAAGGCACTATGAACGTGAAAAACCTATCCCGACTCTTGATACCCTTCCTGAACCCCAAGACAATTATTTGAACCTGTGAATTCGGATTTAAATTTTTCATTCTCACAAACGAATATAGAATATGTATAATTAAAAAATATTCTCAATTTTTTATGATAATTACGAAAAATTTTATTAGTGTTAGATTTGGTATAGGTTGGGTACTCGAAGTGATAGAGTGTCCCAAGCTAAATATGAACTTGAAAACAATATATGTTTTAACATTAAAAACAATTAGGATTCAGATTTTCACGGGGCACCGGAACAATTTTTCAGATATACGAATATCACGGTTCGAGTTCAAATAGAAAAAAGTTATCCATTTCTATTCGGATTCGAATAAATTTAAATTTCCACATACTTGACCTGTGTTCATTCCTAATTCCAATGTTGAATATTATTTGTAAACATATTCTAAGATTGGAAAATATTATTATTGTGTTGTCTTATACTTTAAATTCTTGAATTAGATTAAAACTATTTATCAAACTTTGACGTATAATATATCCTTCGCAACATAACTAACTAACGTGAAAAGATTTCTCTTCGAAAGACATGACGTATGGTGAGGAAGAAAGTAGAGACTAAGAGCATAAGAATTGTCGATTGAGGGAATGTATTGATCCCATTTTTGTCATCACATGAATAGAAATGTAGTCCAAATCGAATACTTAGATGGGTCCATTGAAAAATCAACTCAGATATATACATATAGTCATATATATAGATATACATATACATATACACATACATTTACGATCCCATTTACAGTATCATGATTAGAAATGTAGTACTTAGATGGGTCCATCGAGAAATCAATTCACACACACACATATATATATATACACACACACTCACACACTTATATAACACATATACATACACTGTGTTAGATTCCTTTGGTTTCATATGCTGATATAATCCTTATTACAAGTACTGTGATAAAAGGTTGAATCAATACTTTGCCTTTAATGGTGACGACTAACATGCAAATTCTCTTTGAGTGCGCTTTATCTTTTATGAGCTTATTTTATTTAATTTAATTTAATTTGTTTTTTAGGTTTTTGCCTCTCCGTCTATCTCTTTGCACTGGTATTATACCTTATCGACCAAAGATGCTAAAAAACATAATTTCATTTTCATTATAATGATATCGATTTATATATTATCCAAAAATATCGGATTTGAGTTTTTTAGTAGAATAAAATTTTTTTGCACCTTAAAGTCAATATCTCCAAATAGATAATAAAAATTTGATCGAATTGAATTGAAAATCTATAAAATTTAGCCTTTAATTTCCTAAATGGACAATGAAACACATATTTTACATTAAAAATAAATTCGAAATAATTAGTTTGAAACAAAAATTCAATGAGCTAATATCTTTATAAAATGTCTTTGCTTGATATTATACCAAACTTTTTGTTCATAACTAGATGTGAGATTTTTTTTTAATTCATAATTTAGTAAACTGTACATAAACCAATAATCTAATACCAATTTTGATTTTTTTAAACTAAGAATTTCTCAGTAGTACTATGTTTAAAAAGTCTTCTACTACTAGCAATGCATAACAAAAGAATTTAATAGATTTAAAAATAACTAGTTTCAACAACATATAATTCCAATACAAAAGTTTACCTTTCTATTTTCCGCAATCACTTTCAATCTAAAAATTAATGTTTTGATATCCAATAAACATATAAATAATAATATGCATAATTAAATCTTATTAAGTATTCTTTAGTAATAATCAAAATAATATCTAGATAGCTACAACTTTGAAAATTGTCTCTTTTCAACCAAAACCAGCAAAAATTAAACACAATAATAATAAGTTTCAACGGATAAAAAGTTGTAAGATTGGTAGTCCATCCTAGTGATAATAATAGATTTAAACTATATGTTTCATAATTATCTTATCTATTGAACCTGTTTATAGATTATTATTATTTTATTTCATTTATAGGTCATATATATTATTATACATATTTTAAATATTTATTAAGCATATATTCGAATTATAATATAAAAAATAATAAAATAAAAGAAATTGGACGAGCAAAACAATTAATATCTCTACGTCTATGTTCATGATATGAGAAGTTGCCTCTTTAAAATCCGCATTGGTCCAATAATCGTCCATAGAAAAAACATATGTAAGATATATAAGCCAATAAGCTTATTACACACAAACATATATATATATATATAATATGTAATTTATTTTGTTTTATTTGTCACTGGTGCTATTGGAGATGGGACGAGGCATATTTATTATTATAGTATCATAATATTGTAGTGGACCTCCATTGGCCAATATGGAGTCTAATATAATAGTTTGCGGTCCCCATATTGGACATCATTTTCTACTTTTTAATAGTTAAAATATTGTGTTTGTGACAACATAATTTATAATAATATATTCAAATCATATATAGTTTTAAATGAGGAATTTAATAGCATATGAATAATTCGTACCTATTGGACTCTATAATCCACATATGTTCATGAACAAGAATAATTTACTAGCATAGAGAAAAGGCTTATATATATATATATATATAAATATAAACTCGTATTTGTTTAGTGGTTATTTACCAATTCACAGAATCTATACATAGGATTATAGGTTGGGTATTATGATTATACTCGTTTTCCATCAAATAGTTCATATATATATATATATACACACTTTATTTTTCGTATTCTCAATTTCTAGTTCGAACCTTATCATTATTATACGTAATGATTATATGATAATATATTTTTTTATACAAATTAAAATAAAACTTCAAATAAATAATATTATGGAAATGCATCATCTCAATCACTCAAAGGGGATGATTTGGCATCATCATCGCCATCCGGCCATCCGATGGCATTCTTTCTCATCATCATCATCATCATCATCATCATCATCATTATTATTATTATTATTATTATTATTATTATTATTATTATTATTATTATTATTATTATTATTATTATTATATACATGTATATATATAATATTATCAATGGATACATTATATATACTGCATATTTATTTATTAAAAATAAAGAGTGAAATATTTATTTTAAAGACTTGTTTTTAAAATTTTTGTTTTATAAATTATTAATATATAAGTATATAAGAAAATATCATTTTATTAATTAAAAAAATATAAATAATTTAATTTTATTTTTTATAAAAAATTATATTGACGGTTCACTATTTTTTCGGTTACGATATTGAATTAAAATTCACACTTTTAAATAAAACGTTAATCTAATTGCGGTCATAAAACCTCATCGTGACGTTGAAGGGTTTAGTTGCTTCGTTATATGCATGCAAATTAATGTTGGATAGACCATCTCCATTACCATGATGTCATGTGAATGTCTAGAAATGTTCAGTGAAATCAATCCCAGTTGCCTTTCTTCACCCATCTATCCATAGTTAACGTATTCATAATGGTCTAGTATCCGAATCAATTGGTCAGATGACGACTATTTCGTTAATTAGATTATAATATTTTTAAACCAAAACAACTCTAAACGTTAGGAAAGATAAATCATATAATTTTTTGATTAATAATATTTTGATTTGATTTAAAACGAAATATGTTATTAATTTATCATATGATATATTTACTCACTACAAGAAATTTACGAATTAAGGACTGACAAATCCGTCCTTAAACAAGTTTAAGGACGGATTAGGGACGCCATCATCCGTCCGTAAACGCGCGTCGCAAAAATAAAACCGTCCGCAATCCGTTCGCAAGTACGGACGGATAAAGAAGTCCGCAAACCGTCCGCAATTACGGATTGCAAAGCTGTCCACAAATCGACGGGAAACGCGACCCGGCTACGGACGAGAAAACAACTTAAAATTTGGGAACGAATCGTGACCCATCCTTAAATTTTACGGACGGCTACAGTGCCTTCCGCAAATGATTTTTTTTAAATAAAAATTCAATTACGATTATAAATTTCAAATTAATATTAATTAATTAGTGTTTTTATATTATTAACATATAATTTACAAATTGGTGGAAATCATTGTTTCCGGCCGTATCCCAATTGAAATATTTATTTTAAAGATTTTTTTAATCTCTTTTTTAGAAAATATTAATATATAAGTATATAAGAAAATATCATTTATTAATCAAAAAATTATAAATAAAATGATTTTAATTTTTATAAAAAAATTTATTCTACAAAACATTTGACAGTTAACTATGTTTTCGGCTACGATATTAAATTCGCATTTTTTTAGTAAAGCGCTAAGCTAATTGCGGTATCACAAAATCTCGTCGCGATGTTTTAGAGGTTAATTACTTCGTTATATACATGCTAAACGATGTTGGATAGACCACTCCAAGTGCCATGATGCCATGTGAATGGCTAGAGATGGTCAGTGGCATCAATCCAGTTATCTTTTTCCAGCCATCTATTTCTTACATCATATCTATAGTTAATGCATTCTTAACGGTTTGATATCTGAATCAATTGATTTGGCCAGATGACGACTATTTCACTAATTAGATTATAGTATTCTCAAACCAAAACAATTCTGAATGTTAGAAAAGATAAATCATATAATTTTTTATTAATATTGTTTTGATATTTTCATTTGATTTAAAACAAAATATGTTATTAATTTATCATATGATATATTTACTATTTCAATGATATCTATTATTTTTTAATGGTGAGGTTTCAATTTATTGTAAAAAAATATATTAGTATATTTATTTATTGTAAATATTTGGAGAAGATAAACTAAAGGGTTAACATAATGCACCATTCTTTGCCTAGTACTCTAAAGTATATGAAAATAGGCAACCATAGAAATCATTTTGTATATCAAATAAGTTGTTATTTCTTGTTAATATATATATATATATATATATATAAGATTTGGAATAATCATGTAAAAGTTAACAATATCTAATTATAAAAGCTTGAACTAATTAGATTCCAAAAATAGGAATTTTTACGTAATAGAAAACCGGTTGACTACACCCTTGGCATTCTTAGACACACTCGTTATAACATATATATATATAATATTAATGTATAACATAATAATTTAGTAACTATATAAAAAAATATATAAATGGATTAAACGGATTTCCTTCTCATTTCTCAACAAAGAAAGTTGGAATCCATGTCACCACCATTCAACAAACCACTATTTATTATTTTTTAAATATTGCTCATCCACACTTTTTAGAAAAAAAATAAAATTATTTGAAAATTTCCGGAATTACTTCGTTCTACATAAAAATTTCTTAAATATATAATTTTAACAATAGATAAATTTAAAATTCATTATCAAATAAAATAATCAAATTTTAAATATTTTCAAAAAATGCGTCCACTATTAACATTACAAAATAATAGGTAAATCAAATTTTGTTATAATAAAAAATAAATTATTTTCGAAAATTTTTCAACGCCAAAAAAATCACATATTTGTTGACTATTTGGATTTTTTCATATGATATAACAGAATAATATAATAAAATCTGAAGATTGATTCTTTTAATTGGGGCAAAGAAATTTGATAATTTCAACAGCTAAGATGTTTTTAAAGTTTAACGGAATTTTAGACATTTTATAATTTATTTTCCTTTTTAATTCTTTTATTTTTGGGAAATATAACTTTTTTCTAGAATTTAAGAATAAAAACGCACAAGGTTCGCCACAAAACTCCATTTTTCTACTTTGTGATGATGATGAAGATTCCTTGAAAACTGTTCAAAATTTTTCCTATTTTTTATATTTTTTATTGTTGTACCACAAAAATAATTATTATTAATTAAAAGGGCACCACCAATCAGGAATATATGCCCCATTTATTTAATTTGTTCTTCTGCACAGTCAATCTTGGTTCAAAGATATTGCAACGTGCCTTGTCTTTGTTTATTTATCCTCGTAACTAAATAAAATGATAAATTGATTTAGTTTTAAACTTAAAATCAATTTTAAAAATGAAAAATTACACAATACTACATATATATATACATATACATATACATATGAGTTAATATATCTATATTCTATCATAATAAAATTTATTCAACCTTTGAATATATACATTAAAAAATTTAATATCATAATATTTTTAATAAAAATATACCAAAATTTAAGATAATAGCAAATAGATTTAGATTAGGATTGGACAAATAATGAATATTCGCGAATATTTGATTATTTTTATTTGTATTTGGCGAATATCTAAATTTATTATTTGTATTTGTAAATTCATATATTTGTAAATACGAATATTCGTCGGATATATGGATATCCGTCAATTATACGGATCCGAATCTAATTTTTTTAATGTAAAACATATATAAAAACTAATTTTAATAAAAAACTAATAATAAAATATAATCTAAAACTAAGATTCAAATCGTACAAAGATATAATATAAATAAAATAAAACATCAAATCTTCACACATTCATCTCCTTATTAGTTATTTAAATACAGTTTCGTTGATAACTCTACTAATATCACTAATTCACCTAAAACAATGAAACATATTGTTATATTATCAAATTCATTATTAAAATAAAACTCGCATAAAAATTATATATTTAGTGAGTTCCGTTTCTTTCGATTTCTTCTAATGTTTCTACAACATTATCAAATCCATTCGGATTAGAATCCGATATTGAGTGCAAATTAAAACTTTAACAATATAGCTATTTTAATGTATTTGATATTTTAGTCCTCCATTCATAAATATATTACACATTTGTCTATATATTTATCTAATGAGTGTTAAAATAAAATTAATAATGTTCTATTTACAATTTTGATAAATAAAATCATTTTTGTTATATATATATATCTAATATTTAATAAATTATCTATTTAGTAAATACAAATACAAATAATTCGGACAATTGAGTCTATTATTTGTATTTGTATTTTTTCGAATATATGATTTCTAATATTTATATTTGCGCCACGAATATTCGGATTTTCGATTCGAATACGAATCAGATACAAATACTTCGACTATTTTGTCAGCCCTAATTTAAATCTAATTGAATCTAAAAATAAATTACAAATTCAAGATTGATGGAAATAAAACAAATCAAATATAATCATAAAATAGAAAAAAAGATTATCCTTATATGACCCTGTGATGTTATAAAGATAGTTTCTGAATATTTATTGGTCGGTTTGTATGTATATTGATTGGTCCATAGAACTTGATTCTTATTCATTTAATTTCCCTTTTTCTTAACCTACGAGAAATATTTGTACTTTTGCTTAGCAAAACAGTGTTTCCTCTTTTGATATAATCCTTCCTCTACCCTGTCTATTTTATCTTTAATTTTATAGAAATCAGACATGATATTATATTTGCTTTGATCTGTAATTCTTAAATAGTAAGGATCCAGGCCATTTTCACGTTTTTTAGATTTCTTTTCTTTTTATCTATATAGTAGATTTGATTATATATACATATATTTAAAACTTTCATATTCAAAGTTATTTATGATGATTATTTTAAAACAACAATTTTGGTATAAAAATCGGCATTTTGATATGAAGATTCTTGTTTAGGTGAGAATATTCATGTTAGGTAGAATATACAATTTTCATATATACATATATACATACATATATATTTAATTTATATATGTTTGTTTGGAAAACAAAAATTTTGGTATAAAATCGGAATTTTGATATAGAGATACTTTGTTTTGGTATAATATTCAAAGTAGGTAGTATATAATATATATATATATATATAACATTAATAATGTTTAAATGTTATCTATTGTGATTGTTTGAGAAACAACAAATTTCGTGTAAAATCGGCATTTTAATATGGAGATTCTTATTTTGATGAGAATCTTTATGTTAGATACTTGGATTATAATTGAGACAAATACATGAAAATAGTTTTAAGTAAATTTATTTGGATACGAAATCTATATACTAAATTTTTAAATAGATTATATATTCAAATAGAATATATATATATATATAGACTCCGTTTTGCATATTATCTCCTTGATTCAGCGTTTTCATTATGCTAATTAATTCTCCTATTTTGTAGGTTTGATTAGGTTTCTTTGTTTCTTGTGTTTACTTTTTGTCAATGACGTGATTAAAACCCATAAACAGTTTAGTGCTTCATCCACTCTATCTATACGGAGAATAATCCAGAAACTGCCCTAATAAATCATAAATTTTATTTAGAGTTAGAATTATTCGAACAACTTAATGCCACGTAGGACTATTCTTCCATATCCACTTAATACATTTTATTTACATTTTTTTAAAATTCTCCGGACCACCACTTCTTCTTTATTTGGCTTATAAATACACATCTTTGGTTTCATTTCTTATATATCATTCAATCTTATTATAACTTCTTACAAACCCTTTTGTAATCTCTCTAATTTCATACTTCAAACCCTTTTTTCTCGTTTTTTTTTCTCCAATGAATTCAGCATTTATTTTCATTTCTTTTGTTATATATATTGTGTTTATGAAAGATGTGTTATGTGTTAGACAACGTCATTTCGATATACATAATGAAATGAATTCGTTATCTAATGAAGATCTCGTGTCGAATTTACCTGGTCAACCCAACGCTAAATTCAATCATTATGCTGGTTATATCACCGTCAATGAAATCAATGGTAGAGCTTTGTTCTATTGGTTTTTTGAAGCCATGGATTTCCCTGACAACAAACCTTTAGTTCTTTGGCTCAATGGAGGTAAAGTAGGATACTCAAAATTCGATGGTCAAAAAGTTTTCTAAAACGTTATTTGTGAAAAAAAATCTCATTTTATTTTATTTAAACATTGTTAGATTTTTTTTTCTAATTTTCTGTTCCGGACGGCTAAATCCGTCTGAAATTTCGGACGAATTTCGAACAGTTTTCCACTGTTTGGAAATTCAATTTTTCCTGTAGCGAAAGAATCCGACAATATAAAAAATTTACATTATTATGTTAGACTTTACACATTGTTTTGTAGATGCCCTATGACAAACAAAAGTGGTATAAAAACAGAAACCATCATGTTCTGTTGTTGTTGTGTAATTAGGGGACACGTCTATGTTTATTAATATGTATATATGTATGTATATATATATATATTTGTATATACAGGTCCTGGTTGTTCTTCTGTGGGATATGGAGCAACACAAGAAATTGGTCCTTTTCTCGTGGACACCACAGGGAACGGTCTAAAATTTAATCCCTACGCATGGAATAAAGGTAAAGATTGTAACTTTACGTTGGATTTGTATGCATTTGAGTGCGTTTTTTTAATAGATTCATGCTTATGTGTATGTATACTCACTTTTGAATATATATTTATATATATAATATTATTTATATATGTGTATATACATATATATATGTATGTATCTTAACGAACAAAAAGGGTATATTATAATGTTTTTGCTGATGCAGAAGCCAACATGCTGTTTCTTGAATCTCCTGTTGGTGTTGGCTTTTCATATTCAAACACAAGTGGTGATTATAAAATTCTTGGAGATGACTTTACAGGTAACTTATGAATATATATATATATATATATATATATTATAACTTATATATATATATATATAATAGATTCATATTTCTGATTGCTTCTTTCATATATGGTATCAGCGAAAGACGCTTACGTTTTCCTTCACAAATGGTTTGAGAGATTTCCCTCTTACAAGAACAGAACGTTTTATATCGCTGGAGAAAGCTATGCAGGTAATTAGATTATTGGATTTAAATTATTTCCGAATATGATGGAATTAGGGTTTTGATTCTCATCCAATGGCAAATTTTCTGTACATTTGCAGGTAAATACGTGCCTGAATTAGCAGAAGTAATTTATGACAACAATAAGAACTCTTCTCTTCAAATCAACCTTCAGGGTATCTTGGTATGTTCGCAATGACGGTATTTAGCTTTGCTGTAAATAATTAAATTATTGACGAAAAAATCTATCTCGAAATTGTCTGTAAAAAAATTATAAGATCATATCTAAACCCCAAAACATTTGTCTTTATTTTGATGATTTCTAATAATGATCGAGTAAGTTTGAATTATGAACTATGTTGAGTTAGAACCGAGTTTAAACTATTAAGTTAAACCCTAAAAAAGATTTTACATATTAGTTTGTTCTCCATTTGTGATGTATAATGTTACGAAAAATTAGCTTAATAATAACAAGGAAATATATTTTTCTATTTTAGCTCATAAAGTTAAAACGTCATTTGTGTATGTGATTTTTGTAATGTGCTCACAGAAAACATTTTTAAGACTCGATTATTATAAATACATTTAAAGATAATTTTGAATATTACGTTGTATTGGTTATGACATAAATCATGAACCCTAATATATAATATTAAATAACATTAAATTATTTTCGTATTTGACGAATTATTGTATGATTATTTTCGCCAGATTCATGTCGATTTCATCTTTATTGATTTCATATCATGAACCCTAATGCATAATATTGAATAACATTAAATTATTTTCGTATTTGACGAATTATTATATGATTATTTTCGCCAGATTCATGTCGATTTCATCTTTATTGATTTCATATTGGTTTATATTGGTTATGACATAAATCATGAACCCTAATGCATAATATTGAATAACATTAAATTATTTTCGTATTTGACAAATTATTATATGATTATTTTCGTCAGATTCATGTCGATTTCATTTTTATTGATTTCATATTGGTTATGACATAAATCATGAACCCTAATGCATAATATTGAATAACATTAAATTATTTTTGTATTTGACAAATTATTATATGATTATTTTCATCTATATTGATCTCAGTTGGGTAATCCTGAAACTTCGGATGCCGAAGATTGGCGAGGTTGGGTAGATTACGCATGGAGCCACGCAGTAATTTCTGATGAAACACACAGAGTAATCAGTAAAACCTGCAATTTCAGCAGTGAAGATACATGGAGTAATGGTGAATGTAACCAAGCCGTAGACGAAGTGCTTAAACAGTATAATGAGATTGATATCTATAGCTTATATACCTCTGTTTGCATCGGAGACTCAGCTCGTTCCGATGATAAATCAACGCAATTTCAGATCAAACGCTCTTCTAAAATGGTATGTGAGATTGAATGAATATTTCACGTTGCTTCATCTTTAACTTGTTGATCACGTCACTGTTTAAGAGATTTTATTTGATTATTTAGATGCCAAGATTGATGAGTGGATATGATCCATGTTTGGATGATTATGCCAAAGTATATTATAACAGACCAGATGTTCAAAAAGCTCTTCATGCAAGTGATGGTGTTAATCTCAGGAATTGGAGCATTTGCAAGTACTTTTTTTTTTTATCTTTTTGAATATATAATGTTCTTCATTAACATGTAATATACGATGAATATGATCTGAATAATCGATGTTTTCGATATTTTTTGAGTTTCAGCATGGAGATTTTTGGTAATTGGTCGGATTCGAAGACGTCTGTTTTGCCGATATATGAGAAACTAATAGCTGGAGGACTACGAATATGGGTCTACAGGTATTACACCTCATTATATCGTTATGGAAATGATGTTATATATATCTATTATTAATACATACAATTCGTGGGATTGATACGTGAATATTTTTCAATATCTCATTTAATATTTCGAAGATATTCTAAGAGATGTTTAGGATATTATATGATATATCAAATATGAGTTTGATCTTAACTAATCCAAAAATTAGGTTAAGAGTTTATAATTACTCAATAACATATATAGGAATCCAAAATTCATATCCTAATCGATGTGAACTTATCATAATATATATATATATATATAAATATTTGTTATATATACATACAGTTTTACATGTTACACAAGTTTTCAGAGATCAATGGGAATTGATGTATAGTTCAATTCCAGTTGCTTCTTAGACAAGAAACTATTTAGGTTTCTACAACTTAAACTCTGCAGTTTTTTTCTTCCCTGCGTTCTCGTATACTTTAGCTGTCTTCTTACACCTTGATATTAAAACTGATTGATGGAGTCGCAGTTGACCACAAACGCGGCGAAACACAAAATTTTAAAATCCATGTCACGTTAAGTTTGCGTTTCAGTGCGTTTTTAATAAAATCACAAAAATAATCTTCTCTTCGAAATTTAAATAAATTATTTTATTAATAATTATCAATTTTAGTAATTTTGTTCAAAATGCCGCCAATCACTCATAGAAACACCGCCAAACACAAACGCAGTATTTCCACCGCTCAAACCTTTAGTCTACTTATTGTTCCTCAACTTTTTTCTACTTGGGTATTTTTTTAGAAAATGATTATTTATTTTGGCTCATCTTAAACTGATTTTTTTTAATTTAATAATATATCCATTTTAGATCAATTGAGTTGTAATACGGTTATTGCCTTTATATATTGTTTTCAATACGAAATATCTAATAATTTTGTCCCAATGATGAAATCAGCGGAGATACAGACGGAAGAGTTCCGGTGCTGGCGACAAGATACAGTTTAAGTGCTCTTGAATTACCTATCAAGAGCGCATGGAGACCATGGTATCACGAGAAACAGGTAATAATCAGATCTAATTTTTACTTTATTTAAATCCATTTTGAACATGTTTTAGATCAATTTTCTTTTGAAAATAGGTAAGTGGGTGGATTCAAGAATATCAAGGTCTTACATTTGCAACATTTAGAGGAGCAGGACATGCCGTACCTTGCTTCAAACCGAGCAGTTCGCTTGCATTTTTCTCTTCTTTTCTCAATGGCGTTTCACCGCCTTCATCGCGATAGAGAAATGTAAACGTTAAAATTTCGGAAAAAAGTTTCAAGATTTTGGTTGTAAAGATGTTAAAATGTGAGGATAAGTATAAAGAAAGATGCATATATTGCTTTATAATGAGAATAACAGAAGCCTTACTTTTAGTTTCAAGTATCAATATTCCCTTAAATTTAATATGAAAACCCCAAAATTTGGATTTCTTAAAAAAAAGTTCAATATCTTAGTTCTTTCGTGAAAAATATGGGTTTGAATCTAACTAAATGCAAAAAATTATATAAATATTAAAGATGAAGATTAGTATTGATGATAAACAAGAATAATTTTGAAAAGGAAAGATGAATATACAAATATGAAGAAGATGATTCTTGGAAATAAGATGTTTCTTGGAGAAGAAGACATAATTAAGAAAAAAATATTGATATTATTGATTAATAATTATTTTGTAAAATTGGATAAAAGAATATTTATAATCAAAATACTATTATTCTGATTTTAGTATTCTCCAATACCATATATAAGAATTCATAATTCATATTTTGACGGAAATAAGTCAACATTTCGATTTAAACGCGCAGAAAGATGAGTTGATTGATCAGTAGAAGCATGTTGAGAATCTTGGCATCATAACTATGTTCCTCCTCTCTACAATGAGCTCAAGAGGTTTAGAAATAACAAGCTTCGAAGCGAAAACTTGATCTCGATTTGAGTTACGTGATTGATAAAGACTTGATTTGAACACTGGATACTGTTTCTTCTTCTGATTTGATTCAAAACTCTGATGACTCTTCTTAGGCAAAGGAGTAATTATAGGCTTACCATGATCCATCAATGGCGGATCAAATTCACAAACATTTATCGGATCGTAAAGGGCATTTCGAATATCTTGAAGCATATCTGTCTCTGAATCGTATCGATTCTTGTGGTTGAAGAACATCTCAAACACTTTGCAACATGATAAATGCAATTCCTTGCATTGTTTAGGCAAATCACTGAAACCATCCATTAGAACATGTTCGAGAAGCTCTTTCCTCATTGTTTCGATAATCTTTTCAATGTGATCGATAGAATCTTCAATATTTTTAGTTCTTGAATTGTTATTTTTCAATTGAAGTAAGACGGAGTTTATCTTCCCCTGTTCTTGTTCTTTCTGCAGATTTGCATGATAAAGCATCATAATGAGTATTATAAGAAATTACACAAAACACCCACAATTTTATCAATTATTTTGGATTAGCAACCATGTTTTATTTTTGACATAATAAACCCATATTATATTAAAATATATCAGTTTTGTAAAAATCGTTAGACGATAATCAGTTAATCGAGAGCGCATAGTTTCTAGACAGCTTAGTCAAATACTAGTTGGTGTATAGACGTTTTTTGTTTTTTGTTTTTTTTTAATTTTTATTATCAATTTTTTACAATTTTTTAAGATTTGAAGTATAAAAATAACAAATATATTTGTTTCAAATCGATTTTAGTTTTGTATTTTTTTTTTGTAAATGTCAAATTGACATTGTTTGGACATTTTTTAACCGTCTGTTATTATTTTTACAATATATAGATTTTTAACAATTTAAATCAAATGAAATTGTAACAATTTATTGCAAAATTGTTATTAATTATTGTATATAAATATTAGTAAAAATTGTAGGAAATTTTGTTATTGATTTCTGTTGCTTTCAGATCGAAAATTTATTTCATTTAAATCGTTGCAAAGACATATGTTATGTTGTATTAGCTCATGTCGATTAATGTTATTCGACAATTTTAAACTTTTGAACTAATTTTTTCAACTAAATAGACTTAAAATCATATTTAACAGCATACTAAATCCATTATTAGTTTGTAATTAGGTTCGAACATATTTTGATAATATCAACTATGATTGATATATTCAAAATTTTGCGAGAATTACCTGATAACTTTGAAGATCGTTTAGCAGACGAGGAACAATCATAACCAATCTTGTTAACCTTTCGTATTCGTCATATCGGAGTTTGTTTTCGGGTAAGATTTGATCGAGCAAACAAGAAGCGGTCAGGACAATAGTATGTGTAGCAATTGAAATCATCCCATTTTGAATATATTCATCCATCGATGGTATGTATCCTTTCTTGCTCCACTTTGCTTCACGTAACCACGAAACGAATGTTTCACTCCACTGCAAATGTTCATACATATTCATAAAAAATATTTTTTAATGTTATAATATACGTGTAACTAGAAGAATAAAAATTGATGGGTTTTTAGGGTTTTGAAGTTAAATTTGAAGATTTGATAGAATTTTAAACGAAAGAGTTATAGACAAAATTTTTAAACATGAGGAAAATATGATGTTAATCAAAGTATGAAAGAATAATAGAATGAGTGCGAAACATGAGAAAAACGTATGTAAAGTAGGTAAACATGAGAGAGAAATATGAATTTTATCTTGATTTTACGTGAAAAATTCAGAAATTTTGACACCTGAATCTATATATGAATTCTCAATTAGAACATGCAACAATATTAAAATTAATACTGTATTATTCACGAGAATAAATAAAATAATCTATAGAAAATGACTATATACCTGATATGGGGCATCTACAACTTTTGTATTTCTTTTCTAAGAATAGTCGTGTTACACGTTTTTTTAAATATAAATAGTTGGGTAATTCTATTCAAAAAAAATTTATAATAAATTATTTTACTTAATTAAAACGTGGCAAAATAAGTGTAAATGACAAGGAAAAAAAAACATGGTCAAAACAGGAGAAAGAGATACGTACAATGGCCTTAAGAGATACTGTTCTATCGGTTCCGTGTAGCTCAAGGCACGTCTCTGCAATCTCCCCAACAAGATCATCAAGTGCTTTGAATATTATTTTCCCGGGTCCTTTCAAATCGTCTCCTTGCCAACTGTACAAGAACCCATATTATATACTAAATAATATTCTAGATTCATATGATAATAAAATATTCTCAGAATAAAGATAGTTATGTATACATTCTAAATAAATATATAAATTTATTATTATCTATATATTTCAATATAAGATGTCAAATTTTAAAATTGGAGAAAATAGTGTTATAATCATTTTACATGTTTAATTAATTTTAAAATTTGATGTTGAGTTTGAAATTGTATTATGAAATTATATTTTCATACAAAAATATAATAGTTCATATATTTATTTAAAAATTTTGTATATAATTTTTAAAAACGTTAATAATAAATTTTAATATTTTATTCATTATATTTATCTTATCGAAAAACAATGATGTAAAAATCTCTATTTCATGAACATATATAGTTTGTGCATCCTTATGAATGCAAATTTTTTTAAGTCCTGATATACGTAATCATTTTCTTTTTTCTTCAATATAAATCAGTGGATATAAATCATACAAATAAGGAAAAACTTTAGTAAAGTTGGTATGTTATGTTGTCCAACATCGGTTAGAACATGAACTATAAGAATAATTAGGCACAAAACTAAAATTTTAAAGTAATTTTTAAGATTAGTTATACACAAACCCATATTTAATAAAAGTGTAAACAAATTTAGCGCATAAGATAAATACAGAATGAATGAATCGAATCCATAACCTTTAAAATGGATGTCATCTACCTTTACCGACTATACTATCTTTATAAGATAAACAATTTATTGACTGAAAAAAAAAATTTGGAGAAAAATTTACCTAAGAATGGCCTTGGAAAGAGCTTCTAAGTCATCCAATGAACCTTGTTCATCGAAAAAATCATCAGCAACTGTTATAATTATACCACTCTTTGCAATGATCTTACGTAGAACCGATTCATAAGAGAACGAAGAACTCGACGCGACCGCAAAATAACAATATGTCGTCCTCTCTCTTCCGAATCCCATATCACTGAGTCCCGTTCTCTTAGCCCATCTGCATAACCATCAATGTGTCATTATAAGATATCAATTTTTTTTTATAACAATGAGAATTTTTAGTGGTATTTTTTGGTTGTATAATGGATCAAATTCGGAAGTTTTATAATAGTCCGCAAACTGTAAAAACTCAAGTAAATTTAAAATAAAATGTAGACAAGTGAGCTTGAGATGGAAATTATCCACTTTTATTACTTATTCTATCTAGGTAGGGACAAGATATCTAATATATATAAGCACTTACATCTTTAGTTCTTCTAGCTCACGTCTGTAGATGGATTGTCGAAACTCGAAGTTTTTCGAAGCGAGTTGAGTAAGTTTGTTGCTATATAATCCGCGTAATCTGCTTCAACCCATTGTATTAGTTTTCTAATGTCATTGTAACCAGTTTTACACGAATCACGTCGCTTCAATTTTTAGGGTTTATGTTAAGTCTAGAGAAAAATCTCGATACCTTATAAACGAGGTCTTTCCCATGTATAAAGCATTTGAATCTTTGTCTTCGATCTTCGTTCTATGATCTAGGTGTTTGAGGCGCGCCATCCACGAAATGCTCGTTTCATCCTTAACCTATAACCATTTAGTTGATTAATAATCGTGTCATCAACCCATTTAATTTGTAAGCATCGAATCGTAAAAATTAGGATTTAGAATTCGTATAAAGTTAAAATGAATTCTTACAGTACATGTTTGATTAGCACAAGATACTTATGTTTCTTACCAATTTTTCATTTATAATTCGAGTATTCTTAAGCATATTTATTGAAAACGTTCTCGCTTCTTCGAGTTCATATTCGCCATGGAACATGAAATCTGTAGCTTTGTAAACACTTAGCATTGCCCAAAAGAAACCCTCTTCGTTCTTCTCTATATAACTTCGGATTTCTTCATTGTTCAAGAACCAACAAAACATATCTGCATCAAAATGTCAAAACATTTTAATTAATTTAGACTTTATGCTTAACCTAATAGTATTTACACTAATCAAAACAAGTTAAGTATATAGGTCTTACTTGGAAAAACTACATTTCCATGCATCCGTAACAAACGAAATGCGACTGAATCTTTGTGAAGCTTCTCTGCCACCAAATTGATGGGCATTTTATGGAGGTCAATTTCATCGTAGCTCCTATATATTTGTCTTTTGGTGTGAAATAAACACATAATATATGAGAATAATTAAAGATATATGAATAAAAGGGAACTTGCGAAGTCACTTCAAATATTAAAGAAAAAAGTAATCTATTTGGGTTCTCACTTGTAGATTTGCTGAAGAACATGCTCAATCTCTTCATTGAAGTGCTCTGTTAGACCCAAATTCTCGAGTAGATTGATCATAGAAAGCTTTATTAGATCTTCATTAAGAGGGTATGTTTGTGGCACTGAAATATAAAAGATTGTATAGTTTGTCAAAACACACCAAATTTGAGGAAATCGAAAATTTTCATGAAGCAACTGTTTAGATAATATTTGTTATGTTATGTTGTAATGTATCATATCATATTGATTAGAATA
Source organism: Gynandropsis gynandra (assembly GCA_036759665.1). Taxonomy (NCBI): domain Eukaryota; kingdom Viridiplantae; phylum Streptophyta; class Magnoliopsida; order Brassicales; family Cleomaceae; genus Gynandropsis; species Gynandropsis gynandra. The sequence continues at coordinate 4,005,390 of CM071864.1, forward strand.
TGGTTATATATATATATATGATTTTGATCAATATATAACTCTTAAGTTATAGTTTTTGAGTTGAGTTAAACACAAATATATTTGTTAATATTTTAACCCCATGACCCATGAAATCAATTTTACTTAGATAATATATAGTAAGTATGATTTGAGCAAATTATATTTTATTTAGATAAATTTATTAAGTAATTAAAGAAATATATATATATATATATATATATATATATAGTTTATGAGTGATTAGGATCATTATCAAACCTCCTTGAGGACATTTTTGTACTAGAGATTTAAGATAAGCCAGACACTTTGGATTTTGTGTGATCATAAATGCAGCTGCAGTCGCAGAAGGCGATTGAAATAACGAGCCGTCAAAGTGAAGGCTATTGATAATCTCTTCTCCATTCACAATGTACGTTGAAGGCAACGCTTCAAGATACGCCATTAGAGGGTAATGGTTATAACCATCTCTGGAATAATTAACAAGAGGTAACATCATCAAAAGATAACAAAAACAAATCTTGAAACATTTTAGCATAATTGATTTTAATAATGACCTAAATTTTGTACCTTTGAAAAATGTCGACGGATTGTTGCGAAAAATATTTGATAAGTTTCTTGGATCGTATAGAGAAGGCAAAATCTAAGCCAAGTTCTTGAGCATGTCCAAGCATTCCATGAAACATAACTAAGAACCAACGAGGACAGGATCTTTCGTTCGTGAAACTCCCAAGTACTCTTTCCGTACTTCTCTCAATGTATCTCTTCCCTAATCATAGTAATTAAGAAATATGTAAGATTTACACAACTTTTATCGGTTATAATTTTCGTAGATTTTTATTGAATTTTTTCGTTGAAATCTACGCGTTTTTATATAATTTGTTTTTATTTGATAAAATATACCATTAAAGAATTTAAATTTTGAGAATATTAATTTATTAATTTTTTCCTAGTTTGGGATGAGGATTTCAATACATATTGATTAAATCTAAGTAAATCATGTCCATAACATCACTCACTTCAAAACTGTTATAATAAATTGTCCCACATCGGATAGGACATGAACCTTGAGACTTGTATATATGGTGTTGGACAACCCTAAACTTTTGAGCTAGCTTTTGGAATTAGTTAGGTCCAGCCCATATTTGACAAAAACAATGAAAACAATATACAATGTCACAAAAAATGGAAAACATCTAATGTTTATAAATATTATATTTTTAAGACAAGCATGTATATATCACACACTTGATGTTGATGGGCGTAACAAAAAGTGATAAATCTCATTACTTTAACAGACAAATATCAACCGAGTCCACCGAGTCAACTGAGTCAACAAGGTAACATATATCAAGACAAACTTGTACGTACGATGACGTACCTTTCTCAATATGAAGACTTCCAATGTTCCACTTGTGAAGGGTTAGTAGACAAGCAAGTGTTGAAGTTAGGGTCTCCAATGTTGGATTCCCATGTCCATCACAATCCCCCCAAAACCCTTCGACCTCGTTTTGATTGCTTAGAATCCATCTCAAGCAACATTTAAACATTGGCCCGTCACTCGGTTTGCGATGATCTTTCTCAATCATCGCTAACCAAGCTGTGTCATAAGCCGAAGGAGACACTAATGAGTAAGGATCTAAGATCATTTCGTTACGATCTAACGAAAAAATCCCGCTTTTGATCTCTTCGGACAAAATATAGAGATCAAGAGAGTGTGAGAAGTTGTTCATATTCACTAGCTAAAAATATAACGACTTTGTATTTCTTTTTAAATCTTTGTGTATGTTTGAACCAAAATGTTTGGTGCTTTATGTAGAGGCCCTATTGAGAGACAATAAACGTGTAGCATGCATGTTTGCACATGATATTTTTTAATTATTTTAAAAATCTTTTCACACAGTTTCGTCATTTCGCTTTCATTGATGACAAAACATGGGTTCATACAATATGACGAGAGTATGATGGGGCCTTGTTCATGAAGACAACTACGACCGAGAAGTATAATCATTGTACATGTTTTAAATTTTTGTGGTGTGTTAAACACTTCAAGCTTCTATGAAAAGTCCTGTGATGAAGAAACTTTGATTTTTCTTTGATACCAATTATTCAATTTTTTTATTTCGGATTAGCGTTGTAAAACGCTTTGTTGACAATTGTGTATCGACTGTGATAAGTTGTCCCACATCGGAAATGACATAAATTTAGGATTCATATAAATGATATTGGGCAACTCTTAAACTCCTGGGCCCAATCCATATTTGACATGATATGAATGTCTGGTTCGTCCTCATTTGAGTATATCGATGTGGGCTCCCGATTGCGTTGTCCACGCTCCAGGATCGAGTCTGGGCGTGAGGGGGAGTGTTATGATAAATTGTCCCTCATCGGCAAAGACATAAACTTAGAACTCATATATATGATATTGGACTACTCTAAACTCTTGAGCTAGTTTTTTTGGATTAGTTAGGCCCAACCCATATTTGACAACTGATATTGTCATAATTTTTTTTGTTACGATAAATTCGATTAGTAAAGTAGATTAATGTCCCAAGATATGAAGAAATTTACCATAATTCATTGGATGATTATTATTCGAAGAACCCTAGATAAAAATGATAAAAAAATCCAAAATTTTGTTTCTAACCTTTAACTAGTTAAAGGATGCAAGATCATCAGAGAAAAATCATGATATAATTTCATATTAATTTGAAATTTTACCAAGTGCAAGGTTTAGTAATTTATACATTTAATAAATTGTACTTTCATTTAGAATAATTAGAGATTTATAAATATTATAAATGTGGGTTAAATATTAGATCACTCAACTGAGGAATACATATAAAAATAAAAGATAAGATATATTGAATTGCATATTGATGATGCTTTCTTTAGAGAAATTGTTTACCAGAACTTATAATTTATTACAATGTATGTTTATCATATGTTATAAAGAAATTATACTTAATCTGTTTTGAAACAGAATATTTAAATTAATATGGAATAAAAAATGATTGACCTTAAAACTTGTAATTTGTTTTATTAAAATATAAGAAAAATATCATAATCATATGGACGATACCAATAATTTTTTTTTTGGTAATTTATTAGAATACACCTATATCAAATAATTGAATAGTGTTTTGAAAAATTATACAAACACCCATATTGCACGATTAAATGTTGATTAAATATGTAAAGCGTGGAGTATAATAAGCGATTGATCATTTTTATATCATAGTCATAGTCATATAGATCGTATTTCAAGAGACGACGGTTCGACAAGTCAGAGGAGTAATGTGCATTTTGATTCCACCTTTTAATTTTTTTTGCATCATTAAAATTCAGTATACTTTTAATTGGAGATAAAATAACAAAATTTGTATTTTTTTAAAAGAATTTGTTAAGAATTTATTGTGAAATAAAGAGTAGATGAACAAAAGGTTTGGTGGAGTTCTCAAAACTCAAAAAGACTTTCTATTTTATTCAAACGGTTTTTCGGGTAGATCTTAATACGCACTTAGATTCACCTTGAGACTGTACTCATCTTGAACTTAAATTCTAAATCCCAAATGTCACACATTGTATATGACCGCATAAAACTATTCTTATAATAGTCTTAAATTTCCGAATGGCTCTACGAATCACTCACCATAAATCCCTAAACACGTTGTCTAAAATTTGTGTAAACAATACTCTCACAAGTTAAAATAAAACACTTTGTTTCTCGGTTAAAGTTCACACTTCTCTCTTGAATATTTTTGTTCAACTTTTGCTGATGGAGAAGTTCCATTTTGTTCATGGTATCAGCCCTCTTTATGTAGGGATATTGATGTGTTTGTTGTAGATATTCTACATATATTTAGCATCCTTGATATTCTCCATGATATCTTCTAATTTGTTAGTCTTTAACTTGTTCAACTTTGATCTATTCAAACATAATACTCAATTAAAAACTAAAGATCAAAATAATTGATCTTTTTTGAAAAAAAATACTATGTATTATAATTTAATTTAATCCAAATTATATGTCATTCGATTTGATTTTGATTATAGTTGGATCTTTTATAATATAGTAACATTTTGAAAACAATGAAACTAAGAAAATATAAAATATTAAAAACAATAATTAAACTATTAATATACAAATTTATTTATAGAATTTATTATTATTATTATTATTATTATTATTATTATTATTATTATTATTAGGCGAATATCCGATTATTTGTATTTGCATTTGTATTCGGCGAATATCTAGATTTACTATTTGTATTTGTAAATTCGGATATTTGTAGATACAGATATTTATCGGATAACCGATATCCGTCGGATATATGGATATCCGTCGGATATACGGATATCTGTATACGAACCTAAACTTTTTTAACGTAAAATATATATATATATATATAAGAATATTAATAAAAAAATCAATATTCATCAAATATAATCTAAAACTAAAATTCAAATCGCACAAAGATCATAATATAAATAAAACAAAGTATCAAATCATCTCCACAACAGTCATTTAAATTTAGTTTCGTCCATGATTCTATATATCACCAATTCAACTAAAACAATAAAACAAATTGTTAGATTATACACTAAAATAAAACTCGCAAAAAAGTTATATATTTAATGAGTTCAGTTTTTTTTTCATATACTCTAATGTTTAACATTATCCAACTCATTTGGATTAGAACCAATATTGAATATAAATTAAATCTTCAACAATATTAATTATTTTAAAATATGTGATATTTTAGTCTTCTAATCATAAATATATTGCTTATTTATCTATATATTTATATAATAGGTATTTAAATAAGATTGGAAATGTTTTTATTTCCAATTTGATCATTAAAATCAATTTTGTTATATATGTATCTATATATTAACTAAATTTTCTATTTAGTATTCACGGATACGAATAGTTCGGGTAATTAAACCTAGTATTTGTATTTGTCGAATATATGATTTCTAATATTTGTATCAACAGATATTCGAATTTTCGGTTCGAATATGAATCAAATACAAATTGGATACAAATACTTCGAATATTTTGCCCAACCCTAATTATTATTATTATTATTATTATTATTATTATTATTATTATTATTATTATTATTATTATTATTATTATTATTATTATTATTATTATTATTATTATTATTATTATTATTATTATTATTATTATTATTATTATTATTATTATTATTATTATTATTATTATTATTATTATTATTATTATTATTATTATTATTATTATTATTATTATTATTATTATTATTATTACTTTTCTCCAATTAAATTATTTTTCTTCACTTTATAGACGAAGACAAATCATTTGTTTGCTACCCATGTTAATTTTAAACTATTTGTTTGGCTTATTTATTATATAAACTAACATTTTTTTTTTCTAAACTACATAGTCTCTCTATAACACAAAAACATACAAGTTAGTTTTTAAAATTTAAAAGTTAAATTTTTAATCATCATATTCTTTTATAAAACCTTTGAATGGGAGTTAAAACATAAATTTAGTCCAAACTCAAAGTCTTGTCTCGGAATTTGAATCGTCATTTTTTGGATGTTAAAATTTTGGGAAAAAGGCATCTAACCCCCCAACTATCCTGCTTTACTCAAATTTCCCCCCTCCCCCCCCAACTACCGGGCACA
>CM071864.1:4027022-4048343 GCA_036759665.1 Gynandropsis gynandra
ATAATAATAATAATAATAATAATAATAATAATAATAATAATAATAATAATAATAATAATAATAATAATAATAATAATAATAATAATAATAATAATAATAATAATAATAATAAGATAATGATAAATAATAATAATAATAATAATAATAATAATAATAATAATAATAATAATAATGATAATAAATCATTGGTTGCATCAAAGGACCTACACAAGGACAATCTTGATTAAATTCATTCTCGCATTTACCCAAATATCCTATTCGACGGCACCACACACACAAAAACAAAAGAGCATATATTATAGGATTCCCATATGTATACCTTATCTTACATTTGCTATATATACATATAATATATATTATTATTTTACCTATTCTAATTTGTGAGTTTATAAATGTCATTCAAGATAGATTTGTTTAGAATAAAATTTATTAGATAAATACATAATAAATTAACTTTTATGGATAATATAATGAATTAAACGAATTATATGAATAGAGATTGACTTAAATCTAATTACCAAAAAGAATTCAAAAACTCGATAATTAGTTAATTTATTTAACCATAAAAAATTCCGGACACAGATCGGGTATCCGAATTTTTGAGGGTATCTGGTCCCAAATCTGAACGGGTAGATAGATTTTTACCCAAATCCGAATCCTCGGGTACCCAGAGCTTGGGTACCCGACAAATGAATCTAGTTTTTATGAGTACCCGAACTCGAATGTAGATTTAGTATTACATCAAATAAAATGTTAAAACAAATTTAAATTAACTTTAAATCAAGATGGTAATACCTACATATAAAATTATTTGAATTAAATAAATAAACAATTTGAATAAATAAATATCAAAACAAGAAAAAAATAACTGAATAAATAACTCTTATGACGATAATCGATTTCATTACGGAAAATACTCTCCATCAACCGATGTTGAAGCTCCTTTCATCTTTGATGGTAGAAAATCTTCAAATAAATCAATTTATTAGTTAATATATTGAAAATGTTAATAATATAAAATAATGTAGAAACATACCTTCCTCAAAACTTTTCGAGATCAACTAGTTTTGATGTTAGAGAACTACGAAATTAATCTACAACATGATCACCCGTACTAAAAGTAGACTGAGATGCAACAGTAGATATTGGTATAGCCAAAATGTCTTTTACAATTTGAGAAAAGACAAATGAACCGGGTACCCATGAGTACCCGAACCCGTATGTAGATCTAGTATTACATCAAATAAAATGTAAAAACAAGTTTAAATTAAATTTAAATCAAGTTTACAAAAAATAAAAAATCCACAATCTTACAAAACAAATAAAAATCCAACTTTAAATCAAGTTTACAACAAACATTAAATATATGAAATAGAAAGTTAAAATTAGTCTTCATTAATCTTTCATGGTAATACCTACATATAAAATTATATGAAACAAATAAATAAATAAAAAATTTGAATAAACAAATATCAAAACAATGAAAACAAATAAATAAATAAATCTTATGGCGATAATTGATTTCATTCTGAAAAATACCCTCCATCAACCGATGTCGAAGATCCTTTCATCTTTGATGGTAGAAAATCTTTGAAGTAAATCAATTTATTAGTCAATATATTGAAAATGTTAATAATATAAAATAATGTAAGAAACATACCTTCCTAAAAAATTTTCGAGATCAACTAGTTGTGATGTTCGAGAACTACGAAATGAATCTACAACATGATCACCGGTACTAAAAGCAGACTGAGATGCAACAGTAGATACTGGTATAGCCAAAATGTCTTTTACAATTTGAGAAAAGACAAATGAACCGGGTACCCATGTGTACCCGAACCCGAATGTAGATTTAGTATTACATCAAATAAAATGTAAAAAACAAGTTTAAATTAAGTTTAAATAAGTTTACAAAAAATAAAAAAAACCACAATCTTACAAAACAAATAAAAATCCAATCTTAAATCAAGTTTACAACAAACATTAAATATATGAAATAGAAAGTTAACATTAGTCCTCATTAATCTTTCAGAAAATTACGAAATTTGGTTTTTTCACGGCGAAAAGTGCGGTGTTAGAAATATTGTGCAAGATGCACAAGTAGGACGAAATGAAGAAGTTATTTATGAAGCGTCAAAGACCAATCCATATGTGGAAATGGTGTCAGATGTTTTTCCTGGAGCTGTTAATGAACAAATGCATGAAGAGATGCCGAACATTGATGCATGTCGATTCTTCAATCTATCGGATTCGGCGAAACAACATACATATGAAGGTTGTCGTGAAGGTCAGTCTCGTTTATCTTATTCGTCAAGATTGATGAGTATTAAAATACACTACAATGTGGCTGAAAATTGCATGGATTCATTTTACAAAACAATGCGGGTATATTTACCGGAAAATAATCAAGCTCCTGAGACATACTACGAAACAAATAATGTGTTAAAGATTTAAGAATGCCACATGAGAAAATTTATGTTTGTAGAAATAGTTGCATGTTGTTTTGGGAAATGATAAAGACTTGTTAGAATGCAAGTTTTGCGTTGCAAGTATATTTCGGCCTAAAAAACCATCTTCATGTAAATATGTACCATACAAGAAAATGTTCTATATGCCTGTAACAAACAGGTTGAGAAGGTTATGAAAAAAACTGCTGCGGCAATGAGATGGCACATAGAACACTCAACGGTCGAAGGTATAATGCAATATCCATCGATGGTAAGGCTTGGAAAGATTTCAATGAAATATTTGTCGAGTTCGCGTATAAAACGAGAAACATTTATCTTTGCCTGTGCACGGATGGTTTTAGTCCCTATGGACAATCTAGAAGTCAATATTCTCTGAGGCCGGTGATTTTGACTCCCTATAATTTGTCTCCCGAGATGTGTTTGAAAAGAGAGATAATGTTTCTGACGTTGCTAATTCCAGGACCAGAACATCCGAAGAAAAGTTTCGATTTTTTTTTTGCAGCCCTTAATTCATGAATTAAGACAATTGTGGAACGAAGGAATCCATTCTTATGACGTCAGTACTAAACAAAATTTCACATTGAAAGCGGTCTTGTTGTGGACAATTAGCAATTTTCCTGCCTATGGAATGTTATCTGAATGGAGCATGCACGGAAGATTGGCATGTCCATATTGTATGGAGGATACAGATTAATTTCGACTAGTACATGGTAAGAAACCATGTTGGTTTGATTTTCATAGAAGATTTCTCCCTTGCAGGCATGCTTTCCGGAAAGATAAAAAATATTTCGGAAGAACGTGGTACAAAAAAGAAGAGGCACCGTGCATGCAAACCGGAACACAAATCATTTACGAAAGATTGAACACAATGGGTGATTTACAAGAATCGGTAGAATGCGGAGGAGATCGAGGGCATCGTAAACCAAAAGGTCAAGGTGAATGACATAACTCGTATAAACGTAGCATCTTTTGGGAACTACCATACTGGAAATCATTGATATTACGTCATAATTTAGATGTTATGCATATCGAAAAGAACTTTTTGGATAGCATCATAAATACTGTTTTGAATGTGGTGGGTAAAACCAAGGATAATATACAATCAAGAAAAGATTTGAAGTCAATATGTCGACGACCTGAGTTGGAATTAAGAGATGGAAGGTCACCTGTCCCAGTATTCAGATTGTCTGGTCCGGTGAAAACGGTATTATTAAAATGGTTAAAAGAGGACGTTAAGTTTCCCGATGGATATGCATCGAACATTGCTCGGTGTGTTGATATTGTTGGTTCGAGGCTGATCGGATTGAAAAGCCACGATTGCCACGTTTTCATGCAGCGGTTCATTCCAATTGCATTTGTTGAGCTCTTACCACAGAATGTTCATGATGGGCTATACGGAATCAGCATATTTTTTAGAGATATATGTTCGAGGAATTTAAAAATGGATGACTTGGAATTAATGGAAAACAATATCTCTGAAGTATTATGTGCATTGAATAAAGTTTTTCCGCCTGCATTCTTCGATGTCATGGAGCATTTGCTAATACATTTACCAGATGAGGCAATATTCAGTGGGCCAGTTCAATTCAGATGGATGTATCCATTCGGAAGATTTTTCTTTCATTTAAAGAAAAATGCAAAAAACAAATTCGCCGTCGAAGAATCTATTGTCAAACAATACTTGCTGGAAGAAATCACATATTTCAGCATATTTTATTTCAATTCGCATATTCAAACGAAAGAACGACGTGCAACGGATGATCACACAAAGCCGCGATCGAAGGATCTATTGTCAAACAATAATTTGTTTTCATGATACGTACAGGTGAAATGTTCTGATGAAAGACGTCCTACGTGGTTAAAAGATTTGGCTAATGGTCCCGCACGAAATGTCATGTGTTGGCCAATCTTGTTTACTCGCGACTACACGTTCCACACGTACGAACACAGAAAACATAGAAGCACATACAATTATGGCGTTTGCATTAATAGTGATGTCGAGGGTGATAACTTCTACGGTATTTTGCACCAAATCATACAAGTGGAATATCTCGATCTGATTGGGTTGAAGGTGATGCTTCTTAAATGTAGTAGTTCGACCCAACTGTAGGACGTGGAATACAAAAAACCCGTTAGGGAGGCATTAACGTCAATCCGACACAACAATATGGTAAATATGATCCATACATCACAATAGATCAAGCAGATCAAGTATGTTACGTGCAATATCCATCAACATTGAAACGTCGAAGAGATGAGTGGTGGGCCGTAGTAAAGATCAAGCCACGAGGGATCATAAGCTCTGATGATAAAGAAGATCCATTGCAACCCGATCATCTGCAACCGATTCGTTTGATTGATACAGATCGCGAGGAGATTCTCGCAAGAACTGACATAGACGGAGAATTCATACGCAATTATGAAGACGTTGAACCGAAAGATGCTGAAGATGAAAATGGCATTGGAAATCAATGAACAATTGAATGAAGACTCGACCATCGATGAATCTACTAAAGAAGAAATGTAAATACAATAATGTGTATGATGTGTAATAAATGTAGATGATGTGTAATGTACATAACGAGTAATGTACATGATGTGTAATAATGTATATGATGTTATATTCGAACAATCAAAATGTTAATACAATCGAACAATTTATATAAACTATGTTTGATGTATTAGAAATTAGAATTATTTAATACCAACGGTCATCAATTGGAATTATTAATGGATGCCCGTTGAAACGCGATATCGCTCCCGACACTTAGAAAAATTTTTAAGTTTTCCACATTTCTAATGGGCATCCATTGGAAATTTCTAACGGACACTCGTTACAGCTTTTTCAACGGGCATCCGTTAAAATGGGCAACGGATGACCGTTACAAATTTGCAACGGGCGTCCGTTACAATTTCCAAAGGATGCCCATTGGAAAGTGTAATGATGAATGCAGGTTTTGCAGACTTTCCAACGGTTATCCGTTGGAAATTGTAACGGATGCCCGTTACAAAGGGAGACGAGCCGCCATTACGCCATCTGTTGCCTCGGGAACACGCATTTCCAATGGAAATCCATTGGAATTGCCAATAGATGGCCGTTGGGAATGCTGAACATCGTGTCAATTGACTGTGTCCGTTGATATGACATTATTTCCAACGGTTATCCGTTGGGATTTCCAACGGATGCCTGTTGGAATGTTCTATATATAAACCTTTTGAACAGTTCAACAAAAATCATAACAAAACCTCAAAATCTTCTCAAACTTTACATTTCACACACAAACCTTCACTAACACTAGAATAGGATGAGGGCTAAACGATTTATAGGATCGGGAGGAATGTTGGCTGGTTCTGCGGGAGCTCCTCCCCCGCCTCCACCACCACCGATATTTGATGAAGAGGATGATGTGGTAGATATCGATTCCTTGATCAATGATTTTGATAGGCGTCCTGACATTCCGATCATCGATCCCGACCGTTCTGCCTGGACGATATGGTAAAAACATCATTATTTGTATTTATATTATTGTAAGTTAAAAATAATATCTAACTTTTTAATTTGATATTGTAGGTTTGAAGTGCATGATGTGATCAAACACACAAATAAAAACATCATCCAAGGGTCCTTACAGGACCAATTATATTACTCCTGGCAAGTTACGCTGGACGTCGTGCGCCAGCGATGGTGGCACACATTTATCGTAAGTTTTAAATTACATTCTATTTAAAATTAATATTTATATATATATATATGTTATGAAACTAATAATTTGTAAATATTTTGCAGCGCGCATTCAGATGGCGGAGAAAGGATACAACGCATATCTACGCAACATGGGTGCGCGACATGCAAATTCGGATGCGCGATGCGCCTTACAACACGAAGCGCAGCTACTACTACAAAAATCAGAGACCGACATGGGCAACGGACACGGTCTTCAATCAAATGATTCATCATTGGGAGTCTCCAGACTTCAAGGCCAAGAGTTAGAAGGCCAGAAAATGTTGTTACGACGAGAAGGTTCCCAGAGATTGTTCGCATCGCCATAATTCGGGATCAAAATCATTCCCGGAAAGAAATTACGAATCGGTAAAATTTATTATTACTTAATTTTTTGTTTTTTAAATATTTATCTAATTAATTTTATTTTATATTATAGATGCAATGGATAGGAAGAGAACCGACTCTTCTTGAGTTGGTATTGGAAACCCACGCGAAGAAGAAGCCGATCGTCGGGGAAGAGGTCAACGAATCCAAACTCGTCGATCTTCGAGCGGAGAGAAACGTGAGAGCTGTGACGGAGAAGATTACACAGCAATGACAAGCTTGCGGTTGGACTCCTGACGAGCTGAGTCCTTTACAAAAGATCAAAATTTACTTAGAGGTAATAAACTTTTTCTTATGTTTTTCGATTATTAATAAAAAATTTTTGTAAAAATCTAACTCTAATTTTGTTTATCTTGTAGTCAGTGAGACCGTATAAAGGGCGTCTATACGGTCTCGGGGCGCATCAAAAAGATATCATCGAGGACGCCACGACGGTACCTCTTGCAGTCCAAGAGAGTGTCACGCAAAAACGGAAGATCGATGATCTCGAATCACAACTTCGAGAATTTAAAGCCAAAGTGCAGCACATGGAGAGTGTCATCGAGTTGCTGTCTGGCCAGGTGAGGGGATCAACACTGCGCTAAGAACCGGCTCCCGATTCGGATGCAACGCCGTCTAGAGGTGGTGGCGATCAGGGGGATGATATCGATCTAGCCGGCCTAAATGAAATGTAATAGGATTACTTTTAGTTTTGAAGGTTTTTGTAAACAATTTTAATATTTAAATTTTAAAGTTTTTATTTAAAAAATTATTTTTTTATTTTTTTAACCAGCATTCCAACGGATGCTTGTTGCAATTTCTAACGGGCATCCGTCGGTGAATTTTCCCGCCAAATGGTAACGGACTTTCGTTCCCCTTTTCCACCAATTTATAACAATCATCCGTAGCTCTTTCCTGCCAATTTCCAACGGATGTCCGTTGGAAGTTTGAAAATCCCGTTCATTTTTCCCGCGTGGATGGCAACGGACATCCGTTACCATTTTTCAACGGGCATCCATTACCGTTCTTAACGGGCATCCGTTGTCGTTCTTAACGGGCAGACGTTACAATATTGCAACGGGCTTCCGTTGCTAATTTGTAACGGGCATCTGTTACAATCAATTTCAACGGTCATCTGTTACAAATTTTCAACGGCGTTTTCCGTTGGCCTTTTCGTTGCAAAGTTGCAACGGATATTATCCCTTACAACTCCATTGCGAATTGCAATGGATCCCGTTTGCAATGATCGATTCCCAACGGGCTCGGATCCGTTGCCGTTCGTTGGGAAGCACCTTTTGCAATGTTATCCTACTCAGTTTGCTCAACTTCATAAATATGATACTGCAAAAGAGGTATCCAATCGTATCAAAACGCTAAGCAGAAAAAATGTGCAGGAGATCTTTATGAATGCATCGTGGATCAACTTATTAAAATGCTTGATGAACATAACCACCTTACAAAGAGCTTTTGTAACGCTCTAGACAGGTATGAGTGAGGAGAATATACAGACTTCACTTTGTGATTATTAGCGCCTCGGAGTAGAAATTGTCAATATAACTTATCAACAGCTGATTAGGTTGCTGGGTTGATTGTTGGGGATCTTTCAGCCACAACTAGCGAGCGAGATGCTGTTGTACAATTAAACCCTTCCAATGACCTTTTTAGAATTAGTGATCTACATCCGTTATTCATAAGTCTTCAGTATACTTTGTTGTTCCCGTATGGTGAATATGGATTCCAAGAACATATCCCATATAATGATTCTATTACAAAGATCAAATGGTCACTTGTAACGATGCGTGAGTATTATGCTTACCAGATACAGACACGTTTATTAGAAGGAATGACAATTATCAGAGGAGGACGTCTTTTTGAACGGTATGTTGCAGTTGAACAAGAAAGGATACGTTGGGCCAAAAATAACCCAAAAAAAGCTTCGGTCCGATCTTTACAATAATGTTGTTGATGTAGTGGGAAAAAGGGATCACAACAGATTGTTAATTGGCAAAAGGATTATATTGCCACCATCTTTCATAGGAGGACCACGATACATGATTAAGTATTACAATGATGTGATGACCATATGTAGATGGTATGGTAATCCTGATTTGTTTGTAACTATGACAGTTAATCTAAAATGGAAGGAAGTCTCTGATCATCTTAAATTGTACGATGGAGGAACTCCAAGTGATAGACTAGACATTGAAAGTCGAGTATTTAAGCTGAAATTAGATTTGCTCTTGGTCGACATCAATGATGGAGTTTTTTTCCAAACCCTATATCAGGTATTGCTTTTTTCCAACCTAATTCATTCTTTCACTTTTTCATTTTAAATATACATTAACCACAAACGATTAACTAGTTAGTTTTAATATCGTATATTTGCAGTCATATACACAATTGAGTTCCAGAAGCGTGGTTTACCACATGTCCATATCTTAATATGGTTAGAACCGTCGTTCAAAAATCCTACTGCAGCGGACATTGACAAGTACATCCAGGCAGAATTACGAAATAAGGAACGTGATGTTGAGGGATTTCTTTTGGTGGAACAACATATGATGCATGGTCCGTGTGGGATCGATAAAGCACGTTTGCCCTGTATGGAAAATGGTTTCTACATAAAGAAATATCCAATATCATACATGGAATACACTGATGTTAGGCAATCAGGGCATGTCACATACAAGCGAGCCCACAATACTTTGAGATTTATGATGAAGGGAGATATCAAATTGGATAATCGTCATGTTGTTCCTCATAACTTGGCAATTCTTAAGAAGTATAGAGCACATATCGAGTGGTGCAACAGATCTCATGCAATTAAATATACATCACAAAAGGTGTGGATAAAGCATCATTGTTAATTGAAAATGGAGTAACTTCTGAAGGTCAACAAGCTTTGGATAAAAAACAAGTAAAAAAAAATAATGAAATATCTAATTACCTTGAGTGTAGGTATCTATCTTCGTGTGAAGCTGTTTGGAGATTCTTTGCCTTCCACATACATAACCAACAACCATCTTTCATAGGGCTATCGGTGCAGTTAAAAAATGAACATTTCTTGATATTTGAGGATTCTGATGATTTGGAGATAGTCTTGGCAAAGCCAAGCTCAAAACAAACCATGTTTATAGAATGGATGAAGACAAACAGAATATATGAAACTACAAAGGAATTAACATATGTCCCGTTTCCAACGATGTTTGTTTGGCATAATATAGATAAATTCTGGTCTCCAAGGAAAAGAGGTTTCAATTTGGGTAGAATCGTAAACATACACCAAGTTGTAGGTGAATTGTATTATCTCGGGATGTTACTAAATGTTGTCAAAGGCCCTTGCAACTATAACGACATAAAAATTGTTGCTATAAGATATCTCACAAACAAAGAAGCGTGTGTTGTTAGAGGGTTGCTAGATGGTGATAATGAATAGAACATAGCTATGAATGAAGTTGCACAATGGGCAATGCCATCACAATTGCACCGTTTAATCGTGACGTTGTTGTTATACTATGAAGTTAGTAAACCTCGCGATCTATTGAAGAAATTTTGGAAATGGGTCTCTGATGACATACTCTACAAAAAAAAAATATTTTTGATGGGCTGCAATTGTCCAACGAGGAACTTGAACAGAATGCGCTAATTGAGATCGAAATGTTGTTGATCGAGGAAGATAAATCACTGACAGACTTTCCAAACATGCCAAAACCAAAGGAAAGCATTTCACAGGAATTGCTAACACTATTTTACGTCAAGAAATAATGTTTGACCAATAATTCGAAAGGACGGAGCATTTGAAATTATTTTAGACCATAATTGGGTGAAATTGGGTGAAATCGGATTAAAACTGAGTGAAACCGGGTTGAATTTCGGTGAATTTGGGTGAAATCGAGTTAACATTGGGTGAAATTGGGTTGAGATTTGGTGAAATTGAGTTAAAATTAGGTACCCGATTTTACCAAGTCTTAACCCGGTTCTACTGGATTTCAATCCAATGTCATCCAAATTTTGACTCGTTTTCACCCCATTTCACTAAATTTAACTTGATTTCACCGAATTTTAACCTGATGCCACCGAATTTCAACCCGATTTCACCCAATATCACTAAATTTCAACTCGGTAAAATTGGGTGAACTCGAGTTAAAATTGGGTGAAACCGAGTCTAAATTGTATGAAATCGGGTTGAAATTCGGTGATTGGATGAAATCGAGTTAAAATCGGGTTAAAATTGGGTGAAATCTAGCGAAAATTCGGTGAAATCAAGTTAAAATTGGGTGAAATTGGGTTAAAATTGAGTGAAATCGGGTTGAATTTCGATAGAATTGGGTGAAATCGAGTTAAAATTGGGTGAAATTGGGTTGAGATTTGGTGAAATTGAGTTAAAATTAGGTGAAATTGGGTTAAAATTGGCTGAAATCTAATTTAAATTGGGTGAAATCGGATTGAAATTGGATGAAATCGAGTAATTAGGTGAAATCAGGGTTAAATTTAAGAAAATTGAGAGAAGTGAATGAGAAAAATAAATGAGATATGTGCTAATGTATTAAATGGGTTAAATGGGTAAAACTCATTAAAATTAATCTAATTGGATTTTATACCCAATTAATCCATATAATTTTATACTCATTTAATAGAAACACGTGTATATTTTAAATTGATTGGATTAACTCATCAAACCTAACCCAAATTGACATTACAGATTTTTTTATTTGATGAGTTTTGGATATCTTATTTGTCTTATAGTTGAAACAAATATACATATTTTATATTCGTTGGTAAATAAAACTTTTGAAATTAGCTTTAGCTTTTTTTTCCGTTATGAATGCTTCTATTAAAATATACTAGATGATACCCGCGCGTTGCGCGGTTTTTTGATATTACATTGTATGTTTCTTAAACGTTATACATAATTAATTAACTTTTTTATGTTTGATATCTGTATCGGTCAATTAGCGGGCTAAGATGTTGCGCTGGATATATATCCCTCTATTGGGATCGTTGTGTTCATCGGATTAGCTTCACATTTTGATTGGAGTAAATCCTTGTGGATAACGACTGTTGAAGTGTTAAAACACCTTATTTATACATTTACAAAACAAACATGTAATGGCATGAAATTATAATAAATCTTTTATGAATGTTAAAACACACTTTGTTTTGTTAATACCGTTAAAACACAATTAGAGAGCTACTTCAGTTTTAGTGAATTGATATCTCATGTAACATGGGTTAGTGGGGCTGGAACAAACTTCTATTAGGAGAATGAATAAGAGTTTAGGATCACATAATGTGTTGATGGGAGTGAGAGCATCAACATTAAATGTAGAAAACGGGTGATAAATTAAGAAAAACTAAATATTGGCAACATGATTTTAATAAAAAAAAGTTAATATGAAAATGGATATATGATTTGGTAATGAGTTGCGCTAGGATATAAGACCTTTGAAAAATTGAAAAAAAAAATAAAGAAAGAAGATTTGTTCATGGCTATTCGAAATTATCTTCAACCATTATGTGTGAAATAGGTGAAAATTAGATAAAGATTGTTGGCTTGGATTAGTCATGAGCCCATGCAAGAATATCAGCAGAACCATCAACACTAAGGCACATGTACATTCTTGAACAATTACAAAATAATGAGAGATATATAATGCTAAATAAAACGGTGTTTTGAAAATATGACAGTTATAAGCAAGTCTAATTATAACCAGAATGACGAACACATGTAGTCATCAGTGCCTATAGAACAAATCTAATTTGCTTCAAAGAAAGATGGCATGTACATAATAATCATCATACTGCAGAATAATCATCCAGCTGAGCTTATGGAAATGTCAGAAATTTTGATGTACATAACCTACATATTACATTAATCGACCTTGGCGAACCAAAGATGATATCAAAACTACCAATAAATATCCATTGACGATCATTACCTACATTTCAAACCACAAAAAAAATACCATTTTTACAAATAACTTAATCCAAATGTATATGATGGGAATGCCACAATTCATCTCTTTTATTTCAATAAAACTCAAAGGAATAACCTGTTTTTTATGCATAATTTCCAAATGCATTCCAATAACCTTACCAAAATCTTTATAGATGTTTCTATCACGATCATCATTTAACATCAGAATATAAAAAAATTGTAAAAAAACAAAGGATGAAATCCAAAGGCGTTGCTAAAGATAATCGATATGATAGAACGCGCATTGAATCAAGCATCCATGCAAATTTATCATGAAACATCGATTTGTTAAATAGAAACACATACCAAAGAAAGTACAATGTTCATTTTTTTAGAATTTAAACTGTCACGACTCCATCGTTGCTGTAGTATATAGTCCAAAGAAACAACACTACTCTAGATGAATCTTGTGAGATTAGAAAGGTTGAATAAATTCAGCCGGTATGATTGAAATCGATATGATAGAGAGTGGATCGGATCAAGAATACCTGTAAACGCAGCCGAAAAGAAGCGATACTAAGGAATCATCCTTTCTTTAGCTAGTTGTTTATCCAAACTAAGGAAACAAAAAATAGTTGCTCAGTTACCACAGATCTGTCTAACTTCACAACTCTCATTGGCAAACTTTTACATGAACATAATAGAATGATAAACAAACAGCTAAAAAAAATGAGCAAATCTTGCATTAGGCAGGACATGATGGAGTGTTATATGTTTTTAGAGTGAACCGAAGAAAACTAAAAAGATGCCACATTAAAGGAAGTCGACGACACTTCAATTTTGAATCAAACACAGTAACAACATTCCGAATTCATGATTCTAAATCTTATTCATGATTCTAAATCTTATTGAGTAACTTATAATTGAAGGGAATAAGGCAATTTCAGTAATTAAGGAACGAAAACATCCATATATACAAACCACCACCCATCAATATATGGTCCAATCTCAATAAAAAATCAAATAATTTGAAAAACCAGGTGTCAAATCCACAACAAATTAATGTCAGCAAACAATTACGTGTGCCTCGTTTATCAACCATCTCAGCAAAAAACAACATTGATAACATGAAGAATATGTAATTGTGCTTCAACTTTGTAAAAGAGGATATGAATGGTATATCAAGAACACCTACACACAACAACATAATTTTACATCTGAAATTTCTAATATTCAATACCAGTTTGCAGGTATAAAATTAATTAGTTGTTGTGCATGAATCTAGCATACCAGTAAATGGTTCCAGAAGCATCTAATACGTGATGCTGGAATTACAAACTACAAAATGGAATTACAAAATTCAGAAGACTACTAAACCAACTTCCACCTTAGAAAAATCAGTGACATATAACACATAAAAGAAACAAATATATCTACAGAAAAAGCAATCATATCAAGCAGCACAAGAAGCATGGCAAGCAATAAGATAGGGTTCTGTCTAATTAGCCATAGCAAAATTACTTCTCATGATCGTTTGTGCACCTAGGAATCCAAAGGAAACTGTGGTACAGCATCTCAAATCTATTGAGGACGAAAGAATTTGGGATCAGTATTATCATTGTGTTGATGATGTATGAATCCAAAATATGTTTAGGAAAAAAGAAATGTGACCTGGCAACCAGATGCGCTGAAGGAGCTAAAATCATTAAGTCCACTTAGACTCTGCATGCTGCCTGCACAAAAATCAATGACAAAGATGTTCATCACTAAAAAAACTTCATTATGTTAACAAAATGTCTTACGGAGGAAAAGAAAGAAATTTAGCCATATGACTGTGTAACGTACAATTGAAAAGCTGATAAAAAAATTTAGCAGTTGCACCTGCATAGATGGAATATCTAGCTACTCAGGAACATGCCAAGCCCGATCTTTCTCGAAGATTGACAACGGATCTGGCCCTGATAGCAAGTGGTAAAAATATCTAGAGAGTGTCAAGACATCAGACTTTGATCCCTTATTCTCAAAGAACGCACGTTTAGAGACTTTTACATAATTTTCAGCGAAGATTATTGGCTACCTTTCAGCAAAGAAGATGAAGATGAACATAGTGCAGCCTCCCCTCAAAACAACGATTTTAGAGAATCATTGCATCCTTGTGTCACTCTTATAGAGCGTCGCGCCTCCACCGCTGAAAAAACTTACCATAGCTCCCTTTACCCGCAACCGTAATCAATTCTCCGATTGGCTTCGCATCGTCCGGTTCCTCCTCTTACGCGTCCTCCTCTTCCTCATCCGACTCGTGTTGCTCTTTCCTTCCCCTTCGCTCCCTCTCAGTCCCTTCATTTCCATACTATCTTGATCGTTTGTGCACCTAGGAATCCAAAGGCAACCGTGTTACAGGATTGCACACGGAATCTATTGACGACGAAAGGAATTGGGATCACTTTTACCATTGTGTTGATGATGTATGAATCTAAAATATGTTTAAGCAAGAAGAAATGTGACCTGGCAACCAGATGCCCTGAAGGAGCTAAAATCATTATGTCCACTTAGAACTCTGCATGCTTCCTGCACAAAAATAAATGACAAAGATGTTCATCACTAAAAAACTTCCATTACTTTAACAAAATGTCCTAGGGAGGGAAAAAATTTAACCATACGACTATGCAACTTACAATTGAAAAGCTGATTAAAAAATTTAGAGACGCACCAGCATAGATGGAAGATCCGGTTTCTCAGGAACATGCCAAGATTGGAGCAATATTTTGTATAGTACTCACCCAATGTAGTTTCTCCGTCCCCACTTTGAAGACCACTCCATCTGCCATTTCAACAAATGCAGCCAGGAATCCACCTGCAACCCACAAAATTTCTCTGCACGATAAGCCCTTGTAGAAGCAATCTGATAGAGTAACTTTCACTCCATCCGAGTAGTAAGTGAGTTTGAACATGAAAAACTCCCCATCATCTAAGCTAAAAATCATATGGGATTATGATAATTTTCTGGCTCCCATGTCCATGAAGTCAAATGTTTGGAACTCAACTTTCCGAAGCTGTTGTCACTATCTATGCACATTGGATCATAATCACTGAGCTCCAACAATGCTGATGCAGTAACATTAAAAAGGCCTCCATCACCGCCATCGTGTACTCTACATGAATCTTCTACAAAATGCTCTTCTACTGAAGAAGGCACTACATCTAAAGACGTCCTAAACAAACAACAAGAGTTTTGAGCATCCCTAAGATCCATTAAGAAAGCATAACCAACCCGGAAGAGAAAGGCAAATCCATAGAAATGGGGAACTTCAACAATGCGATGAGCTAGTGCCCCTGGCTCTTGAAATTAAACATATCGATTGTTCTTCGACATTCCATCTAAACAAAACCAGCTCATTCATGAGAGACCCTCTCATGAATGCACCATCAGTAATAACTTAGATAAGTCATCCTGAAAATACTAATGAGCAACCAAAATCTGAGAAATTATTAGGAATTGTTACCTATTCAATACAATGGCGAGAACGGGGTCATACTTCTTGCTAGGTTCATGAAATCTTTTAGAAACGAAACACATGCTCCAAATAGTCCAGATATTGTTTGCTCTGAGCTGCCCCTGTTTTTTTAAGGATAAAATATCCTCTGAAAAATTTGCAGATATTAAGTATTGTTTATGCTACTCAATCTATAACGGGCGTATCATAATACTGAACAGAGAAAGGCCGCTCGACTATTTAAACAGAAATGACAAGGTGCTTTGGAATTTAGAGGCAAAAGGAAATACCTTATGGATAACATCACCTACGGATGAGGTTGAAAGGGAAAATAGTGCAAAGTGGTCATGGTAAGCACTGACAGCAAGAAAGAGAAGATCAAAGAGCTTCTTGTTATTCAACTTTCTGCGTCGTTTAATTGCTACTTTGTACTCAGCTTCTTGTACATCAGCGTCATGGATCCCAACATGTCATCACCAAAACTACAGGATCTGAAGAACAACCTGACAAATCATCATTCTTCATCAGTATCAACCATAAACCTTTTCCAGGGATCTTCAAACATTTGCATAAACAGATACCCTTACCGTTATGATTTCTCTCCAATTCACGTTTTCGGGTATAGAGGAAGAAGGAATGTTTTTTGCAAAGTTGGTACCTTTTACGCTCTGAGCAGAGAGCTGATATGTCATTGAAGGATCGATGAAGAAATCAAACACATCAGAAGCGAGCCACCTGAATCCGGAATACCGGTGAGCCCTACAATGACGGAATGGAATCCTCGGTCGCGATCTTTGATCCCCATTCTGGAAAAGTTCCAAATCCTTGCTTCTATCGGACACTATTTTTTCACACATTCATCCTTCTGTCTTCTGAGCTCCTTATTCCTACGCCCCCGTTTGCTTTCCCACGGGCCCGATCTTCCCACAGATTCACCCTCTTCTGCCTCACTCTTCGCCTTCTTCGTTCTGCAATCGTTGTTCATACGATCCCTCCAGCCTCCGCCTCTTGCCGCACGGCTGCTGATGGAGAGGAAGCCGATGGAGAGGAAGTCTGCTCATGGAGAACCACGATTATTCTGTCTCGTGGAGAACCCTATCACCGGTATTTCGCCTTCTCGCTCTCATCCTCCTGTCTTCTTCTGCCATTTTTCCTCCAAATCCTTGCTTCTGTCGGACACCATTTTTCACAAATTCATCCTTCTGTCTTCTGAGCTCCCAATTCCTACGCCCCCGTTTGCTTTCCCACGAGGCCCGATCTTCCCACAGATTCACCCTCTTCTGCCTCACTCTTCGCCTTCTTCGTTCTGCAATCGCTGTTCCTACGCTCCCGCCAGCCTCCGCCTCTTGCCGCGCGCCTGCTGATGGAGAGGAAGCCCATGGAGAGGAAGTCTGCTCATGGAGAACCACGATTCTTCTGTCTCGTGGAGAACCCCATCACCATGTTTCTAACATAGACATTAAAAATTGTTTCCAACATAGCCATCAGATTCAAAACCATGTTTCTAACACTCAACCTGAATCTATGTTCCTGCAGTGAGACCAAAAAATGAAGCGCAAACCTTGAGAAGAAACGAGAAAGTGAGCTTGTTCGGTCTGATTCCTCTTCTCTTAATCCCACAGCAAACTCGAATCGATTTTCAGGGGAATCGCTTGAAGAATAGCCTCTGTTAAGCATATTTCAAGTAGAATAGTCGCCGACAACAAATGAATCCAAGCGAAAACGAGAGAAATCGGAAGAAGAGAGAAACCTGTGGGCAACTCGGCACTTTCGTGTTCGTATCATCTGTACCATGGCTTGTCTGAGACCAAAACATCCCATCTTCCGGGCGAAGAAGAGGAAGAAACATCTGAGACCTCGATACCGGCGAAATCCTAAATTGGATTGAAAGAAGGTAGGAGAAGCAGAGGATGAATCTGGCATTGGCATTGAAGAGATGAGATGAAGAGGAAGAGGCAACGACGGAATTAAGAGAATGAATGGAGGAATGAATGAGGAAAATTAACGCGGGTGAAAAGCGCGTGAAAAGAAAGGGTAAGGGGATTTTTTTTGGTTCTGGAGCACGTGGCTGCGCGAGAAGACTCCAACAAAGTGGAATATTAGAAATTCCTCGTAACGCTAAATCATTTCAAAAATATCTTTCCCCAAAATAATTATTAAATCCAAAAAATAAAAATCGAAGAAAAGATAAATTTGCCTTTAATGTTCGAACGTGGAAAATGGAACGAGAAAGCCGAACAGTTTTTCGCCGTGAAACCTGTTTAAAAGTTGATAGTAAGAAAGAAATAAGTGATTTCGAACTTGAGAGGGAACGATTTGAAGTTGGCGAGAAGGAAACTGGCGAAGAGAGCACGAGTCAATTTTCAATGGCGTCAATAAGTGTAAGTAGTTCGATTTCTAGGGTTTTGCAAGCTTTCGAGGTACAAAATGGTTTATTGATTTGAAATGGGTGTCAGTGTCAGTGAGTCGGTTAGGTCGCAAGGGTCGCAGGAGTTGCATGAACATCTTCGACTCCATGAGTCGGTTGAGTAGCAAAGGTCGCAGTAGTTTCATGACCATCTTAGACTCAGTTTATTGATTTGAAACAGGTGAGTGTCAGTGTCAGTGAGTCCGTTAAGTCGCAATGGTCGTTTGAGTGTCGCGGAGTGTCTGAGGGTCGTTTGAGTCGCATGGGTCGCACAGCCTTTTAACGGTTCACAGAACCTTCAACTTTATTAGTATTAAGATGGGTCAAAATTAAAAATATATTTGATATGTTATTAAAATTTCAATTTTATCTTTTAAAAAAATTAATTTCAATTTTATTTTTATAATATTGATATTATCATATTGTTCGTATGACTCGTACGACTCGTATCGTCTATGCGATTCATACGACTTATAAGATCGGGAGAGCGTTCGTAGGGTCGCATAAGCCGTAGGGTCGTTAGAGTCGTAGGGTCGTATAAGCCATAGGGTCGTTAGAGTCATATGGGTTTCATATGTCGCATGTGTCACTGGGTCGCTAAAGTCGAATGGGTCGCATGGGTCGCCCCCATTATTGATCACACCATGTTCTATAAGGTGATATTTCTCCTTTGTAAAATACCATTAGGCTATTTCCACTACGTAACAATTTCATATTCTCAAATGAATTCATGACTGAGGTATTCCCCTCTACGGACAGATTTCAACACTTTGACGAACTTTCTCGTTTGCTTCCCCACTTCAATCTGAAATCTTGGAATATTTCAAAAGAATCATGTATTTCATAAGAGACACAGACCCGTACCGCAACATATCGTAAGTTAAAGTGATGAAGTAGGAATACCTTCCTCTGTCCTAAACCCTTATTGGACTACTTACATCATTATGTAAGAGTCCTAAGAGTTCTGTGGCTCTTTCTTATTTTCCCATAAAAAGAGATCTGGTCATTTTGCTTCGGAGACATGATTCACAAGTTGTGTATGATTCATAATCATATTGTCCGAGATATCCATCTTGATGCCACGAGTTTATATGATTTCCCCTATATGACCGAGCTAACAATATCAAACGAAAGTTTGATTCAAATGTTCATCATTTTCCTTATTTTGGCCAGAAACATGAATATTAATCTAATTAACCTTTGCATTAGATAAAACGTAAACAAAAAGATACAAATACCCATTCACAAAAAACTAATTACTATGATAAATGGAGAAAATGTTATTTCAAAAATCATTTTAAAACCACATATATCCAACATAGAAATATAAATTATGATCCAAACAAATCTGGAATGTAATAAATGCCTTCAAACATAAGTGTCTTGCTCGTCGGCATACAAATAGTGATTGATTCTATAGCTAACGCCGCAACGCTTGTACCATTTCCACTCGTTGGTTGAAGTTGCCTCTCTATATCTTCTACTTATCCCCAGCCCTTGCAATATTACATATGTTAAAACTATTATCAATATTTAATATCCACATAGCAGAATCAATAATAGCAAGAGATATCATGAAAACATTTTTTATGAAGGTCGTACCTGATTTCTTGCCTTAGAGCGATGCAAGATATCACTTGCAATTCATCTTCCAATAACCATTCTTGTTACAGAAGAAGCACTCCACGTCAACATGGTTGCGCTTTCCATCCTTTACCTTGGGCTTGGTCGAACCGCCCTTGACTGAGGACCTTCTTGGGTTAGATTTTGCTCTTTCTTTCTTGTAAGAGTAGCCAACGACCATCACAAGCGCAACAGCTTTTGGTGCACCTCCGAGTGATTGATTCTCGTAATCATTCAATAATGTGGCTCGAAATGCAACTTGTTAATGTTAGAATTACATATAAAGTTGGCATATATGTCGGGGAGTGAATGCACAAATCACATCCTGTGCCAAAATTTTACCAAACGTGAACCTTAATTTCTCAAGTTGTTTCACAAGATTTATCATCTTTAGAACATGGGATCCAATAGGCGTGTTTGGAGCCATCTTGGCCTTGAGTGGAGCCTTGGACAACTGAAACCTAGCTATCCTATTGTGGGCCCAATACAACTATTTAAGATGTATAATGATGTTCAATGGGTCCATGTTCTGATGGTGACGTTGGAGTTCAAGATCCATGGATGCTAGAATGATGCACTTGTAGGTGATCAAATCATTCGTCTGCTTCACAAAGGAAGTCATCGCATCAGTGTCATCAGCAGTGGGTACCACCATGGTTCACAAGAAGGTCCAATACACTGGACCTTCTCGTGTCTCCGACATGTCCAGTGTATGGGACCTTCATACACAAGCACACAAATCATCTCTTGTGTTGTAGCATTAAGGTCATACACTGGGAAGGTATGAGACGTAAGAAGGTCCAATACACTAGACCTTCTTGAGTCTCCGATCTTCCCAGTGTATTGGACCTTAATACACTAGCACACAAATCATCTCTTGTGTTGTAGCATTAAGGTCACATACTGGGATGGTAGGAGACGCAAGAAGGTCCAATACACTGAACCTTCTTGAGTCTCCGACCTTCCCAGTGTATTGGACCTTCATACGACCCTTGCCACCCTTGCGACCCATGCGACCCTGTGACCTATGCGACCCTTGCGATCCATGCGGTCAAAGCTTTTTAATGTGGTCAATACATTCATTCATTCAAGACCTATATTAAAAGGTTCTTTAATGTGGTCAATGCATGCACCTTGGTTAAAACGAAGTCCATTTATTTTTCGTTAAATATGAGTTTATAAATAGAGGAGGAAAAACCGAAAAGCTACAACAATTTGTAGCACCAAATCATCTCTTGTGTTGTCATTAAGGTCCAATACACTGGACGGTGGGAGACGCAAGAAGGTCCAATACACTGGACCTTCTCGTGTCTCCGACATGTCCA
>CM071864.1:4055796-4071353 GCA_036759665.1 Gynandropsis gynandra
TAATAATCTTTATTAATATATGCATATTTATAAAATAAATATAATTGCAAAGATATTATGTCAGTTAAATATAATTATATTTATTTTTTTATAATACCATTCAGTTCGTCTAGATTTTTGTTGAAGTTATATGTGTTGGGTAACCATACGATTAACATCTAATATTTTTTGGAACATTTGACTCGATTCGATTCAAATAAAAAAATGAGTACTCGAATAATTCAATTCGATTTAAAAATATAAAACGTGTCAATTCAAATATTGAATATTATTTTGAAGGTGATATGACCCCAGATCACATTTCAATATTTTAGAATGAGATAGAAGATAGATTTATGTTTCAAAACTTCTCAACAACTACCAATCGAAACCTAGGACTAATCTCAATAATGAGGATGTCCTAAATCCCTGAAGAACTCGATTTAGAAATCTTAAAAACGTGTCAAGACGCCACAATCACAGGTGGTTATGTGATTGATAAGTCAAGTTGAATCCTAAGACTTCAAATCAAGAGTTGAAGGCAAAAACTTGCAAATATTTTTATCACTCATAAACAATGTAAATATCATAACCAAAATTTTAAAATATGTTACTATTAAAGAAAAAATGTTATGTTTATAATAACCAAAATTTTAAAATATGTTACTATTAAAGAAAATATGTTACGTTTATAATAACCAAAATTTTGAAAATACGTTGAATGTACAATTTGATTGTTTTGGGGGGGTGGAATAGAATAGAAGTCATATAGTTTGGGGGAAAATAGGCTAGAAGTCATATAGGGGAAATAGCTTGAGATTATATAGTTTGGGGGGAATAGGCTAGAATTCATATAGTTTGGGGAAATATGCTAGAAGTCATATAATTTGGGGGGAATAGGCTGTTTTAAAAAAAATTAACGGATAAGTTAACGAATATTTAACGGAGGAAATATGATGAATTTTTAAAGTTCAAGGGGGAATAGAATGAGAGAGAAAGTTCACAGGGAATATGATTAAAGTGTGATAATTAATAAAATTTAATAATAGAAGATATGCTATCCTTTTAAAGATTATAAGTTATTATTTTGTTAAAAATATTAGTAGTTTGTTATTATTATAAACAATAAATATTTAAAACTATTTAAATATGTTTTCAATATATAAATTTTATCATTAAACCAAATATATTAAATATCTATACAATTTATGATATACAAAATCCAAATATTTTTTAAGATATTAAAAATTAATATTTGTAAAATAATAATAAATACATATGTAACATAACTTTTTATTACAACTAGATGATACCTGCGCTATGCGCTGATTTGTGATAATTAAAATATAGTTATCTTACATTTTATATATAATTAATTTGAATATTATCATTAGATTTGTGCGGTCTTGTAATAATTAAATTGTATTTTTCTTAAATATTGTACATATGTATTTCATTAATTCAAACATTTTCATGAAATTTGATTTATGTATTGTCCAATACAAACAAACGGATATTATTTTCAATAAAATTTTAAAAAATACATTTATGAGATGTAATGTAAACTAACACTGCGATTTAATCTTCCCGACTACCTATTTTTATTTCAATTAAGCTTTGCAACATACGATCAAATTCAATAGAAAACCCAATAGCTTACGGGTTAAAAAAAACTTGAAAGAATATTGTTTTCAACATAAGAAATGGAGTCTCCTTCCATTTCATAAGAGCCCACATTACTCCCACACTAAAATCATGTTAGCTTTACATTCAATTATTGCATATTTAGACAATAGATATATAAAGTCGAACCTCAAATGAAACATTGCATAGAAAAGTACTTCTATTAATTATCTAATGAATTATCTGATAAGCATGAGGCTTGAAATCGGTAGTAGCTTCCCTTTCGTTCCATTCGATGCTCATGTTAGCATAATCCCTAATGTCCAAAAGACTATTGATACTCAGTCGGGTTAGCTAGAGTTATTTATGTGTCTATAGTGTTGCAAATGTATATTTTATATTACACATTCGAGAGTCGGAGAATATTTGGCACGGAGTGTATGCATGTATTGATCTCACGGAGTACGTCTTCGTACTCAACCCTTTGTGGGCTGTCGTGGATGGGCTGGTTTTAGCAAGGACGAAGATCATAGAGGTTGAGCAGCAGTATTAGAGATTACAACGGGCTTATAGGAGAGGTGTGAATGAGGTCTCGATAAACTTTATTTCACATTTCGTATTTAATTTGATTATGTTTTTATATGTTTTCTTCTGCTATATGGTTCGAACCATTTTCAATTTAAATTAAGAGTATTAATTTTATTATGTAATCGTGTTTAAGCGATGACACGTGTAACTACATCTTGGAGGTAATGGGGACACTCCTCGTCCCGAGATTGTTTCGGGATGGGGATGTTACATTGTGTTCGTGACATTGTACCCCCGATTTTCCTTCTTTTATCTGCACTTTCTCTTCAATATTTGTGTGTTTCATTACAGTTCGTTTCTTCATAAATTTTCTAAATTTCTTGGCTAAAAATATCACATTTTCTTCCAAGTTATTCTTCCTCAAACTTTCTTTTGTTTTTTCGAGAATAATTCCTTTGTCCATATCCTTGTTTGTTGAATCTTGTTCAAGTTCAAGCTCCAATTCATATGCAGCAAGAATTCCAACAATTTCTTTGAAACTCGTTGTATCAGTATTAAGAGACATATTCATTGTGGCCTTCTGAGCATGAAACTTTTTCGGTTAACACCTCAAAAGTTTTTTGACCAGTTTTTTATCTTTGTACGCCTGACCAAGTACATTTGCCTCATTTGCAAGTGCATTCATCTTCCCGTTGAATTCTTTTACACTTTCATATTCATTCATCTCTAATTTTTCAAACTCATGTTCTAAGATATCATGACCACTTCTTTTAACATTTGAGGTACCTTCATGAATAGTCTCCAACGTGTCCCATGCCATTTTTGCAGATTCATATCCTTGAAATATTTTGAACTCATTGATGTCCATGGATGCAAAAAATTGCTCCAAGTGCTTTAGCGTTGTAAGTTGAATCTCGTTTCTCGTTGGGTGTCCACTGTTAAATGGTTTTTTCTTTGAACTTTTATGTTCATCGATCATCATGGGTGGACTCCATCCATTCTTCACAACCTTCCACGCATCCTCATCAATCCCTCTGATATTTGCAAACATTTTTCACTTTCCCATATCCATAATTGGATTCAATGAGCATAATAAACCTTCCATAAAAATACATATCTCTTGGAATTTCCATGTTGTCGTTTAGGATCTCACACCAAACAATAGATAGAATATCTAGTTTTGGTGACTTGCTCCGATAACAATTGAAATTGTTAAAGACAACACATATAGTGGAAATATAAGAAATTGTGTTTCATCGAACTATTCTTTTTTATTCATGTATCAATCTCCAGACATAGATACTCTTTGCAAACT
Source organism: Gynandropsis gynandra (assembly GCA_036759665.1). Classification (NCBI taxonomy): domain Eukaryota; kingdom Viridiplantae; phylum Streptophyta; class Magnoliopsida; order Brassicales; family Cleomaceae; genus Gynandropsis; species Gynandropsis gynandra. The sequence goes on from CM071864.1 coordinate 4,059,242, forward strand.
ATCATTATTTATATGAGACTAAAATATATACATTTTAAGGTACAATGAATATTTCTTGTATTGCAGATATTATGAGTATATCCATGATATAAAAACATGATTGACTCCAAGCAAGAACGAATTTTGCATTCAAAAGGAAAAAATGAGGAAAAAAATAGAAGAAAAGTTTATGACTTAAAAATACTACAATGGAAAATCACATATTAAAAAAATTTAGTTTACTACAATGCATACGTTTATTTGCATTTGCATTCGAAAAACTTACTTTCGTGGGTTTCGCTGCAACTCACTCATTAGCAACTTCTGAAGACCGCTTTTACAGTATTTCTTCTCCCGTTTACAAAATGACTTGTTGCAACTTGTTTTTCATCGATCGTTTGGAAGGTACTAAATTTCTAACAAGGAAACTTAAAGCTTGGAAGAATCTTTGGTCAGCTTGAATAATCTGAATTTGTCGAAGAGGAGAAGAAGGAACAGATTAAAGATTCTCAGTTTGAAAAACAGTTTCAAGATTATGATGGTTTTCAACAATACACTTTATAATCGAATACAGATTCAAGATTCTTCGATGTTTTCGTAATTAAAAATTCTCTAATATTTCCGGAAAACGGTTCAAGATTTTGTTTGTATACAATTCATGATGTGAAAAGTGAAATACAGATTCAAGATTCTTGGATGTTGTGTGACTGCATTATAGTTTCAGAATGAACCAATTTTTCTCACAAAAGAAAAGAAACATGTTAGTTTACAGGAAAAGAAAAGAAACATGTTAGTTTACATGTTAGATTCTTCTATATTATAGGAAAAAACAAAAGAAACATGTTAGTTTATCATTCTTATCCAAAATAAAAAGAGCAAAGATGGAGGTTAGGTGGAGATGCACTTACTTACAGATGAAACTGGGTTGTTGGAGAAATCATGAATCAAACTGAAACCTTTGTTGGAATATTACTATAACTATCATTCTGTTTTGGTTGCAAGGTTTTGTTCCTCTCTTGATCCTTGCAACCAAAATCTTTGCTCGGATCAGCAACCTTAACGCGTAATAAATACCAATATCTTTGCTGATACATAAATATAAAATCCATTTTCAGATTATCCAAACTTCAGATAGTGAGCTCCAGAATTATCTTTGATTCAAATGAATTCATTTTGGTTACAGTCATATCATATAGAAACTGCTTATTGTCTTAATACTTGAGTTAAACCATTGAGCCAGTAGGTTCATCCAAAACTGTTTTAACACGTCGTACCCCAAAATAAAATAGGTTTCTATCAGAATAATTGGCTAAGAGCAACCAAGCCAAGAAGATGTAACATACAACTTACCTTGCACCTTCATCTTGACAATGTTTTCGTGGGTTTCGTTGCAACTCCCTCATTCGCAACTTCTGGAGACCGCTTTTCCAATATTTCTTCTTCCGATTACAAAAGGACTTGTTGCAACTTGTTTTTCATCGATCATTTTGGAGGTACTAAATTTTTAACAACGAAACTTAAGCTGGGAAGAATCTTTGGTCTGCTTGAAGAATATGAAATTGTCGAAGAGGAGAAGTAGGAACAGGTTAAAGATTCTCAGATGTTTTTGAAAACAAATTAAAGATTCTGATGGTTTTCGACAATGCATTTCATAATCGAATACAGATTCAAGATTCTCCGATGTTTTCGTAATTAAAAATTCTCTAATATTTCCGAAAATTGGTTCAAGATTCTGATTGTACACAAATCATGATGTGAAAAGTGAAATACACATTCAAGATTCTTTGACGTTGTATGACTGCATTGTTGTTTCAGAATAAACCAATTTTTCTCACAATGTGTAAATGCCTCGAACCATCAAAGTACCTGTGAGGTTTCCACTCGGGAAGAATGCCTAGAACGAATATTGATTCTCCTTCTTTAGGAAAGAACCTTTGAGTTGTTGCAATGACGTTTTGGAACAGAGATGAAGATCAAGTTAAAGAATAGAGATGTGTGAATATCAATGTAAATAAGCATTGATAATCATGTTTTAGCGAAACTTATTTTCTCGGAAAGATAGCTCGATACCAGTGATATCATCTTGAGCTTCAAGAATGGATTTTAACGGTGGAATCACGTCCTCCTCCATCATTTGTAGAAAATGTTTTACCACTGCTTTTGCAGCCAGTTTAGGCTTCTTCTCCGACGTTGTTGTTCCTACTTCTGCTTCTTAAGCCGGTTTGATCATTCAAAGCATTCGTTTTGGGCATTCTTCCCGATACAACTTCTTTGAGGCCAACCAATCCAACCAATTGTCGGTATGAATGCATCCTGAATTTTTATTTCGGAATTGTATGAATTCGGTCTGTCATCTTCTAACCAACCGTATCTTCTTTAAAAGATATGCACATACTATTATTGGTTAACTTGTAGTTACAAACATTTGGTGATATTTTCAAATTTTTTAGGATAAATATGTATCATTTTCTTATATATTGGTTGTATCCTCGGTACGTGCTGTTGGCAAGCTTCGATAGAACCTAGAAACCAGATTCATGTTAACATTGGAAATGTTCTAGAAACGTTAATAGATACTTGAAATTGCATGACCTATTGAAATTGTAGGGGGAAATTAGTAGATTGTGGCGAGCCTATTGTCTCGTAGTATTTTTTGGTGAGTTGCTAATGGTTGCTAAACTTTCATAAGTCAAAATTTGATATTGTGTAGCTTGGTGGCGTAGTTGACAGTGCAGGTTCATCTTGTATATATTGTTTGAAACAAGTAGAGGTTCTTTCCATAGATACAACGGGTAGGGTTTACAGCAAGAGGAAAGTGTATTTCAGCTTTGGAAAGTGTGTATAGGACATGAGAGATCGTTGCAGACATTGGTGGAACAACTATGCAATTCAAATATTTTGTTGGATATACTTTTGCAATTTGGAGGTGTGCACGTGACATGTTCGTTGCTTGTATATATTTGGTTACATCATAGATAAATGAGAATACAAAAATTGTGTTCCAAGATTACATTAAATATATATTGTAACAATGTGTTCAGTTACAACAAATGTATATGAACTACAATCGATAATAATACAAAATAAAAGAAAAGAATAGGTACATCAAACAGGTGCTTTGTAACCAAAAGAAACCAGCAATGGTGAAGTTACAATACCGAACATCTATGCTATAGATTAACCAGCAGCAATTAGCTAGAATTTGTTCAGTTTAGCTTGGATTATCCAGCTAACAATTATCCAGAAACAATCCAGCACCCATGTATTCAAACTATTTTTGGTACATTATTTTCAAAAACAAAGTATATGCATCAAAAGCTATACTAAAAACTTGGAAGCCATCAGACCTATAAAAATGAAAGCAATACCTGAAGTGAGCTATGGAATTTTAGAAGTCATGAGCAGGGTTGTCTCAGTGAAATCGACCCCCAAAGCTATTTCTTGGGCGGTGGTTGAAACTTCAAGCATCCATGTTGTAGGGTTGTAGCCATCTTTGATCTTGCTGATTCCTTGAATACTCTGTTGTTATTAAGTCAAAATTTCAGATCATGTCTACTTATAACATCCTTTGCCAAGGAAGTTTTCATCTACCTCGAAGTAGTTTATAAGATGGGTGGAATGATGGCTGATAGGTCCAATTGAAACGACTGAAATGCTTCTGCAAATTCCTTCACCGTTATGAACCTGTAAGGCTCATCGGCTCCTACCCAATACTGCATTTGATGTTTCCTTGATGTCACCTGCAATGAAAATGTCTTCAGATTCATACAAGAACCACGATGATTCAATGAAGATGTCCTCAGATTCATACAAGAACCACGATGATTCAATGAATTTTGTTCAGATTCATACAAGAACCACGATGATTCAATGAATTTTGTTCAGATTCTTACTTATTGTAAGAAATCAGCAACACCCTTTCTCTGAAGACATTTGAAGCCCATGGATTCAAAGAACTCTAGACATGTTCTAGAGGGCCTTCGTACACAATCTGACCATCTGAAATTAGAATGATATCGTCAAAAAGATCATATGTTTCGGGTGCGTACTAGAGAAAAGAGATCATAGTTGTTCCACTGAAGAAATGAATGTAGTTTCTGATAGAATTCACAATCTGATACGTTGTTGACCTGTCTAAACCCGTTGATATCTCGTCCATGAACAATGCCCTCGTAGGTCCAACCAACATCTCGCCAATACATATATATATTTTCTGATAATACACTTCGAAGCTAAACACTATAATCATAGAAGAATATATCAGCAATGCTTTTTATCTCTTTACCTGTTGTCACACGCTTCTTATATCCTCCAGAAACCCCTCTCAACATTTCGTCTCCAACCATAGTGTCCACACAAACTTCTAACCCATCTGAAAATTTGAAAGAATATTCGAACGATTCCAACGTAAATATTCGATAATCACTCAAATCTATCACAGTAATATACAATTTTAGTACGTATTGATCTATACCTTTAGCATGTAATCAGTAATAAGAAATGTTTCTTGGCCTTCTTCGTGATTCCATACTAACTGTCTCCTCCACAATAACACCTCGTATGCCACTGTGCTCACACTTTATAGGTGTCTCAGGTCCAACTTCGATTGCGTTCAAGCTTTCTCGCGTGAACGCGTCCTTGTCCTGAATCAAAATCCACTCTTTGAATCGAAGAAAAGCAGAGAAATTTTACCACTCGATCAAAGGGTTCACCCATCAATCGGCAGGCAAATAAGTTTGCAAAAAACAAAAATTAATGAGGAAGGAGATATGGGTTCACCTGAAATAGATTGTTGAGTGAGTGCAAAAGGCAAACTGCAATCTTTGCCGCTCGCGATAGATCTATGAGTCATCTGTTAGCCATCTTCAAGCGAATCTTTGGGATTAGAATTCGATAACAGAATTCTTCGACAGAAGTATTGGGGGAAGTATCGCTATCGGAATCAAGCGAAGCGGTGTCTTCTATTCGAGGGATTACCAAAAATGCCCTTGTAGGGCTAAAGTGCTTCAAAAATACCCTTGGCTGAAAAAAAAAAGTTTCAACTTCAAATCTACCCTTAAAATATTGATAATCCCATGTTACCCTTTACGACATTTTTTCTCTCTCCTCTAGAGCACCTCTAATTCTCGCGCGAAAATTACTGTTCCCCCACACCACAACAGATTCGGCGAGAGTAGCTTGCGATCGGCATCAGATTCGCTGCCAATAGGTTGAAATCCTTTGTTGTCAACAAAGAAGCTTGCAATTAAGCACTTTCCGCAGAAAAACCAGGTGTGTATAGTGAGTTTTTCGTGTTTCTCTTGTGTCTATTGCAATGTCAAAGGTGACAGAGTGGGTCACAGAGTCGTACGGTCGCACTGGGTCACAGTCTCATCGAGGGGTCAAAGGGATCAAAGGTCATCGCAGGGGTCCAAGGGTAAATGGGTCGAAAAGGGTGAAAGGGTCGCAGGGGTCCAAGGGTAAATGGGTCGAAAAGGGTGAAAGGGTCGCAGGGGTCCAAGGGTAAATGGGTCGCAAAGGGTCAAAGGGTCGCAGGGGTCCAAGTGTCGGATGGGAAAGGGGTTGCAAAGGGTTCAAAGGGTCGCATGGGTCCAAGGGTCTCATGGTAAAGGGGTCGCAAAGGGTTCAAAGGGTCGCAGAGGTAAAGGGTCGCAGGGGTCCAAGGGTCGCAAGGGTCGCAAGGGTCGCAAGGGGAAAGGGGTCGCAAAGGGTCCAAGGGTCGCAGAGGTAAAGGGTCGCAGGGGTCCAAGGGGCGGAAGGGGCGCAAGGGTCGCAAGGGGAAAGGGGTCGCAAAGGGTCCAAGGGTCGCAGAGGTAAAGGGGTCGCAGGGGAAAGGGGTCGCAAAGGGTTAAAAGGGTCGCAAAGGGTTGAAAGGGTGGCAAGGGTCCAAGGGTCGCAGGGGTCCAAGGGTCGCACGGTCGCTGTGGGTCACGGAATTTACCCCTCTTTTTATGTTTTTGTTACAGGTGTAATGGATACGGCGGATGAGAAAATCACACTGATTTATTTTTTGTATGATGGTAAATGGGAAAAAAACCCAAATGGAGAATTTGAATGGGTTGGTAGAGTTCAGGAAAACCAGAGAGTATTTTTCTTATGTCCTCCGGTTAGTCTGACATACCAGCAACTGATTGATGAGTTATGCGCAGAGATGATGGTGGATAATAATACAACGAAGTTGAAGTTAAGCTATTTGCCCAATATTTGTGAAAATAGGAAGCCGACATATATAATGAATGACAAACATCTTATTTGTTATCTGTTCGATCGCATAAGAGGAATTCGACCACTGCTGTATGTGGAGATAGAATCGGCAGGTGTGAATTGTGAAATCGAAATTGAGAGGGAAATTGAGCCTCTAATTCCGGCTTTTGGAAGCATTGCTAAAGAAGGTGAGGATCGAGGTGTTGTAGATTATGATGACTGTGTTATTGTAGATCTAGATAAAAGTAGAGTTGATGAGAGTAATCCGGAGACGGATGATTCTGATAGTGAACATACAAGCGGGTTAAGAGAAGAATGTGGGTGTGCCATGACTGTGGTAGTTGATGGAGTTGCTTGTGACAAGAATAAAGTTGTTTCTGATGTGCGAGCAGAGCATAAGTATGGTGATGGTGAGAACAACTCGCAAATGGTTGTTCACAATGGCGAAAATAATATCTTCGAGTTCGGAGATGGATTGGATCTTAAAATTGGGCAAGAGTTTGATAGCAAGAAGCATGTACAGGCATTTGTAAGGAAGGGTTCAATCGAAGCTTCGTTTAGATATACAACATTGAGATCTGATACGAAGCTGTGGGAAGTACGATGCAAGTTTTCCGGAAATGGTTGTAAATGGAAATTACGTGTGGCAGCAATCCCGAATTCCAAACGGTTTAGTGTGAGAACACATCATCCCATTCATAATTGTTCACCTGTATGTAAACGCACCGAAGCTACAAAGGGTACAGCGCAAATGGTTAAGGATTATTTGAAGGAGGAATTTGCCGGAAGTTATGAAACACCTCCAGCAAAAGAATTGATGGCTCGTGTAAAAGCAAAATATGGTGCCAATGTATCGTATTTGATGGCATTAAGAGGCAAATGCGGTGCTCAAAAGGATATTCGTGGTGATGACTTTGAACATTATAGGAGGCTTCCAGGGTGGTTGCACATGTTTTATATAAGAAATCCCGAATCTGTCGCAAATCTAATGTTCGACAATGATGGGAAAAGCTTCAAATACCTTTTTATGGCTGTCGGAGCGGCTATAAGGGGATGGAAATACATGCGTAAAGTGGTTGCCGTGGATGCGACATTTCTGACAGGAGTGTACAAGGGAGCATTGATTGTGGCGACCGCGCAAGATGGTGAACATCACCAATATCCTCTTGCATGGGGAATAGTCGACAGAGAGAAGGACGAATCATGGACGTGGTTTATGTCAAGATTGCAACAGGTGGTACCGGACGGACGTGATGTCGTTGTGATATCTGATCGCCATAAAAGCTTGATCAAAGCAGTCAAAGAAGTGTATAAAGAAGCTGATCATGGTTTTTGTGCGCGTCATATATCGCAAAATATAAAGAGCTACGTCAATAAAGGCCATGGTAGAAAGACGAAAAGGGGTGATACTGTGGCGGAAATGTTCTTCAGATGTGCGTCAGCATACACGGAGAACGAATTTGAAGTGCTATTGAATGATTTGAAGGCCAGGTATCCTAATGTTGCAAAGTATTTGGAGAAAGAGGAACTTGATCCCGTTAAGTGGGCAAGATGCAAATTTAAGAGGGAACGGTACAACTTATTAACAACTAATGGCGCCGAGTCAATAAACTCAACGTTGAAGAAGTCAAAAAAATTGTCGATCCTAGGGCTATTAGATGTTTGTTTGGGAAAGACAGTGGAATGGTTCAATAGGTATAGGTTGGAAGCAGCTACCGGTGATGATTCTCAAAAGTTAACACCTTACGTTGAGAAAACGTTACATGCACGGTTTGGACAGGCATCCAAGTATGATGTTATTGAATTGAACAGTCTCACTGATGAGTATGAGGTGAGAAATGAGATGGGTAGAAGATTTGTAGTGAGTCTTCAAAAAAGAACGTGCGAATGCAAAATGTTTGACGTAGATAAGTATCCATGCAGTCACGCAATTGCGGCAGCACATAAGGTTGGTAAAGGTGACAAGATACCAGATCTATGTTCACACTACTACCTTCGGGAGACATGGCGTTTGGCTTACCAAGAAACCGTGTATCCGGTTCCTGATTGCAGTGATTGGGACATTCCCCCTGACGTGTCTCAGCATGTGTTTGAACCTCCTATACTGTCTCAGAAAAGGCTAAGCGGGAGGCCTAAAGTGAATCGTTATCCTGGACCCGGTGAGGCTCGGAGAAGACAAACCCCGTCTGCTGCGTCGAGACAAACCCCATTTGTGTCGCCACAAACCCCGTCTTCTTCGTCGGTACAAAACCCATTTGTGTCGCCACAAACCCCGTCTTCTTCGTCGGTACAAAACCCATTTGTGTCACCACAAACCCCGTCTTCTTCGTCGATACAAAACCCATTTGTGTCGCCACAAACCCCGTCTGCTGCATCGTTACAAACCCCATCTTCAAAAGCCAGCATCACTGCCAGTGTTTGGAACGTGACAACCGAGACAACGCCGACTTCAAAAAAAAAAGAAAGCTTAGTAAGTTAGTAATTGTGTAATACTATATTATTTGTATTATTTTGATTAAAGTTTTTGGGACTTTCATCCTTATAATTCGATAAATTCTTCATTATGACTCATGCGACCAATGCGACCTCATGCGAACAAATATGACTCATGCGACCAATGCGACCTCATGCGAACAAATATGACTCATGCGACCAATGCGACCTCATGCGAACAAATATGACTCATGCGACCAATGCGACCTCATGCGAACAAATATGACTCATGCGACCAATGCGACCTCATGCGAACAAATATGACTCATGCGACCAATGCGACCTCATGCGAACAAATATGACTCATGCGACCAATGCGACCTCATGCGAACAAATATGACTCATGCGACCAATGCGACCTCATGCGAACAAATATGACTCATGCGACCAATGCGACCCTCACATGGATTAAATTAGAACACATGGATTAAATTAGAACCCATTCGACATTTTATCATTGTTAATCCGTAAATTCGTCAATTTCGTATGTATTGATCATTATATACGACCATACGACCAATGCCATTATCAATATGCCATTATCAATATGTCATTATCAATTTAGGATCAAAATAGACTATAATATAAATAATATCGACATTCGAAAACAATGTTGAATGTATTTTTCGAAATTTTGTCAAACTCATCCGACGAGTTCTTAAAACACTACTATCGCTTTTGTAGCACAGACATTGGTTATACACAACTCAAATAGGGACACATGGGTCATAATCTGTTTTAACCATTGATTGACGTTGTAAATGTATTGTTTTGATTGGTCTGTTACGGTTTATCATTATAAACCCCGTAAATTCGTAGATTTTGCATGTAATGTGACCGTGCGACCCATGCGACCCATGCGACCCATGCGACCCATGCGACCCATGCGACCCATGCGACCCATGCGACCCATGCGACCCTAATTTGTAATTAATTAGTTTGACGTTATAAATGTATTGTTTGCTTGGTTTTGGTCATTTTATCATCTTAAACCCGTAAATTCGCCGAGTTCGCATCTATTCATCAATATATGCGACCCATGCGACCCTAATTTGTAATTAATTAGTTTGACGTTATAAATGTATTGTTTGCTTGGTTTTGGTCATTTTATCATCTTAAACCCGTAAATTTGCCGAGTTCGCATCTATTCATCAATATATGCGACCCTCATTTGGAATTAATTAATTCGTAATCGTAAATTCGTGGATTTCGCATAAATTGATCCTTATATGCGACCATGGCACCCATGCGACCCGCCGAAAATTCCGTCACCAAAATTCCCGCCGAACTTTTCATCATATTTGAAATTTTTTTAAAAAATAACATCTGCAGGTCATGTCTTTTCGAATCCCCTCTGACGGCGATTCGATATCCAGGTCATGTCTTTTCGAATTACAGTCGTTTCCTTTTTAACAATAACGACACAAACTCTCTCTCTACTATCGTTCCTTCAATTTTTCCGAAAATGTTCGTGTTCCCTTCTTTCTTCAGAGAGATTTTTCCGCGCTATCTGGAAGAGAACTACATTGTAATCTTCTTCATCAGTCTCTCTGTCGGTATGTTACACGTAGAGAATGTAAAGATTTGACTTGTTTTTTCATTTTTTGTTACAGGACATCCCGACGATATTTTTCGATGATGTCATGTACGGGAACACGAGGGAAATAGCAACGCTTAAATGGACTGGGTCTATCAGAAGATGGTATGTCAAGTTGGATGGCTCCAGATTCACTGATGGGTGGAAAGATTTCGCCAACGACCTAGACTTAAGTGTTGGGGATTACTTACTTTTCACTCACGAAGGTGACATGGTCTTCCTTGTCAAGTTCGCCACTCCTGCTCCAAGGATTTTACGAGAAACTGTGGTACCAGTCACTCGTTCGAATCTGGCCGCAGATGAAGTGGTAAGTGACTTCAATATGGTTTTATTCCTTGCATGGGTAAGGATTTTCACGATTTTTATTCCTTTCTTCGGATGTCGCAGACACTTCCGATAGGGTTTGCGAGGTCGAACGGTCTTTGCCATAGACGGTCTAAGGTATATCTGATGCTAGGATACTCCACGGCGTGGGAGGCACGGCTAAGGCCCGTGGCACGTGGTGGCGCTTCCATCAGCAGGGGTTGGAGAAAGTTTTGTCTCGACCATCGACTAACCGAGGGTTGTAACCTCGTAGTCGAAATCTTTGATAATTCAGCATTACCCATGCTTCAGTTTTTCCCTAAAAATGACAGTGTTTGATTTTCAGTTGTGTTTGGATGATTTTCAGTTGTGTCTTGTATTTGGATGATTTTCAGTTGTGTTTGGATGATTTTCAGTTGTGTCTTGTATTTGGATGATTTTCAGTTGTGTTTGGATGATTTTCAGTTGTGTCTTGTATTTGGATGATTTTCAGTTGTGTTTGGATGATTTTCAGTTGTGTCTTGTATTTGGATGATTTTCAGATGTGTTTGGATGATTTTCATTTGTGTCTTGTATTTGGATGGTTAACATTTGTGATAATATTGAAGTTCCCCCGAGGGACAAGGGTCGCAGGGGTCCAAGGGTCGCAGATGGACAAGGGTCGCAGATGGACACGAAATAATAATTATTCATATTATTTGTAAATAAGTAATTGTATTTGTAAATAATAAATAATAAATTTTTCATATGATTTGTAAATGATAGTATTGAAGTTCCCCCGATTCAATAATAAGTATAATAAATTATTCATATTATTTGTAAATAAGTAATTGTATTTGTAAATAATAAATAATAAATTTTTCATATGATTTGTAAATGATAGTATTGAAGTTCCCCCGATTCAATAGTAAGTATAATAAATTATTCATATTATTTGTAAATAAATAATTGTATTTGTAAATAATAAATAATAAATTTTTCATATGATTTGTAAATGATAGTATTGAAGTTCCCCCGATTCAATAGTAAGTATAATAAATTATTCATATTATTTGTAAATAAGTAATTGTATTTGTAAATAATAAATAATAAATTTTTCATATGATTTGTAAATGATAGTATTGAAGTTCCCCCAAGGGACAAGGGTCGCAGGGGTCCAAGGGTCGAAGAGGGACAAGGGTCGCAGGGGTCCAAGGGTCGAAGAGGGACAAGGGTCGCAGGGGTCCAAGGGTCGAAGAGGGACAAGGGTCGCAGGGGTCCAAGGGTCGAAGAGGGACAAGGGTCGCAGGGGTCCAAGGGTCGAAGAGGGACAAGGGTCGCAGGGGTCCAAGGGTCGAAGAGGGACAAGGGTCGCAGGGGTCCAATGGTCGCAGAGGGACAAGGATCGCAGGGGTCCAATGGTCGCAGAGGGACAAGGATCGCAGGGGTCCAATGGTCACAGAGGGACAAGGATCGCAGAGGAACAAGGGTCGCAGGGGTCCAAGGGTCACGACCCTTGAACCTCTGCGACCCTGCGACCTCTGCGACCCTACGACC
>CM071864.1:4080243-4094336 GCA_036759665.1 Gynandropsis gynandra
ATACTTTCTCACCGGTTGCAAAACTTGTGACAGTTAAGCTCCTCTTAGCACTTGCAGCAACACAAAATTGGAGTCTAAGTCAAATGGATGTTACAAATGCATTCTTACATGGGGATCTTGATGAAGACATACACATGACTTTACCACCTGGTTATACTCCATCCCCAGGTGAAGTTCTTCCAATAAACCCTGTTTGTAAACTTCATAGGTCTTTGTATGGTCTTAAGCAGACATCTAAACAATGGTTTCAAAAATTCTCAGATGTTCTTCTGGCTCATGGTTTCATTCAGTCACAAGCAGATCATACTCTGTTTACAAGAAAACAAGGTAACTCTTTCATAGCTTTACTGGTCTATGTGGATGATATTGTGATTGCAAGTGACAGTGACACGGCAGTTATGGAATTAAAGAATTTTCCGAAACAACAATTCAATATCAAGGATCTTGGACCACTAAAATATTTCCTGGGTTTGGAGATAGAAAGGTCATCATCTGGTATTGCAGTTTGTCAGAGAAAGTATTGCTTGGACTTACTTTCTGATACAGGTTTAATTGGCTGTAAGCCTGTATCTGTTCCAATGGATCCAAACGTTCAATTAACACAAGACTGAGGAGACCTACTAGATAATCCTACAAGTTATAGAGCTCTTGTGGGAAAACTTTTATATTTGACAATCACCAGACCAGACATTACATATGCAGTCCATAAACTCATTCAGTTCTTATCCAAACCTACTTCAGATCACTATAAGGCAGCTCAACGTGTGGTACATTATCTGAAAACCAATCCAGGACAAGGGTTGTTTTATTCTGCACAATCTGAAATACGGCTGAATGGTTTTGCTGATGCTGATTGGGCATCATGTAAAGATTCAAGAAAATATGTTTCTGGTTTCTGTGTTTTTCTAGGGGATTCACTCATCTCATGGAAAGCTAAGAAACAATCTATTGTGTCTCGTAGTAGCACTGAAGCTGAATACCGCTCCTTAGCAAATGTCACTTGTGAGTTACTATGGCTCAGTTATTTAATTCAAGATCTTCATGTCAAAGTTACTGGTCCTGCTAATCTCTATTGTGACAACCAGTCTGCTATCTACATCGCAACAAATCCGGTTTTTCATGATAGAACAAAACACATAGAAGTGGATTGTCATTTCATCCGGGAGAAGCTCAAGAATGGTTCCCTGAATCTCATGCATATCAAGACACAATATCAGTTAGCGGATTTGTTTACAAAGGCTGTACAACCAAGTGTATTTAATTTTTTGTTGTCTAAACTTCATATTTCAAGTCTGTTTCAGACTTGAAGGGGGGGTATCAGAGTATGGGCTGGAGCAGCTGCAGAGTTGCAAAGACCCGAGACGCCCGTTGGAAAAATGCAGGACAACCCGAGACGCAAGCTGGAGAGACGTAGGACAACCCGAGACGCAAGCTGGAGAGACGTAGGACAACCCGAGACGCAAGCTGGAGAGACGTAGGACAACCCGAGACGCAAGCTGGAGAGACGTAGGACAACCCGAGACGCAAGCTGGAGAGATGCAGGACAACCCGAGACGCAAGATGCAAAGACCCGAGACGCCAGCTGGAAAGGTATGAAGACCTGAGACGCGAGATGTGGAGACCCGAGACGCAAGACGCGAAATGTGAAGACCCGAGACGCGAGATGTGGAGACCCGAGACGCAAGACGCGAAATGTGAAGACCCGAGACGCGAGATGTGGAGACCCGAGACGCAAGACGCGAAATGTGAAGACCCGAGACGCGAGATGTGGAGACCCGAGACGCGAAACCAAGACCGAGACGCGAGATCGAGACGCGAGACTGAGATCGAGACGCGAGCCTGGGACGTGAGACCGAGACGCTTGCAGATCCGGGACGCGACTCGGAACGCGACCTGGTGTCCTCACTTTTATTTTTCATTTCCCGCCAAAGTTTGTTATAAGTTAGTTAGACCCGAAGCCTATAAATACCTAAGCATGTAAACATAATTAGATATAGAGAATTATTCCGTTTTATCATGTTCTTTATCTTTTTCTTCTTTCTTTCCTCGGGAAAAAATTGATTTTCCAATTCTTGATCACTTTTAAGAAAATGAAAACATAGAAAAATGAACATTAGAACTAATTATTAATACTTATTTGTTTGTTTCTTTCTTTTTATCAACTTGAAAAAAATTGGATGTATATAAATGTGTATATATATATGAATTAAACCAAATTTAAAAGAATTAGACCAAATTGTTAAAATTAAGTTGAATATTAATCTTCATTGTTAGCTCGAACACTGTTTAAAATTTTTAATCTCCATAATTAAGCAGAATATATTGGTTATAGTTAGATATAAAACATACAAGTTTACATTAATAAAAAAAATCAGAACAACAAGCTTTGTATTAGGTATTAACTATAATATAAATTTTTTTTACTTTAAAAATATATTTTTAAACACTTTCATCGCAATATTCTTTACAAAGAATTAAAATGAATTAATTCTTACATTTTTTTAGATAAAAACGAAAATTCATTGAACTGCTTTAATTTTCTCATAAATGATAGCAATAGCAATGGCACAATAGCATTAGTTTTTCACTGTATTATTAGAAATTATAAGATTCGAGACTAAATTTTTAAATTTTTGTGAATGATTTTTGCATTGTTTTGATATGGATATTATAGTCCGTGTATATTGATCAAGGACATGATAATAGGCGGCATACAACACAAACACCTTTTCAACTATTTTCTAATTCATATATATAGTTTTCTAAATATTTTTTATTATAAATTATTGAATTTAATTTAGTAACGCGTTAATACAAAGAATTTTTTTTTTGTATTTTTTTAGAAACACTAAGACGAAGTAAAAACCGTAGTAGGATTTAAGATATTTGGACAGAAATTTTGGACGAATTCAAGATAGAATTCAAGATAGATTTCAAAGGTCATATTTTATCGTATTAGAATAATATTTCAAAATCAACTATGATTAATTTTCTAGATGAATTTAGAGCGTTTTTTTTTCAATTTTTGTCTTTAGTTAGGCATAAATAAGATTTCTTACTATCATATATATACAATTAAATTCATTTGTAAATCAAGTCAAATGCGAATTCCGAATGATTTACATCTCTAAATAGATTAATTTCAATTGTATTGCCACGTCAACATAAATATACAAACAAAACTAAAACTTAAAATTTTTATTTGATAATAAATGCTAATGTATTTATTGTTTTAAAATTTTAATAATTGAGAGATTCTATCACCAATATTTTCAAACATTCTAATACACTTTTCTCCATTTTTTTTATCAGGGACAATTAGCATAACAAAATTTTATATATGCAAGTGCAAATATATGTTGGCACATAATAATAGCTTACCAATATTGACCAAATTCGAATCCTTATAAAATAAAACACGTGAAATCTTGACAAAATATCTTTTGGTTTTGCCATTTTAGTAAACCCAAGAGTAAGATGCACACATATATACAATATATATATATATATATCATTGCTCTGAACTTTCACTACTGTCTAAATATTGTTATTTTAATAAGCGGAACTATACAATATGTGTCCGTTTGGATAATTAAAGTATATAAAATAAAGATGCCGTCGAAATTGACTTTGAATCCAAACAATTTGGTTGCTTGCTTCGAGATGTTTTGTTCATAAGCTATAATGAATAAAAGAATTCAGATTTTTTTAGGAAAAAAAGCACGTATAAATCCAATATTTCCAACACGAATTCGCATATTAACGTATTTAATATAAATTCATAATGTAATTCTAAATAAATAAAATTTAAAAATATTAGAGTTTATTTTTTCTAATATATTAATAGAAAATGAGCAAATTATGATAAAACTTTCTGTAATTTCAGAATTTGATATTTTATGTAAAAATTAATTATTAACATGTCGGTTTAAATCGTCTAAACATTTGTCAGAATCTAATTGATCATTTGGAAGATATATTTTTTAAAATTAATTAAAATGATATCGCTTTGATCATTAAATAAAAAATAGAATTTTAGGTTAATTTTATAGATATTATAATTTTATGAAATTTTAATTAATATTAAAAAATTTTAAATAAAAATTGAAACATATAAATAAAATTCTATTTTTTATATATTAATGTTTAGTAGGAATTAATATTGAATTTAAATTCAATAAAAATATTTTAATAAAAATATAAAAAGAGAAATTTGATACTTAGAACTTCTACTTTGATGTGATATTTAATTTAAACTTTTTGTTTGTGTGTTTTCATATTTAATTATATATAGATTATAATTATATATATAATATTTAATAAATTTTAAATGCTATACACTAGATGGATAATTTTTAAATACAGTTGAACTACTATTATGATTTCAACTTTATCTTTCGTTAAAAAAATTTCAACTTCAACTCTACCTTATAATTTTGATAACTCCATATTGTCATTATCCTTTAATCGACAATTTTCTTTCTCCTCCAAAACACCTAGATTTCCTCTATCTTTCCTTTGGCGCAAAATTTTTTTTTCTCACATCAGATTCGTCGCGAATAGTTTTACATAGGCATCAGATTCACCGCGAATAGGTTGAAATCGTTTGTTGTCAACAAAGAAGCTTAGAATTAGGTAAGTTACACAGAAAACCTACTTTTTTAGTAGTATTGCATAGTATATATAGTGAGTTTTGAGTTTGGATTTAAGTTTTTTTAATGTGAGCATATAATGGTGTTTGTAGGAGATAATGTTGTTTTACGTGTTTTGTTTTTGTGAATTTGATATCTAAAAGGAAAAATTGAATAACCTGAGTGGTGAGTAATATATATAGATTCAATTCTACATTTGTCAAAACGAGCCTTATAATGTTGTAGTCAAAACGAGTCACTGAATCAAATGGACTGAGTCACAGAGTCGCATTGGGTCACAAAGACTCATCGAGTCGCACGGTCGCATTGGGTCATAGAGTCATATTGAAACACATAGTTGTAATGGGTCACATAATATTATACAAGAATTACCCTCTTTTTATAATTTTCTTATAGGTATATAATAAATTCAATCGATAAAAAATCACATTGATTTATTGTTTTGGTATGATGCTAAATGTGAAAAAAAATATTTGGAGAATTTGAATGGGTTGGAAGAGTTCAGGAAAACAAGAGAGTATTTTTCTATTGTCTTCCAATTAGTCTGATATACCATCAACTTATTGATTATGATGTGGGCAAAAATACCACGAAGTTGAAGTTAAGCTATTTGCCCAATATTTGTAAAAAAAAAAAAGAAAGTCGACATATATAATGAATGACAAACATCTTAATTATTCTATGTTCGATCGAATAAGAGGAATTCAACCTCTGCTTTATGTGGAGATAGAATTGATAAGTATGAAGTTTGAAATGGAAATTGAGAGGAAATTTGAACCTCTAGTTCCTTCTTTTGGAAGCATTCTTAGAGGAGGTGAGAAAGGAGGTGTTGTAGACTATGAGGACTGATGAGGACAACGGACTCGAAGCGGAACCAAAGAAAGGTCACACGAACGAGGAGCTACTGCAAGGAAACGAGCAGACCGAATCTTTCCACGACCTACTAACACATGGACGAGCAAGGAGCTTTCGTAACAAGGCAGCGGAGATTGTGTTGGAGGCATGCGAGACTCTTAACCAGAAAGAGAATTCGGGCCCAACCCAAACAAGCATCACGACGGTCTTTTTCATTGAAACGGGTCTCAATCCTCCCACCTAAGAACCGACGGGCTCGAGCGATACAGATAAGAAAAGAAGGAAGATAAAGACCTTTCCTTATCCTTTTCCAAAAGACCAAAAAATCATCTCCAATGGCTAGGAAATCTCCAAGCCTATCTTATCCCACCGGATAAGTATCTTTCCCGTTCCGAAGATTTCCAATGACCATAAAATATTTCCAACGGCTAGTAGATCAATCTGTTATCTAGCATTTACATATTTTCCTAATTTTAAGATGGACCTATATAAAGGATTCAATTTTATTTGTAAGAGACATAAAAATTTGAAGTAATAAACTTTTTTTCGTATTCTTAAGCAGTCCCAAGAACATGGTGACTTCAACTTGTTTCGGGAACAATTGAAGCCATTACTGATTCTATCAAAAGGCTTCCACACCTCTTGTGGTGTCTATCACTCCACCTCTAAACACCTCGAATTTATCTATCAACCTCCATCTTCCACCTTCGTCGGAACGAACCTTGAAGAGTGCCCTTAGAACAGTTAAGGGATCCTCCACCATCAACGGACGACTTTCTTGAAGAGTGCCCTAAGGCCAGTCAATAAAATCAACCATGACACCCCAAATCTTACTCGAGTATTCGAGATTGATGGATTCTCTGTACGCATCCAGAGATCCCATCTCGAGGTGTGTATCAAGGACTGTATTATTATAGGTTCAAATAACAAAAGTAGAGTTGGAAGCAATCCGACAAAAATAGTAAATATTTTGGATTTGGATAATTTTGATAGTGAATATACTAGCGGGTTTAGAGAATATGGTGGTTGTTCCATGAATATAGACTTTCATGAAGTTATGATGTGGTAGTAATGAAGTTTATACTGATGTGCCAATAAAGCATAAGTATGATGATGATGATGGTGAGAATAACTTGGACATGGTAGTTTTCGAGAAGCCAAACATTCGAAATTCAGTCTTCAAATTTGAAGATCGATTGCAACTTAAAACTGGAAAAGTGTTTGATAGCAATGGGGATGTACATGCATTTTTAAGAAAGGGTTATGCAACATTGAGTTTCTGATTCGAAATTGTGGAAAGTACGATGCAAGTTTGTCGGAAGCGGTTGTAAGTAGAAATTACACGTGGCAGTAATCCCGAATCCAAAACGTTTTAGTGTGAGAACACACTATCCTATTCATAAGAGTTCACCTTTATCTAAATCGACAGAAGCTACAAAGGGTACAACGCAATTGGTTAAAGATTATTTGAATGAGGATTATATCGGAAAGTATGAAACACCTCCAGCAAAAGAATTGATGACTCATGTAAAAGAAAATGACGGTGTTAATGTATCGCATTTTATGACATTAAGAGGAAAATTTATTGCTAAAAAAGAGATTCGTGGTAATGAATTTGATCATTATAGTAGGCTTCCAAGTTGTTGCACATGTTTATTGAAAGAAATCTCGAATCTATAGTAAATCTTCAGGTGAACAGTGATAGAAAAGATTCAAATACCACTTTATTACTATGGGAGTGGCTATAAGAGTATGTAAATACATGCATAAAGGGTTTGATGTGGATACAACATTTCTGAAAAGAGTGTATAAGGGAGCATTGATCATGGCAATCGCGCAAGATGGAGAATGTCACCAATATCCTCTAGCTTGGGGAATAGTCGACATAGAGAATGACGAATCATGAACATGGTTTTTTGTCAAGGTTAAAAGAAGTGATATCAGATGGTCGTGATATCGTTGTGATATCTAATCATCGTAAAAGCTAGATAAAGCAGTCAAACAAATGTACAAAGAAGTTTATCATGGTTTTTATGCGTGAAATATATCGCAAAACATAAAGAGTTACGTCAATAAAGCCAAGATATAAAGAATTTAAAGGGTGATATTGTGGTGGAAATGTTCTTCAAATATGCAGCAGCATACACGGTTAATGAAATTGAAGAACTATTTAATGAATTGAAGGCCAAATACAAATATGACTATTGTGACTTTTGTGACTCTTGTGACCTTTGTGGCCTTTGTAACTGTTGTGGCCTTTGTGATTGTTGTGAGCTTTGTGAAATTTACGCATGTATCTTTATGTTGCAAAGTATTTGGAAAAAGAGGAAATTTGTCTCATGAATTGAGTAAGACGCAAATTTAAGGGTGAAATAAAAAAATTATTAACAACGAATTGGCCGAGTCAATAAATTCCACATTGAAGACGTCAAAAAAAATTTCGATGCTAGCGCTTTAGATATTTTTTTAGGAAAGAAGGTAGAATTTTTCAATAGGTATAGGTTGGAAACAATTAGTGGTGATGATTAACATCATATGTTAAGAAAATGTTACATAAACGGTTTGGATAGACATCCAAGTATGATGTTATTGAATTAAACAAGATGAATGATGAGTACGGGGTGAGAAATGAGAAGGGTAGAAGATTCGTAGCGAATCTTCAAAAAAAAAAGTGCGATTGCAAAATGTTTGATGTGGATAAGTATCCATGAAGTCACGCAATTGCAGCTACATATAAGGTTAATAAAGGTCACAAGATACCAAAACTATGATCAGCATACTATCTGTGGGAGAAATGGCATTTGGCTTACCAAGAAACTGTGTATCAAATAGTGATTGGAACATTTCTCCTCAATATTCCAAAATTACGGTTTTACCTTCTATGGTGGCTGAGAAAAGGAAAAGTGGAAGGCCTAAAGAGAATTTTTATCTTGGACCCTATGAGGCTTAGAGAAAAACCTTATCTTCTTCGAGAGAAATGATTTCAAATTCTCACTGACAATGTTTGGGACGTGACGATCCAGATAACGCCAACATAAAAAAACGAAATTTTAATTAGTTTGTAATAATGTATTGTTTTTATTACTTGGAAAAAACTTTGAAATTTTTTATGTATTATTTGGAAAACTTTGGAATTTGTACGCTATCATTATGTGCAAATAATGCGATCCAATATTACGAGAATTCATCTGATACATGCGACCCAATATGACCCACCTGAGACCCTTAATTGGCATAAATTAGTAATATGTATATTTAAAAGTAGGTAATGTCTTATTTGCATGGTTTACCTACTTTCATCCTTATAAATCGATAAATTCGTCAAGTCCGCATATATTTTTTCTCATTGATGTAAAAAGACTATTGTGACCTTTGTGACATTGCTACCCATGAGAGTCATCGTTAGAAATGTCATTTTCAAAATTTTTGAATTGTAGATGTTTCATTAGGAATCAATATGGACAATAATATTAATAATATCAAAATTTGTCGAAATATCAAATGTATTTTTTTTTAAATTTTCTCATATTCATCCAATGAGTTTTTAAAACACTACTATCATTTTTGAAATACATTTATTTATTCTACACTTTTTGTAACACATGCAAAAAAAGCTATTGTTTGACTTTGTAAAGTATCTAAATTAACATGATTTACGTTCCTAAATGTATCAAAAGCACAATTTAAATGTCCAATGTAATATGTGACCTTTGGGACCTTTCCACGGTTTTCAGGGAACATGTGGGATCCACCATTCCTGTCGAACTTTTCTCCAAAATTTCATAAAACATTTCAACTTTCTGCCAAAATTTTGTGTTTGGCCAAGATAACCGAGTTCACACATAAAATAATAAACCGATTTTTCATACATAATTTATAATAAACCAGTTTCAACCTGAACAAAATAAATTGAGTTCATACATAATTTAAAATAAACCGAATTCAAACTTAAAAAATAAACCAAGTATACACATGAGACGATGAGAGGCATGTGTCTTCGGGCACTTCAATACTTTCTACATTCCCAAAGATATCTGCAACAATCTTCTCATTAATGGAAGACATGTTGGTGTTACAAATCTCAGGGAACTTGTCCTCTCTTCCCGATGGAATGACTTCTACGTATTTGAAGGAGAAAACACAACAATCATTAGTGTTTTTCGTTCTATGAAAGACCTTCATAAACCCATCTAACTTGCAATATCTTGGGCAAAATTCTTCTTATAACCTCAATCACTAGATCGATATGTGTCTCCTTCAACCTTTTTTGGCAGTCATATAATGTGATACATCTTATGTTTAAATCCACTTTCATGGCTACACAATGACAACGTATATAATGTTGTAAGTAATGGAATGTTAAGAATCGAGAGCAAGGTATTATAATCTTCCACTGTCTTCGACCTGGATCTCAAGGTATATGTACCTTCCAAATAGTCCTTAAGAACATCCGAAAATTCTTCCATATTATTGTCCTTGTCCATCCACATCTTGAACGACTGCATGAATAGAATATCACAAACATGATAATTCTTTTAACCCATATTGAGTTTGATGTTTTCGAATGCGGTTGTGCTGCTCCAACAACGCCTCATCCAATTGCTGCAAAAACAATTGAGACACATCAATACATATGACATACAATGTCATTTGTGACCTTTGTGACTATTGTGAGCATTGTGATCTTTGTGACCATAGTGACCTTCATGACTAAGGGTTAGAAAACTTATGAACTCTTCAAGTCATACATTATCCTTTAGTATAATCTCCCAAAACTCTGGCAATTGGGGATAACATATTTCTGATTACCACGAATGTTCTTGGCAAGATTTTGTCATAAATGTATATAGACACGTCAATATGGAACTACTAGAATTAATGAAAGTAAGAGTTCTGAATATCTTGCCTTGTACAAATCCCTTGGGCTTCCACATAAAATACTCACTCCTTTCAACATTTGCGATTTCTTCAACCACCTTTTCTGCATATTCTTCTTCAACCACATCTTTTTCTACACCTGTCCCTCACCCTCTCCCTCTCCTTTTTCCTCTCACTGCCCTTGTTATTGGTCTACCACGTGTTTTTGGTTCTCCATGTGTTTTTTGTCCACCCCATGATTTTGGTCTTTTAGTTGGTGGTTCAATTGACGAACAGATGGCTTCTGTCTTGCCTTCGATAGTCCATGTAGTTTTAGTCTTTTCGTTGATGGCTTAGTCAATGGAGGTTCCACATATGGCTCATGTCTTTCCTTTGATGGTTTTAACTTTCGTTAAATTATCAATGGACCATCAGACTAAACCAATGAAGCTCCAGTATCTGCATAAAATCATTTAATCCATTAGATTCATCCAATATGACCTTTGTGATCATTGTGACCATTGTAACCATTGTGACCTTTATGATCATTGTGACCATTGTGACCTTTGTGACCATTGTGACCATCGTGACCTTTGTGACCTTTATGACCTTTGTGACCTTTGTGACTCAATATTACTTACATGGTGGAACTTTGACAGGAACATCTCGAACAATCTCTTCAATTGGAACTTTTTGAGTTTTCTCATCACCAACATCAGCGGCAACCTCTTCGACATCAACCAGTATAGTATCCTCAATAGGAACCTTGTCAAGAACATCAATTCCAACATTAGAAGCAACCACTAGAGGAATCTCGTCAGGAATGAATCCAAGTAGAGGAGTGCTAGACTAAATTCCACTTAAAGGATTAACGGCAGATGTAATCTTTTCAATTAATGTTGGAATGTTTGACACCTCCTTTTCTGAACCATCTCAAGAGTCATTTTCAACCTCAGACTCTACCGACTCTTCTCTTAACACTGGATATAGACAGTTTCGGAATTCAAATTCACAATAATCATCATCTCTCAGAGTGTCATAAGATTCGTCTGATCATGCAGCTTCCATACCGGTGCTATTATCTTATTAGGCAGCCTTTGATTTCTCCACCTTTTATCCTTTGGTCATTTTTGCCTTGTCAGTACCTTTGGAATTTATCGTCTTTGATTTTGGATTAGACAAATCAAATCTGATGTCTCTTAGAAGGTCTCTTACAACGTTGATGATTCTTTAAATAAGCGCTTTCTGGGAGGCAAGCCAGCTGTTGTTTTCTATTTTTCTTAGTTTTAGTTTAAAGACTCGGTTAATCGTTTAACAAAAAAAACACACAAAAAATACCACCACAAACGTTACTTCACTTCTCTTACCCTCCATTGGAGCTTCACGTCGAGAACGCCGTTCAATTCAAGTCTGAGGGAGCAGCTCACGTTTGTCAAGTGATTTCGTTTCATTTTCTTTCATTTTCTCTTTAATTTCGTAGTTTTTAGATTGTTTTTGCTTTCGTGAGTCAGAGTCGTCCCAAGCACTTGTCCGGTGCCACGTTTTGAGATGAACCCTGAACCTAGAATGCTTAAGAAGTTGGCCTTTTATGTGAGATTTTGCATGTTTGAGCTAGGTTTTTCCTAAGCGTTAGAGCTTATTAGTCGGCTGAAAAACAATAGGTCGTAATTCTTTGGGAATCCTAGTGTTGCTTGTGAGGCGTTTACACGAGGTTGCTAGGCCAGTTTATCGTTTATTCTCTCCATCCAGATGGTCATACTTCGTGTAGGCGATGCTTTACTTCTTTTTTATGAGGATTATTATATCATATGAGATCGAGCTTATTTTGCAGATTAAGAGCGCACACTAACACTCTGATGTCGATAGAAATAATGCCTAAAAGCATGATCTAAAATCGATATGAGTGTATCGACCTTGATACTCTTTTGATGGTTCGGGTCTAAGTGGTGGGTTGGAGATCATCTTTCTACGTCCTAACGGCATGGTACAAATAAAACATCGCCTACTCCGCTACACTCTTGAACGAGATGCATGAGTATACCGTCATCGGTAGTCTGGGTCTAAGTAGAGGCTGGATCCCTTCAAATCTGACGTCCTAGAAGCCTAATGTGTCTGCATAACATACAAAAAGGAAAAGAAAAAACAGAAGACATAAAAACAAAAGAAAAGAAAAAGAAAAAAAAGAAAGAAAAAAAAGGAATAAAGAAAGAAAGAAGCTAGGATAAGAAACAAGTATCCTCAGTTGTTCTAGGTTTAGAATTGTCTGAAGTCTTGTTTGGTGGAGAGAGTCACGGTGGCTTGTCTAGTTTGCCTTCGATTTACTTTCTCGTGGGTAGCCTTGGTGAACCTAGGATGAAGACTGAAAACTTAATTAGGCCGAATCCGCTCTCGATTTGCTACTTGATCGGTTAGGTTCGCTTTAGCCGTGTTTCTAGGAGAAAGGGGAATTCTCGGATTTCGTATACCCCAGGTATTCCACGTTGTCGTTTGCTTAGGGACAAGCAAACATTCAAGTCTGGAGGATTTTGATCATCTCGTTTTCATACGTATTTCTTGCATAATTTTAGAGATGTTTACGATATAGATGCGATGTTTACATATGATTTTGTATCCGTTTTACTCGTTTTCGTGTTTTCATGTTCTTACAGGTTTTAATGCGAATTCGGTTCATTTTGGAGCTAAAGGACGTACACGAGACAAAGTACCAACATTGAGGATCATCACAGAACAAACGGGACGAGAATCGGCGAAGAACAAACACTACCCGCGCGGGTAACTCCCTAGCCCGAGCGGGCATTTAGTTCGGCGATTTTGTTCAGCAAATTGAGCATGAGTCGGGCAAGCACTAGGCACGCCCGTGGCATCAGCCCGAGCGGGCCACAACCCAGCCCGACCGGGGCACTCACTAGCCCGAGCGAACCGCCTCGTTTTCCATCGCGATCCCGCACGATCATGCGCGTCGCACCCGAGCGGGTCACACACCCAGCCCGCGCGGGTCGCGTCCGTCACCTGCAACTCCAGATAATTTAATTTGTCTTAAAAAGAATAGGAGTTTGTTGAGGACTTATACAATAAGGAAAACGACTTAAGAGAATAGAAATAAGTGATATTTTGCTGGAGAAAGTAATGGAAACGTCGCACAACTTATTCAAGAATGGAAAACTCAAGAAAAGGCAAAATCGGTGGCTGCTGCAACTAAATGAAAAGAACGAACGGCTAGAAGGAAAGAAAGGGAGAAAAGGAAGGAAAAGAAGAAGGAAAAGAGAGAACAGGAGCTAGGGGTCTAGGAGCTTCAGTTAGAGACTGAGTTTTTCAGTTCTTGATCGAGGAGAGAGAGTAGAGAGAGAGAAGGAGAAGATTTTTGCGAGGAGACGTGCAAGGAGCATTGGAGATCAACCCAAGACTTCGGTTTCGTTTGGTTTTCATGTTCCTTAGACTTTCTACTTCAATTATGTTTGTTTACGGACGCATGAGCGAGTAGTTTGTTTTGTTCTAGGAGAAGGGATTAGCCCTTGGCTATCCCGGAACCACTTTGATTTATCTTTGAATGCATCTTCCCGTTTTTATTTATCTATTCTTTATCTGAGAGCTTGAATGACTTGTATTTACAAAGGCCAAGTAGATGCATGTGTTAGAGATTAGGAGAAGGACCGAAAGGAGAATTCTAGTCCTAGAAGATCAGGTTTAGAACAACCGAGGTTAGGCCACGAAAGTAGGGTAGCAGCGGTT
>CM071864.1:4094480-4123568 GCA_036759665.1 Gynandropsis gynandra
AGGATCGTCTACCTTAGATAACTTGACTGGGATTGCATGATAGATAGGTTGATTGTTGGTTTCGGTAGTCTTATGGTGAAACTGGATTCCTGGAACGTTTGTCTCATTGTTAAGAACTAGTTTATTTATTTGTTTTTAGTATTTCATCTTTAAAACCATATTTCGTTCATTACCAAGTTTGATTCAGAGTTAGAGTTTAGGTTGTGTTGCGTAGTCCCTGTGGGATCGACACCTGAAGTACTACACACGTGTTGTGCACTTGCGGGTAGTTTAGGTTATTTGTTTAACTTTGATAACGCATCAAAGTGTTACCTTAGAATCTCTAATCCGGTTAATCATGTCTACATACTTCGGGTTTAAATTGGAATTAACCCGTTTCTTGTACATCCTTAGGCATAATGGATTGATATCCATAACATCGTACTATTCGTTTGTGCCCAAACTATGGATGATTCCGAATGTAAGTAGTTGAAATATTAAAACAAAATGATAAGAACACAAAAGTAAGAAGAAATTCATGTTATTCTAATAATATATACAACTTAACATGAGTGAGATAAAAAAAAACTACCACAATACCGTTGTGGTTTTGGTGTTTTCCCTCTAAAGTGCTTATATCAATTATCCACCAGCTTATCGAATGTGCAAAGACTTCATGAAAAATCTTAGAAAAATTCCAAGTTATCAACCATGCCAATAATTAAATCATGGCTGATAGAATTTTTTGATGAAGACTTGTGATCCAGAACTTGACAACACCATCAATGTTACCAACCTCTTCCGGACGATGGAATTCTTCGCCTTCACAAGTTTTTCATTCCCTTGTGTGACGATCACCTTTCCACGGCTGAAATTCTTCAGCCTAAATTATCACACCGCTTGGACTCCCATCCTCCGGGATAGAGTCCTCAATCCGGTAATTAGTGCATGCTCCACTATAAAATTACCCGAATTGAAACAGCATTCAAGACAAACTACATCTCATTCTTGTCTTGTACAATCAATGAGTGGTTTTAATAAGATATCCATTTGAACTTGATGAGGATAGAGTCACATTGGTAATGGAATATATGTCTAAATTTTGACTCCATGTTGAAGTAATCCGACTCATCTTCTCTTAACATTCCTCTCAACATCTTCATTGTTTCAAATGTATAACACTTGGTGGAAATATTTGACATTTTGTCTGTGTGCTAGATATCATAGAGAAATTTCAGTTTTGCGGCACCTATAAAATGATCAATTAAGAATATATTAGACTTCTACCGACACATTGAGACTCATATGTCTCTTTGCGACGCAAGCGACCCTTGTGATTCAAGCGACTCACTGAGACCCATATGATCCTTTGATATGAAAACGACCCTTGTGACTCACTAAGACTCATGACCCTTGCGGTTCAAACGACTTACTGAGATTCGTGACTTTCTTTGACTCAAGCGATCCACTCACAAACGCCAATGAAGATTGACTCGTGCTCTTATTTTCGTTCTTGATCCTTACCATTTTGTTCTTTCTCACTTCGAACTCACTTCTTGCTCTCAACTTAAAAATTTTCTTCTTTCTCATTGTGAAATTGTTTATTACTCTCAACTTCTAAATCGTTTATCGCTCTTTGCTCTCAACTTTAAAATCGTTTTTCGAAACCTCTTCAACCGTGTGTTTTCACGTGTAAAATATATATATATATATATATTCACTATTTTATTTAAATCCACAAGTTTTCAAAGTAACATTTGAAATCTGGATACTTTAGAAAGCCATCCTTACTATTTACCCCCTAGATGACCTTTGGTAAAATATATTAAGATGTATATTTTAATAAAATATATTATAATTAAAATATAAAATCCAAAACCGGCCCAAAACATTATTGGTGTGGGCCTTGTGGAGCCTACAACAGTAATAAAAAATAAGAAAAAAGAAAATGCTCAGTCACTCTCTTTCTCTCTCTCTCCCCGACATGTGCAACTGCAAACTCATCCTTTGCTGGCACCATAATCTTCGCTTACCATCTCTCCACTAACGTCAACAATGTCACTCTCGCGTCGCCATTATTATTATTCTTCTTCTTCTTCTTCTTCCATTGAAGTTGCTCATGCTCTCTCTCTCTCTTCCCCAATTCATGGAGTCCAATGTTCTTCTCGATTCCGCTTTGTTTCAACTCACCCCCACTCGCACCAGGTTTCACTCCTCATCCTTCTGATCATGTTCATGATTATATCCTGTTTTTTTCCTTTTTACGATGGTGGGTGATCATGATTATTGAGTTCTTTTCATTTGTGTGGAATGTGAAGATTCGAGCTGGTGCTCTTCTGCGGGAGCAAGAAGGAGAAATTGGCTTCTGGGTTGTTCGATCCCTTCATCTCTCATCTGAAATTCGCCAGAGATCAAATCTCTAGAGGCGGATACTCAATTTCTCTTCGACCTCCCACTTCTCACTCTACTTGGTTTACTAAATCCACCTTTGAGCGGTAAGGTTTTTTTATGGAAACATGGCTTTTCAACTGTGGATTTGCGTTGATCGGGTTGGTTTTTGTCGATTAAGCATGATTTTGTTTTAGCCCGTTTGATCAAAAAAGGCAAAATTCAGATGTGGGAATTGCTTTTGCTGATCAATTAGAGCACATGAGCAGTAGGTTTGAATCAGTTGTTCCAGTTACGATCATAATCTAGTTAAAGAGGTTTTGGTATTCAATCTATGATCTGGTAGTATAATTTTTGTGCTGAATCCATATGTACTTTATCATGACTTAGAATTTTCTAATGAATGTTTTAATCGATGTTAGGACCAAACTGATAGATACATAGAAGAACTAGTTTCTATGATATAATTGTGGTAGGGTTATTTTGGGATCTAATAATCTTATTCTCCATTACATAAGGAGAGGGTTAGAAGGGGAAGTTAGGAAGGTATTTGGTGGATTTTGGGTTTGGGGAGAAAGAAAGATTTTCCAGAAATATTCTTTCATTTGTATTAAGCTCTATCGATATATACAATATTAACTTTTATCGGGTAATTTCTTGATTTGTATGCTTTATTCATAACACAAACAATATCGGTTTGGTTCAACATCGATTAAAACATTCATCATGTCTGATTCCGGTTTTAAAGGGTGGACATCGTTGAGGTTGGGTAAATTATTTGTGAAATCTGTCACGAGGCTACGAAGAATTACTCGAATCTATGAGTTCAGGTGACAATATCCATGGTTCGAATCAGATTCGAGTTCTTTTTTTAGAATGTTCGAATAAATATAACAAAATCAGCTAAATTATCTGGTCATTCCTTCCTTTTTTAGCTTAAATCTTCTCGCCACTCACCTCAACTGTCGACGGTATCCTCTGCTCTTGGTTCGTCGGCCGCTATCTCTGCGTTTGTCGTCCATCGCCTCTCCTCTCGCCTCTCGTCTCTCCTCTCACCATAGCCTCTCTCCCCCGCCTCTCGCCACCATTTCTCGCCTCTCCACCGTCTCTCGCCACCACTTCTCGCCTCTCTCCACTTACTCTCGCCACCACTTCTCGCCTCTCCTCCGCCTCTTTTCTCTCTTCTCTTGCCTCTCGCCTCTCGTCGATCTCCTCCATTTTCATTCGTTGATCTCCTTGTTTTTATAGTTCGTTGATTTCTTTGTTGCACATCGAAGGACTTACTTCTTCTGTGGGTTTGACCAATAACGTTTCCATTGCCTTGCTCACCAATCTCCTCGTTTCCTTAGATTTGAGTCTTTCTCATGTGTGAAATTGGGTTCGGGTACTCGCGTACCCGACTTGTTCTTCGAGTATCCGAGTTTCGGTCACTCACATGTACCGATTCGGTGTAAAACTCACTACTCGAAATTTAATATTTTCAAACGAAATTTGCGGACTGATCGATCCGTCCGCAAATTTTCGGACGGATTAGAGACGGCATAGGGACGAGAAGACAAATCCGTCTGTAATTCGTCCGTAAATTTCCAAACGGAAAAACAGTCCACAAGGCGTTTGTATTTGCAAACGGATTGAAGATGAATTCAGCGGACGTTACGGGATTTGGGACGATGTCCATGACAAAATTTGTGGACGGTCAGCACAACGTCCACAAATTTTGAAGACGGTTCAGAGATGTTTTCGGATAGTTGCGGGGGTACCGTTTAGATTTAGGGACGTTTTTTAGACACCTCGTTGGAAAATATTTGTCTTAGTCCATAATTTGTTCTTAATCAGTTCAGAAATTATCTATTTAACCCCTCCTACTTTCATCCATTTCTCACACATAATTCTCATATATTTCACTACATATCTTGTTATTGTTTCTGATTATAATGATATCATCGTCGAGATCGAACATTTTAGTTTCTAGATAATGGATGTATAGAAGAATTGATCCAGAAACACAAGGTGTATAAAAGGAGTTTATTGGAGGTGTGACACAATTTACGAAGATAGCGACAAATCAACAAGTTTATAAAGAAATCGGTAAGTTGGTTTGTCATCAGCAAATTCAAAAATGAAAAATTTGTTAATGAGAGAACAATTTGAAATCAACTTTATTTAAAAGGTTTTACTCCGAATTATTTCATGTCGTTATCTCACAGAGAGAATTTTGCACCACTACCTAGTAATGTTGTGGAAGATTTTAGAAGCGTTATTGTACATCATGAAGTGTTTAAGACTTCTCAAGATGTAGAAATAAAACTTATGTGAAAATGGTGCAAAATGTATCGATGAAAGAAACGAAGGCGAAAATATTGAGGAAGATCCGAATGAAGAAACGAAAAGTTTTTTTAATGTTAGAAAGTGTTAGGCATCCACTTTATGATGGTTGTAGAAAGGGTCTTTCACAGTTGTCTCTATCTACACGTTTGATGAATTTGAAGATGAAATAATCTTTCTGAGTATTGTATGGATTCTCTATCGCAATTAGTCAGAGATTATTTGCCTGAAGATAATAATGTAGTAGTCATATTATAAGACAAAGAAGATGATGAGATCATTGGGTTTGTCGTCATATCAAAAGATTTATGTTTGTTAAAATAATGCATAATTTTCTGGAAAAAGGCATCGAATTTGAGTAACTGTCGATTTTCTGGAAAAGTTCGGTTTTATTTGACAAAGAATGGAAACTCGATTTCGTATTGTCGTAGGTGGTATTTATCAATTACAGATAGAATAAAAAAATTATATCAATTTGAGAAGACCACAAGCGACATGAGATGCAATGTTGAACATTCAAGTCGTGAATGAGATGGATTGTTGACGTTTTTTAGTTTGACAACGCGTGTTTGTGGATACTGTGTTTCGTTGCTAAATGGTTAATTTCTAGTAGTGACTCTTTACTCGTTAGGGTTCGGCTATTCGATCTGTGTCCACGCCATCACAATCGTGATGGATCAATGTCAAAATATTTAAATTAGGGCGAATCATTTTTTAATTCCATATAAATATAGTTTGGATCTAATAAATCACTCGAAAAATTTAAGTCGTCTAATATCATATACATATATAACAATCTATTATTCATGTTTTTGTTGAGCCAACATGAGAGAAAACTTGTTAAAAATACCATCATTTATGTTCTAGTCGAGTCGATGTTGTAGAAAACAATATAATAGTTGTTAAAAAACAATGTAAGGCCGCTTAGTTCATTGTTCATCAATAGATTGACCCTTTTTATATTTGTGTGCTTTTTTACAGATTCGTCCGGTTCGTTAACACACCCGCGATTCTTGAGAGATTTTTCGGCTTGGAGAAAGAAATTTCGCAGATTGAGCGTTCCATTCAAGCTAACGAAACCACCAATGAGCTGCAAGATTTTGAATCCTCTAAGGTACTTTTACCTTCTCAAAGTTATTTACTTGCTACCTTAATCGATTAACTCGTGTCCGTTTATATATATTTCGCTCAGTTACGAAAAGAATTGGAGGAAAATAATGACGTTGCGGAAGCAGAAAACTCCAAGTAACCTTAATTTCCTTTGAAACATAAATATATCCCTTTCGGCACGTCATGCCAGTTTTCGATTCGTTTTGTTTGGTTTTGTTTCGTATAAAAGGATACAACTTCAACGTCTTCTTGAAACCCGAAGAACTTTACTTCGGAAAGAACAAGCAATGGCTTATGCTCGTGGGGTTGCTGCGGGTTTCGAAATGGAGGGTATGGATGAACTCATATCCTTTGCCGATGCTTTTGGAGCTTCACGACTAAGGTATGTAATTAGGGCCGGCTCCACTAAAAAAGAACTCGAAAAGAGACCATGGGCCATAAAATTAAAATAGATCCTTTTATACCTTTTTAACATAAAATTATTTTAAATATTAATTACTTTTTTGAGAATAATGGGTCCTAAATTTATTGAGCCCCTGTTCGAATGCTCTTGCCGCACATGGGCTGAGTCGCCTCTGTATGTAATCATCCTTAATTTGTTCTTCTTGTTCATAAAAATCTATTTGATAGCTTTGTTTATTGATTGGTATGCAGGGAAGCATGTAATAACTATAAGGAACTATGGAAGAAAAAGCATGGTGATGGTCTCTGGATGGCGGAATTAGCAGCGGTTAAAGCATGTGTTCCACCAGATATTTCACTATTAGATTCTTCGGGAATCGTCCTAACAAATGAAGTCGCAGCTCTTTCGTTAAATGGGACCGATTCCGCTCCATCGAATACTAAAGGTGCCTTTATATTATCTCCATGAAGCACACACATTGCTTCATTTCTAATGCGTAAACGTTCTGTTTTGTAGATGATAAGTCGGGTAATTCGGATCAAATTCGTACATCTGTTCCGACATTTCAAGCACAAATGGGATGGCAAAACCATATCCCTCAGTATTTCTATCCGTACCAAGGATATCCTTATCCTCCAATGCAACCTCATCAAACTTCAGGGAATATGGCATGGCTTCCGAAGGGAAAGTCCAGTGAATCTGAATCATCCAGCGAAGATTCCGTTTCATCTTCGGAAGATCGAAGAAAAGGGTATTCTAGGACGGGTAAGGATTATCGTAAATCAGCAAAAAATCGAAAGAAGGCATCTAAAACGGTCATCATCCGTAATATCAATTACATTACACCCGAAGGAGAGAACGAAGAAATTGAGGATAATGAGTTAATCACCAATAGCATTTTGATCAAAGACTCAGGGGATGCAACCAGAGAAGGTTTTGGTGGTGAAGAAAGAAGAAGCAATGTAAAATGGAATGCTTTCGAGAATATTCTGATGAGTCATGATGATAAATCAATCGATGAAGCCGTGAATTCCCGCTCTGTGGATGTTGAAGAGGAACAATTTACTCTCAGAAGTTCAAATTTCGGTCTAAAATCCGAAGATTTTCAAATGAAAGTCGAGGGTCTGCTTGATCCCTCCCTTGGAATTGAAAGAAGTATAGCGAATGAAGGAGGGATAGCGTTTGAGGATTTCGAAGAGGGTGCTCGTAGTCGTACACTTCTTAAGACGACAAACTCGTCTGATGCATTTATGCTTCTACCGAAAAGATCAGAAGTTGTCGAAAATGGAATTAAAAACATGAACTTTGCGTCGGGATCTGAAAAGTCGTCAATAAGCAAGAACGGAGGAGTGATAGCGTATGAGCATTTTGAAGAGGGTGCTCGTAGTCATAGACTTCCTAAGCCGATAGACTCGGCTAATGAATTTATGCTTCTACCAAAAAGATTAGAAATTGTCGAAAATGGAATCGAAAACGAGAACTTTGCCTTTGGATCGGAAAAGTCATCTATGAAATCTTCAACGGATGTATGTGTTGCCCGAGTCGAACAAAGTAAGAAAGAGGAATTTGTTGATGATTCGTTCATGATTCAGTCCTCGCTTACTGGTGATGATCTATACGACTCTCTGCGGAGATCAGATATAAGCGTAGCTGCGGATCTTGCTCTAGCTTCAAACGAGGAAAATAGGCGATTAGATAAACAGAAAGAATCGCGTGGAACAATTTATCCGTGCGAACCAAATGATCTTTTCATGATTCTTGAACGCAATCCCGAGGTTTTGGATGATTCATTTACTATAGATCGTAGCATTGATTTCTCCGTTGTGGAAGCCAATGCTACGCTCTCAAGCATTGCAATTGCGAGCAATCGAGAAGAAGAAAATGCTAGACTTGGCACGAGCAACGGAAATAACACCGATACTCGTGCCAAGTCTAGAATTTCGGGTAGGTCGCGGGTGAAAAACAGAGCCGAGACCATGATTAAAACTACGAAGAAACCATCAATAACAAGCAAAACAGTAACTCAAAAAAGCAAAAATGAGAAGGTAATCTAAATTCATAGTTTTTATATATAAAAATAACATCGTATAGATAGAATAATATTATATTATGATTAAGTTTAGACGAATTAGACAATATATAAAACAATATCGTATGATTAAAATAATATTACATTATGATTCAGTGTAGATGAACTAGGGGCTATATAAAAAGATATATTGCATAGATAGAATAATATACATTATGATATAGTTTAGACGAATTAGACAATATAAAAAAATATTTTATAGATAGAACAATATTACATTATAATTTATAAAAAATGATATGACAAGATAAAACTATAAATATGGATGTAAGAAAAGAGAGTTCAAGTCTTTATTTAACTTTACTATAAAAAGTTTTAGTATATATTTGTAAATCATCAAAATTCTCTGTTAACATATTTAAATTACAAATAAATTAAATGTGATGAATAAAAAAATCATGCGTTGTTATTAAAACCGCCTAAATGGGCATCTAAAAACATTGTTCGTCTTGTTATGATAAGTTGTCCCATATCGGTTAGAACATGAATTTTGAACTCACATATGTAGTGCTGAGCAACCCTAAATTTTTAGGCTAGCTTTTGGGATTAGTTAGGTCCAAATCCATATTTGATTGCGATGTCCACGCTTCCAGATCGAGTCTGGTCGCATGGTTGTGAGGGGAGTGTTATGATAAATTATCTCACATCGACTAGAATATGAACTTTGGACTCATATATATGGTACTGAACATCCCTAAATTCTTGAGTTAACTTTTGAGATTAGTTAGACTCAAATTCATATTTGAAACGTCTAGACCGTCTAAATTT
Source organism: Gynandropsis gynandra (assembly GCA_036759665.1). NCBI lineage: Eukaryota > Viridiplantae > Streptophyta > Magnoliopsida > Brassicales > Cleomaceae > Gynandropsis > Gynandropsis gynandra. The sequence goes on from CM071864.1 coordinate 4,103,543, forward strand.
TTCTTACATCTAAAAAAATTGAAACGTTTAATAATCGTCTAGATTGCATTTTAGAATGCCTTTTGTAGTATCTTCTCTTCTTGCTTGAGATTATAACTTCCTCGGGCCAAATTCTTGAAATATCGTAGGAAGAAGAGATGCGTAAGAGAATCGAAGATCTTCTAAACGAACGTCAAGAACGAATCGCCAAGAAAACTGCCATGGCCGCCTCGCGGAGAGCCTCTCTTGACAGTACAAGAAGCAAAGCTACTCCTCTTAGAGCAAGAGCCATTTAACGATATTGTATGATCTCTTTTGGTTGATTCTTTGAGGTTAATAAAGTATAGAGTCCGTTTATTTGTTTGTTTGTTTAATTATTTATTTATTTGTTACATATTTGTTGTGTTTTTTTGTTGTTGTGATATTTTACAATTAAATAACATTTCCTATAGATTTTTATAAACTAACAAGTCAACATTATGAACGCGTATAACAATTTGAATATTTCCACCTATGGAATTATTAAAATTTACATTAATTATTGTGATATTGTCAAAATGAATTCAACCCATTTTCTGTATTTATGCGAATCTAAAAAATTTAAATGAATCGATATAATTATAGAATATGATGATGTGCCAGTTAAAATATATGAATTAAAGTTAATAGATTTTTTCAGAATTTAAAATTTATAAACTTTTTGTTAAGATGATGAGCAGTTTTTATTTTTTCATAAATAAAATTATAAAATATGAGAACTTAATAGGAGGAGAATTGTCCAAAATTATGCTTAAAATATGATAAAATTTATTTTGATAAGATTCTGTACTCAAGTCGGCAACGAAGTCTTAACACAGGTTGTGAGAGCATGTTCCAACTCAAAAACAATTTGAGAACTTTCTGGATTTTTTTATATATTATCTTACAAAAAAATTAAAATAATTTTCTAAATCTTTTGACGAAACATATTTTTCTTTAATTATGTCTCTTTTATTTATACAGTGTGTAGATTTAGGGACACAAAATAACTTATTTTAAAGAGTTTATAACCAATGAAAAATACCATTTTTCTTTTGTATTTTTCAATTATTTTTTAGTTTTGTTTTATTTGTGTGATTTTAAATACACCAAAAACATTCCCAATGTACGCACAAATAACAAAAAAGAATAGAACTTTCTAAAAACCGGTATTTTAATATGTGAATTTGAATTTTTCAATGAAACAAATCAACTTATTATGAAAATTTACTAAATAATTATTGTCTTATTTTTGTTTTCTCCATTTTTGAGTTCGCCGATTAACATCAAATCTCATCATTTCTAGAAAAAAAATCACCAAATTTTCGAAGTGATTTACCAACTTACAAAAAAAATAAAACTATATAAATTATTTTTTCAAAATAAAACATAGATATTACTGTAAACATCGGCATATTCCCACGTATAGTTGTGTGGAATTTTAGCTATATTTCTAACATTTAGTATTTCACTCTCTTTTTTTATAACAAAGGAGTTTTTTATTAAAAAAAATGATTTATGTTAACCTATGATTTTTCTTTTTCATTACATTCACACAAAAGTTCTGAATTTTTTTAAAAGAAATAATAATCCAAAAATAGACGTGAAAGGGCGAATCTTTCATATAACAGTTGTGATAAAAGGATGATAATGTTTAACTAATTGACTTTAAAAAGAATAAATATCCAAAACGAAATAACAAAGACAGGTAAGGTTTGATGGACTTTGTCCTTAAAAAAGACAGAGTCTCCATTTCTCCTCTTTGGCTCTCTCTTCCACGAGAAAGTTCCATTAACACAATGTTCAAATCATCCTCCTAAGGCTTTTGCCACCATTTCTCAATCTTTATCTCTTTTTTCTTCTTCGATTTCTCGAGTTGCTTTGATCAAGATCTTGTTAATATATATACTTTTGCACATTCAATGATTTAGAGAAAAAAAAACGATTTTTCGGATGAAATATCGATCTTTTGAGTTATAAAAAAATATATAAATTTGGATTTTCCGGCGAACTATGACAGCCGGAGGTTGTTTCAGTTTTCAAACAATGATTTTCGGTCGGAAATTGTCGAGCAAGAATTTGCAGGTATGTCTCTTCAATCTTTTTCTTATGATACAAAATCAATGTTTTTCTTTTTTTCTTTTCTTAATAATATTTAACATAAAATCATCTCAAATGGGTTTTATATATGACAAAAATCTAATATTTCTTTAGAAATTTACCATAAAACATGAATTTTTTTATAAAAGATTAAATAATTTATTACAAATTTATAGCCGGATTAAATTATGTAAATAATTTGTGATCTTCTTCGTGTCTAAATTTATGTTTTCTTTTAGTAGTTAGAGAGAAATCTTGGGTTTATCATGTTTTGATCAAGAGTTCTTCTTGTTTCTTGTCTTTCAAGTCTTCTTGTTTCTTGTCTTACAAGTCTTCTTGTTTCTTTGATCATGTTTTGTAATATCAAATAATCCTTTTAAATGGGTTTTTGTTCATCTTTCTCCTTCCATGAAATTTACATATTTTGTGGTTTTTCTCCAAAGATCGATCTTTCACAATACATTTCTAAACAAGTGCATATAACATATTGCATCGTTAATTCGAAATTCGTGAAATAAACTATTAAAAACATCACAATTCTATACGAAAAGCGACGAAACTATTTTCTGACGATTTAGAAAACGAATTTATCTGTCCATAAACCGTATTTCTAATCAAGAAAGAATTTGTTTTTGGAATGTTTCAGCCTGTAAAAGGGCTAGCATCTCCTAGAGTTAGCAAGACGAAACAAGACGAGAAGTCCTCGTCTTCACCGCTTTCGTCTAAGTCGTCGAGGTTGTCGTCCACGAGCCAACCCGAGACAAAACGCGTTGCTTCGTCGCCTATAGGAATCAAGAATGCTAAGCAAGTAATGAAGAACCCTAAGGCGAGTAGCTCGCCCAAATGGACAGGCAACTTCATCCTCATGGTTGAACTTCGTAGGAAGATCTTGACATTTAGAGACATTGTCGATTTACCTCCTCTCGACGGCTCTCCTTCCATAACCAATGTAACGATCAAATATTTCGTCTAAAGCACATGTTCTTTTTCACGATTTTTAGGTGCATTTATATATATATATATATAGTGTTGAATAACCTTTTTGTTTGTTGTTTTAAATTTGGTAGATGGTGTTACATACCATGAGAGATCTTCAGAATATTTGTCCTGAAATCATTCAAAGCACGCAAATCTCAGAGATAAAACACGCGGATGCGGATAAGGTATAAGAAAAAAACAATAAATATGACCAATCAATTTGATTTGTTTTTTCTTTTTTGTCTCGAGTTCATAATCTTGAACTTCGAAATGTTTTCACAGGTGCTTGATCATTTCTACGTTGCGTTGAAATCCATTGGAGATTCTTGGATCGATGACCCCGAGTGGATCGCCAAATCAAAGTACAGAAGCAACAGCGTAGGGAAGAATCAATCTGATCGACTTGGTAACATTTCTTAAACATTTTTCGCTTTACCCTTTTGAAATAAATCTCTAAATCGATGTTTTGTGCAGTCGAAAAGGTCTTAGCAATGCTTGATGGATTGATAAAGATGACGAAAGAAAGATTCGATATGATGGAAATTGACGAAGATGAGAAGAAAGAGTATGGAAGTAATACTCCTAATGGTAAATCATCAAGCAGTCGAATCTTGACTCCATGTGACTCATTTTCAGAGACTAGAAGCTCGTTTTGTGGCTCTCCAATGACACCAAGATCCGTTCTTCCTGAACCAATGATGGGTTCACCTAATAAAAATGGAGACTTTATGAGCTCTGCATCACATCTTCTATGGAACATGAGAGTACAAGCACTCGAAAAGCTTAGCCCAATTGATGTAAAACGGCTGGCAATTCACATTTTGTCTCAAAAAGAAGCTCAAGATTCAAGTCAAATCAATGCCAACGAAGAGATTGAAGAACAGAAAGAAAGGAATGAAACACATAGCTTAAGTTCGGAATCAATGGCAGAAGAAGAAGCCATTGAAGAGAAATCCAAAGTTGACGACTTTGTTCTTACTGATTCCGATGAGAATAACGACATGAACCCTAATGTGAAACCTATCTCAAACGCTACAACATTGGATTCAATCAGTGAAATCAAAGAAAATGTTCCTATTTTACCAGATTTTACATCATCAACGGCGGTAGCTCCGCCGCCGCCGCCGCCTCCTCCTCCTCTCCCTCTTGCCCATATGAAGACTACTTTCTCTTCACCTATTTCCCCACCTTCGATTCTAAGCCCTAATGTGTCAGCTCCGTCCGCGCCGCCGCCACCACCTCCTCCTCCTCCTACAATGACATTGCCTCTGTCTTCAAAAGGCTCTGTCGCTCCACCACCGCCGCCCCCTCCACCTCTGAGAAATGAAGTGACAACAGCACCACCGCCGCCTCCTCCACCTCCGAGAAATGAAGTGACAACAACACCACCGCCTCCACCTCCTCCAATGCCAATGGCAACTGGAGCTACATTACCACCACCTCCTCCTCCTCCACCTATGCTTACAGCAAATGGAGTTACTCCTCCTCCTCCTCCTCCCATGCCTACGGCAAACGGAGCAGCGCCTCCGCCTCCACCTCCAAGGCCTCTAGGGAACGGATTAGCGCCACCTCCTCCACCACCGCGAATGGGTATGGCGTTAAACGGAGCAACTGCTCCACCGCCTCCACCAGGCGCTGCAGGACGTTCCTTACTACGTCCAAAGAAGGCAGCAACGAAACTTAAAAGATCAAGCCACATTGGGAATCTTTATAGAATCCTCAAGGGGAAAGTTGAAGGGCGTGACCCTGAAGCAAAATCCGGCAACGGACGAAAGAGCGGCGGCGTCTCGAGCGCTTCAGCTGGTGGGAAATCAATGGCTGATGCTCTTGCTGAGATGACAAAGAGGTAACACATCACACTATTACGTAAATTTGCTATAGATATTGCAAAATTGGTTTAGTTAAATCTATTTTGATTTTAATTGAATATTTTAAAGTTGAATGAATATAAGACACCATAATATATATATATATATATGTTAGATCTAAATTCATATGTTATAAACATATAAACAGGTCATCATATTTTCAACAAATAGAAGAAGATGTTCAAAAGTACATGAAATCAATCAACGAACTGAAGACTGAAATCTCCAAATTTCAGACAAAGGATATGACAGAGTTGTTGAACTTTCATCGACGAGTAGAATCCGTTCTCGAGAAACTTACCGATGAAACACAGGTTAGTAAACATAAACGACGCGAACCATGTTTAATAATTTTCTTGCATATTGTATAATTTTGATGTCGTTCATTTCAATTTTTAGTTTTAAAACTGTTGTGATGTATTGTCCCACATCAGTTAAGTATATAGACATTGATCCCATTTATATGCTGTTGAGCAATCCTAAAACTTGATTTCCATTTTGGGATTAGTTAGATCCAAACCCATATTTGATAACAACGTTTTCATTTATTATAGGTTCTTGCGAGATGCGAAGGATTTCCACAGAAGAAACTTGAAGCAATTAGAATGGCTGTTGCATTATACTCGAAGCTTCATGGTATCATCACTGAACTACAGAATTGGAAGATAGAGCCTCCAGTGAACCAACTTCTCGACAAAGTTGAACGTTACTTCTCGAAGGTAAGTTAGTTTCTTTGGATTATATTTTTTTTTTGTTTATCGAATGATTTACTAAAAACACATTAAATAACAAACAGATCAAAGGAGATATCGATGCATTGGACCGAACCAAAGACGAAGAGACCAAAAAGTTCCAAAGTCACAACATCCACTTTGATTTCAATATCCTTCTCCAGATTAAAGAATCCATGGTTGATATCTCATCAAATTGCATGGAACTAGCATTAACGGTACTTAACAAAACCTTTAAAAATTCTCGTCGAGTTTTTGAAATACAAAAGAATTATTTTATATTATGTTATGTTACATCATTATATATATATATAATTACAAGTCCATTTCACATGATATCGGAATCTGGTTATTCTCAATTTGAATATTTTGATATTGGATTGAATATGAACGTGAAAGTGAATGTTATATAATGTTGTCTCATATGAGTTATAACATAAATCATAAATTCATTCATATGAACGATTAATGAGTATTGAATTGATTTTTGGATTGAGTTAGGTCTAAACGCATTTGAGAAACCAACTTTTGCTGAGCTTTCTTGATTAATCTCGCAGGAGAAACGATAGATTATACCCTAAACCCTAAACTCTAAACCTTTTGCTAAATTTTCTTGATTAATCTCGCAGGAGAAGCGAGAGAATATACCCTAAACCGTAAACTCTAAACCCTTTTGTTGAATTTTCTTGATTAATCTCGCAGGAAAAGCGAGAGGCAAAGCACGCAGAGGCAACAAGCAAAGTAGAGGCAAAACCAAATGTGAAAAAGACGATCGGTTGTGCGAAAATGTTGTGGAGGGCATTCCAGTTTGCATTCAAAGTTTACACATTCGCAGGAGGGCATGACGATCGAGCTGATCATCTAACGAGAGAGTTAGCACATGAGATCCAAACTGATTCTCAGAACCCTTGATTTCAGAGCTCTATTTTGTTCCCTTCTTCAAATTATTGCATATCTTTGGTGTTCGAACTATTTCGAACGAGGGAAAAGATTGAAATAATATATGAAGAGACTAAACATAAATAAGTTAACACTATTGTTTGAGCTTGTATTTTTGACTTTAACAAAAAATTAAAAAAAATAAAAAAATAAAAAAAGAAATAGGAAAATTTTAGAGGTTGTTCCCGGGAGCTCCAATATGCAGAGACTCTTATGAGGAAGAAAAAAAATTGAAACACTTTAAGTATCATTGCGTTTCAACAATATGTATTATTTGCTTTATTATATATATATATATGTAAGATTTTTGCTTTGTAAAAATAATTCAAAGTTTATAATGTATTACCGTAATAATCACTCTCCAAATTGAAGTATTTCAAAGATTCCTCGTGCTTATCTTATATATACTAAAGCAGATGTCAAAGTGAATAGTAAAACAACACACATGTCATGTTTTCCGTCTTTAGATTTTGTTATTTTTATGTGTTAAACATTTATTGGCCATTAGATCAACATTTTTACTATTTGGGGAAAGGTTATTTTTTAACCCTCGGATCTACAAGTTTTGATGATTTTAACCGTCCATTCTTTATCTACTCTCTCTCCTCTTCCCAAAATCTAAATCTAGTTTTTCTCCTCTTTTCGTTCACCCTTTTCACTACAAAAGAACGTGTGATTTCCAATGGAAAGGGCAACGAATCCGTCCGTTGGACACATTTACCAACGGATTTCAACGGATTTGGTGAAATTTTCAACGGGCAAAAATCCGTTGCAATCCGTTACAAGTTCCAACGGAATTGGAACGGATATTATCCGTTGCAATGTCTGTTGCAATCCGTCGCAAATTTTAACGGAGTGTAACAGATTACTTCCGTTGGCCTCGTCCGTTGGAAGGTCCGTTAGAAACCGGGGAAAAGGATTCCAACGGGCGTCCGTTGCACTGTCTAACGGATGACCGTTAGAAATAGCAACAGATGGCCGTTGATATTGTAAATTTCGAGGTTCAACTGTCGAATTAAATTACCGCGCAAGAGCAACGGGCATCCGTTGCACATTCCAACGGATGTCCGTTGAAATATTTACTATATATATTGAAACCTAGGCTTACCCCAAAGCATCAATAAAAACCATCTTAATATCTATTATTGAATCCAATACCACTTTGATAAATTGTTTCACCGCCGGGATCGGGAAAAGGATTCCCGATGGTGTTACAATTCATAAAGGTTGTTTTGAATTCGATAATAGATGTAAAGATGTCGATTGTAAAGTTAGACTTACCTCAAATATCTCAATGTCTAATGTCGAACCTAAAACGCCCTTCTGAAACTGTTTCACCGCCAAAACCGGGAAAGGAATCCAGACGGTGATTCAGTTTAAGAGGGGTGTTTAGGTTCGATAATAGACGTAAAGATGCCGAGTGTAAACCTAGTGTTACCTCAAATCATAGGTTCGACAAATATCTCAATGTCTAATGTCGAATCTAAAACACCTTTCTGGAACTGTTTCACCGTCGGAACCGGGAATTGGAATCCAGACGGTGGTTCAGTTTAAGAGGGGTGTTTTTGGTTCGATAATAGATTTAAAGATGTTGATTACGGTTTTTGTTCACTATTACACATCGAAATTAAATGAATTATACTTATGAAATCGTAATTCATAACATCTAAATATTATAATATGAAAAAAATAACGAAGTTGTAAGCACTTGCAGTAGGCATTAACCCTTTGGTTAAGATTTCAACGGGCATCCGTTGGAATTGGCAACGGATGACCATTACAAGTTGCAACGGATACCCGTTGGAATTGTTAATATCGAGGCTGCCGGTTGAAATTAATTCATGTGAACCTTCTTCAACGGTCATCCGTTGCAACTTCCAACGGATGACCGTTGGAAATGTCACTATTTAGATCATACCATAGAATGCATCAAACCATCAATAACAAAAACATTTTCAAAAAATGTCGTCGTCTTTGAATCGAAATATATATAGATCAAGAGAATGGATGTATAGAAGAAAAGATCCTTTAACCGAAGAGATAACACAATAATTCTTACACGGATTGGAGCAATTCATGAGTTTTGCATCGATGCAGCCTTTGTGTCAAGAACGCGGGACAATGTTATGTTCATGCAAAAGATGCAAAAACATGAAGTATCGAAGTCAAGAAATTGTTTGCAAACATCTTTATAAGGTGGGTTTCGTTGAAAATTACAAAATTTGGGTTTTTCACGGTGAAAATTGCGGTGTTAGACACGATGCACAAGTTCAACGAAATGAAGAAGTTATTTATGAAGCATCAACGACCAATCCATATGTGGAAATGGTGTCAGATGCTTTTCCTAGAGCTGTTAATGAACAAACGTTTTTCCTATAGCTGTTAATGAAAAAACGCATGAAGAGATGTCGAACATCGATGCACGTCGATTCTTCAACCTATTGGATTTAGCGAAACAACCTATATATGAAGGTTGTCGTGAAGGTCAGTCTCGTTTATCTTTATCTTCAAGATTGATGAGTATTAAAACAGACTACAATGTGGCTGAAAATTGCATGGATTCATTTTGCAAAACGATGCGAGAATATTTACCGGAAAATAATCAAGCTCCTGATACATACTATGAAACAAAGAATGTGTTAAAAGATTTGGGAATGCCACATGAGAAATATCCCAGTCTCGTTGGTTTGAAGGTGATGCTTTTTAAATGTTAGTGGTTTGACCCAACCATAGGACGTGGAATACTAAAAAACTGTTGGGGAGGAATTGACATCAACCCGGCACGACAATATGGTAAGTATGATTCATTCATCACAATAGATCAAGCATATCAAGCATGTTACGTGCAATATCCAACAACATTGAAACGTCGAAGAGAGGAGTGGTGGGTCGTAGTAAAGATAAGCTCTGATGATAAAGAAGATGCATTGCAACCCAATCATCCGCAGCCGATTCGCTTAATTAATACAGATCGCGAGGAGATTCTTGCGAGAAATGACATAGACGGAGAACTCATACGCGATTATGAAGACGTTGAACCGGAAGATGCTGAAGATGAAAACGGCGATGAATTCAATGAACAAGCAAAGGAAGACTCACCCATCGATGAATCTACTGAAGAAGAAATTTAAATACAATATGTGTAATAAATGTAGACGATGTGATGTAAATGAATTGTAATGTTCATAATGTGTAATCGAACAATAGAAATGTTAATGCAATCGAATAGGTTATGTAAACGATGTATTAAAACATAGAATTATCGAATACCAACGGGCATCCGTTGCAAATTGGTAACAGATGCCCGTTGATACACGAATTAGCCCCTGACACTTAGCAAAATTTTCAAAGTTTTCCACAATTTCCAACGGCTGTCCGTTGGTAATGTGTAACAGATGCCAGTTAGAAATTTTCCAACGGGCATCCGTCGGTACTTTGTAACGGACACCCGTAAAAATATTTCTAACGGTCGTCCGTTACAATTTTCTAACGGAGGGCCGTTGGAACTTTTCTAACGGACATCCGTTAGAAAACACCAGCGGAAGCCCGTTAGTCTAGGTAATGATGCCTACCCTAGTTTGTAGAGATTTCCAACGGGCATCCGTTGGAAATTCTGACAGATGCCCGTTGCGACGGCAGACGAGCCGCCATTTAGTCGTCCGTTGCCTCGGGAGCAAGCATTCCCAACAGGCATCCGTTAGAATTTCCAACGGATGCCCGTTGGAAATGCAGAACGTCACGTCAATTTAATCCTTTCATTGCGATGACATACTTTTCAATGGGCATCCGTTGGAAATTCTAACGGATGCCCGTTGGAAATTTCGATATATATAAACCCGTTGAACAGTTCTTATTTCAACACAAATCACAAACCAACACAAATCACAAACTCGATCCACCCACAAATAGATAGTTTTCTTAGAGAAATGATGAGACCGAGGCATTTTATAGGTCAAGGGGATTTATTGGCTGGTTCCGCGGAGCTCCTCCCCCACCGCCACCACCACCATATCGTCCTCCGTCACCAGAATCGGCATCGCCGATATCTGATGACGATGACGATATGATAGATATCGATTCATTGATCGATGATTTCGATGGGCGTCTAACTATTCGATCATCGATCCAGAACATTCTCCAGGGATGTTATGGTAAAAAATTTAATATTTTGATTTGCTTTATCATATGTTATAGATATTATCTAACTTTGTGTTGTTGATTTGCTGGTTTGATGTTGATGATGTATTCAAACACACCAACAACCTCATCATACAAGGGTCCTTACAGGACGAATTGTACTACTCCTGGCAAGTTACGCTAGAAGTTGTGCGCCAACGATGGTGGCGCACTTTTATTGTAAGTTTTTTTAATTAAATTTCAACTTTTTAGTTATATATACTATAAAACTAACACTTTTATAACTTTGTTTGCAGCACTCATACAGATGGAAGCAAAAGGATACGTTGCGCATCTACACAGCATGGATACGTGACATGCAGGTTCGGATGCGCCTAATGATGAACGGTGCGAAACGCATCTACTACGCCAATAATAGCAAACCAAGATGGGCAACAGAAGCGGTCTTCAGCAAAATGATTCAGCATTGGGAGTCCCCTGATTTCAAGGCCAAGAGCGAGAAGGCCAAAAAATGTCGCTACGGTGAGAAGGTTCTCAGAGATGGTCCGCATCGCCATACTTCGGGATCAAAATCCTTCCCGAAACGAAGAAAAGAATTGGTAAAATTTTCTTTATTTAAATTTTTTTATTTAAATATTTATCTAACTACATTTATTTTTCATTATGACTCTTCTTGAAGTGGTATTAGAAACCCAACCCCATGCGAAGCCCGTTGTTGGGGAAGAGGCCGACGAACCCGAACTCGTCGATCCTCGAGCGGAGCGAACCGTGCGAGCTGTGATATTTTTCATTATAGATGCAACGGATAGGAAGAGAACCGACTCTTCTTGAACTGGTATTAGAAACCCATGCCAAGAAGAAACCGGTTGTCGGGGAAGAGGCAGACGAACCCGAACTCGTCGCCCGAACTCGTCGATCCTCGAGCGGAGCGAACCGTGCGAGCTGTGACCGAGAAGATCACACAACAATCTCAAGCTTGCGGTTCAAGCCCCGACGACCTCAGTCCTTTACGAAAGAACAAAATTTATTTAGAGGTAAAAATTTATTATTTTATTTCTTGATTATTAATAAAATAATTTGTTAAATCTAACGTTACTTTTTTTTTGTAGTCGGTGAGACCGTATAAGGGACGTCTATACGGTCTAGGAGTGCTTCAAAAGGATATCGTCGAGGACGCCACGACGGTACCTCCCATAGTGCAAGAGAGTTTTTCGCAACAACGGCAGATCTAGGAGCACGAAGCCAAAGTTCAACACTTGGAGAGCGTCATCGAGTTGATGGGGAAAGGGAAGGAGGGGATCAACGTCGCAGCAGCCAGAATCGGGTCCCGATTAAGATGCAACGCCATCTCGAGGTGATGGCGATCATAGAGACGATATCGACCCTGCCGATTTAAACGAAATCTAATAGGGTAGATTAACGTAGTTTTAGTTTTAGTTTTTTGTGAACAATTTAATATTTTAATTAAAAACTTTTTTATTTTAAAAAATATTTTTAATTTTAAAAATTTTATTTTCTTTTATTTTTTTCAAGTGTTCCAACAGATGCCCGTTGGAAAATCTAACGGGCATCCGTTGGACTCTATTTTCCTGTCAAATGGTAACGGACGGCCGTGGCCCTTTCGCGCCATTTGGCAACGGATGCCCGTTAGAAATTTAAATTCCTGCTCATTTTTCCCGCGTGAATAGCAACGGATGCCCGTTGGAAGGCTAAATTCCCGCACATTTTCCCCGCGTGGATGGCAACGAACGTCCGTTGAAAGTTGTAACGGGCGCCCATTGCCCTTTTCCAACGGTCGTCCGTTGCAAGTTTGCAATGGTCATCCGTTACAGAACATTCCAACGGGCGTCCATTACCAACTTTCCAACGGAGTCGTCCGTTACAATGTTGCAACGGATGTTTTTCGTTGGAAGGCCGTTGCAAATTGCAACGGATCGGAATTTCCAACGACCGATTCCCAACGGACGGGAATCCGTTGTCATCCGCTGGAAAGAGCCCTTTCCAACGGAATTTAGGCTTTTTCCAACGGATATGTACGTTTGGAAAATGCATATTTATTTGTAGTGTTTCTTTCTCTCTCCTCCTCCAAAACCTATAACCATTTTTCTTATCTCTCCTTTGATAAACTGTCTACCAGGCCAGGCGGTGAGAGAGACGAGTCGAGGCGGGTGAGGGAGATGAGGCGCGGGGTGCTGGGAGGAGGTGAGGCGCATGGTGCTGGGAGGAGGCGAGGCGTAGGGTGCTGGGGAAGGCGAGGCATAGGGTGCTGGGGGAGGCAAGGCGGGTGAGGAGGGGCGTGGCGTGGTGCTGGTGGAGGCGAGGCACGAGGTGTTGGGGGAGGAGAATCGCGGGTTGTTGGAGGAGACGAGGCACATGTGGAGAGGAGGCGCAGGTGTTGGGGAAGGCGATGCGAGATGGGGTGTTTGGGGAGGCGAGGGGGGGTGGTCGGGGGAGGCGAGACAGGGGCGATCGAGACTGAGGCGGGCAGCACACAATTGATGAAAAAGAAAAAAATGACAAAAGAGAAAGAAGAAAGAGGAAGAAGGAAGGAGGAAGAAGAAGAAAGAGAAAAGAAAAAAGAAGAAGAAATGACGAGATTGAACATTAGGATTTTATTATTGATATTAATATTAATTTTTTATTTTGTTGTGTAAATATGAAAAAAATTAAAAATATCAATTTCAATATTGTTAAAATAATTATATATATAAATAAATATATATTTAAAAATTTATGATTTTATAGTTTATAATTTGTTCATTTTTTATTCTATTTTTTTGTTTTATGGTTTGAGTCTATCTAACATGAATATTTTTTAAAAATAAAATTCGATTTGGAATAAATGAGCTATTTATATCTTCTATGAATTGAATTAATTTATATTGAATTTATATATGTTTTTAAATTATTTTTTGTTTTGCAATTGATGGGAGATCTTATTTTTTAGAGAAAAAACTTTTTTTGGAAGATTTAAAATCAATACTAAATAAAGTCGTATTTGATTTTTTTTATTTGTCATGAGACTGTTAAATCTTTTTTTTATATTCATAATTATAAACTCTTCACATGAAAACTTTAGTAAGTTATTTTTTAAGATTCTCTATACGACAACAGAATATGTGTAGTGGTTTAAAAAAAAAACCAAACTAAATCCTCCAAAATAATTGAAGTCATAATAATTATGTCTCCAAAAAAAAATTTCAATCTATGTAAAATTTAGAAAGATAATTCCAGTTTCATTACTAATATAAATATATTAGTCTAAATGTTTTTAAGTTTTTCCATTTTTTCTATGCATGTATGTTTCATTATAATAAATACAAAATGATACAATATTTTACAATGTTATTAACTTCAACCGCCACAACACGGCAAGCTAAACCTATCAAATGCATCGTGAAACACTCCTTTATCGCAGGGAAGAGGTACCATGAAGGAGGGAAGAGGAACCACGAAGGTTAATCCCGCTCGATTTCAGCAATTTGGTGACACTCAATTGGAATGTGGTCCAAGCCTACGACGAAAGACGAAGATTGTTTGCACCATTAGACCTTCGACAAACACACGGGAAATGATACGCGTCTATTGGACGATTTGGGTAGGTATAATGAATCGGAAGAAGGCACTGCGAGATCTTCATTCGAATAGGGTAGAGAGGTTGGAACCATTTTAGTCACTTCCATCATGTTCTCAACTTCCTTGCCATGGGCTGATAATAGACACATATCCATCACTTTCTAATCTTGAGGAGATGATTTGGGGCAAATACAATGAATTTGAAGAGAAATTTAAGAGAGTTATTTTAATGTAAATACCGAAGGTCATCAAGTAAAGAGAAGATGAAGAGTAGGAAAAGAAAAATACGTAAAAGGAAGAGGAAAACATTCGATGTGAATAATGGAAGATTTTTTTCTCTTCTCTATTGACGTGATAGCACAAAAGATCAGAAAAAACTTCTTAATTTCTTATATTTTTATTTATCATTTTTATTAATTTTATAATATCTAATTTTCTTTAAAAAGACATTTACAACCAAAAAGCTTCGGTGTCATAACATCACTCACATTCTTCCCAACAAATTAATAATAATGATAATAATAATTAATATACGTGAAATTAATAAAATATACGTGGAAGTTTTTGTTAACATAATAAAATCCACTCTTTTTTATATCTCTTCTATTGTTTTATGTTTCTTATAATTTTATTTCTCGTTCTTTTATTAATTTACAAAATATATTTTTTTGGTGTTAAAAAAGATCTTTACAACCAAAAAGCTTCAATCATATCCCTCGCATTCTTTACCCAAAAAGTTAATAATAATAACAATAATAATAATAATAATAATAATAATAATAATTTGGTTGTTAATAGTATTTTGGATGATTTAAAGGTTATTAATTTTTATTAAAAGTTATATATATTTAAGTTAAAAAAATTTAGATTTGGATACAAATATCTATATATCCAACAAATATTTATATTTATAAATATTTAAATTTATAAATATAAATAAAAAATCGGAGTATTTATGAAATATAAATACTAATATAAATAAACGAAAATGTATAAATATTTGTTTGATCTTAATTTATATATATATTTAATTTTAAAAAAACTCCAAAAAAGCAAGTCAAAAGCTTGGGAATGGAGGAATTAGTTTCCTTAGACGTGTCCTCTTAGATTTATTCTATGCTTTATTAAGACTGCCTTTTTGACAAGTGACTCTTCATAAAGATTGTATCTTTACACTTCTTCATTTCCTTTTGCCTTTTTCTGTATGTAATCAGAAGAAGAAGAAGAAGAAGAAGAATTACTTCTTTTGGGGTTCGTGGCTATGGCGTCTGCTTTGGTTCTGCTTTTGGTGTTCGTGTTTGATCTCGTAGCTTTTGCCCTCGCTGTTGCTGCAGAGCAAAGAAGAACCACCGTCAGTCTCTCTCTCTCTCTCTCTTCTCTTTCACCCACCATTTTCTTGTTTTGATTCTTATAAATCGTTTAATCTTTCTCAGTAAATCTGTTTTTTTTTTCTATGATTTCAACATTTTCTATCTAGTTTCCTCAGTTTCATCTGTCTGTTGCTATTTCCTGAAAACCCATAAGGGGGTCAGGTCATACCACTAGATCTGTTGAACAAAGCAAGGCTTAGAATTTATGTATTCTGAAAAGTTGCTTGAGACATGAAGAAAAAGGTTAATCAGTATCTCTTCAATCTTCATAAAAGCTAATTTTTTTTTGTTAACTTGGCTGAATCAAAAGCGAAATTATAAAATTGGGTATCCATGGTTATGGTTCTTAGACATGTTCATGCTTGTTGTTCTACTGATGAAGAACAAGATAAGCTTGTCTCTTTAATAAGGGTTTCATCGGTAGAAGAAAAAAGAAAGACTTTTAGGGTTTGACAGGTGTAGATGCGGTGTTTGCGTTTGGCGGCATTTATGTGAGTCATTGGTGGCGTTTGTTTGAATGGTACACTCAATGCTATTGCGACTAGAAGCCAAGCTAATTGTAGAAATTATAATAAATTTAAAAATTAAAAAATTATAAAAATATTTAAATATACAATATATATACATATATATGTATAAATATACGAGGGTATTTTGGTAATTTTATTCAAAACGTAAATATAATGCAACATAATTTTAGATTTTTAAAAAAATTTGCGTTTCGGTGCGTTTTCGGGCGACTGCGACTCCACCGGTCGGTTTTAATGTCGTCAAAAAACGTAGTCGCCATGTTTGCGTTTGGGTGCGACTCCAGGACTCAAGGTCTTAATCAAGACATGACCATGAAGGTTTTCTTCTTTTCCTTTCTTGTGATTCTAAAGTTCTTGCTGTGGATGGTGTCTTGTTTCAGTGGCGAATTGTTGTGGAAGGAGAATCAAACTACTGTGAATATGATAAAGATATTGCAACAGGGCTTGGAGTAGGTGCATTCCTCATCTTATTAGCGAGTCAACTCATTATAATGGTGGTGAGTCGATGCTTATGTTGTGGAAGAGCTTTGACACCGAGTGGATCTAGATCATGGGCAATCGTTCTTTTCATCACTGCCTGGTATGTGATTTCATTTTCCTTCTTTCTTTAACTCACATTTTGGTACAAATGTGAACTTCAACTTGTTCGAATCGAGAATGAAATTCGCTTTTGCTGATTATACGAATCCCGAAAAACTAGCTTAAGTTAACGAGTTGGATTCAGAATATCGATGCGTAGAAGTAGGAAAAATACGATGAAATTAGCATTGTTGTTGAGTGAATGGAGGATTAGAACCAATACTAAATGCTTGATTATGCCATTTCGATGAATAAAATTTCAGATTTTTCAAATTGTTCAGTACTTTTTCTTATGTGTTTTGACTGTCTGAAATGTTAAAACTAAGATTAAGATCTAATTACAGATTTTATCAGCAGAAAGCTCAAATTCTATCAGGAACGGAGAAAAACCTTTACAAGAAAGATTCTTTTTTTTTTTTTGAAAAAAAGTTGAAATCAGAATTTGAAAACAAAATCTTAGAGAACTTCATGAGTGGGAAAATCAGATGAATTGAGTTAAGTGTTGAAGAGAAAGAGAGAGAAGAGATGAACCTCAGAAGCAGAAGCAAAGATAAATGTTGAATCAAATCCTCAATTTCTCCCCATTAGTAACCTTGTTTGAGTCTAAATTAATCCTAAAAATAGTTTAAGAGTTTAGTATTATTCAATATAAAAATTCATGATTCATATCTTAGCCGATATAGAACATCGAAACATACCCATGTTTACGGTTTTTGTTGTTAAATATGGCTTTGAGTCTAAATTAATCCTAAAGATAGATCAAGAGTTTAGGATTATCTAATAACATAAATATAAAAGTCCATAATTTATATATAAGAGTCCGTAATTCATGTACTAGCCGATGTAGGACAACACAACATACCAGTATTTGCGGTTTTTGCTGTTACCCAATAACATATATAAAAGTCCATAATTTATGTACTAGCCGATATGTGACAACACAACATAATATAACATTTGCGTTTTTTTACGTTATGGGTTTGGCTTATAAGGAAGAGAAAACTTTCTCGGATTTTCTTCTTTGTCGTATTTTCTTAGAAAGATGAGGGATTTCTTTCTCTCCGTCTTAGAAGGATGACATGGTTTCAGTGGAAACTGATAGAATATGTAAAACAAATTATGTAAATCTTAATTAAACTGAGTCTTGTCAGTATATATCAGATGATTCAATAGATTTGAATGATATTGCAGGGTCTTCTTCTTCATAGCAGAGGTGTGTTTACTCGCGGGATCTGTAAGAAATGCTTACCACACGAAGTATCGTGTCTACTTAGGCAGTCACGCTCCGTCGTGCAAATCATTGAGGAAAGGCGTCTTTGGAGCCGGAGCCGCATTCATAGTTCTCACAGGCATAGTCTCAGAGTTGTATTATGTAAGCTATTCAAGAGCAAAGGACTTTCAAGCTCCTAGAGAACCCGGTATTCGGATGAGCAGCCTATAGAACTTTCCTTTAATGGTAATAGATTCTTGAATCTTAG
This sequence comes from Gynandropsis gynandra, assembly GCA_036759665.1. Lineage (NCBI taxonomy): Eukaryota > Viridiplantae > Streptophyta > Magnoliopsida > Brassicales > Cleomaceae > Gynandropsis > Gynandropsis gynandra. Next base: position 4,121,826 of record CM071864.1, read on the forward strand.
GGTGATTTTCATTTTCTTTCCTTAAATGGTAAGAGATTCTTGAATCTTAGGATTGTTTTCTTTCCTTTAATGCTAAGTGATTCTTGAATCTTAGGGTGATCTTTTTTTTCCTCTAATACTAAGAGATTCTTGAATATTAGGGTGATCTTTCCTATAATAGTAAGAGTTTCTTGAAGCTTAGGATGATTTTCTTTCCTTTAATGGTAAGAGATTCTTGAATCTTAGGATGATTTTCTTTCTTTTAATGGTCAGAGATTCTTGAATCTTAGGATGATTTTGTTGTTCGAAATAATATTATGTGTATTTTTGTTGTTGAGTTTGTCTTGTTTGTAAGAACCTTAAAAAGTGTTATTGTGATTGCATTGTTTGGATAGATGTGAATTTGTGAGTGCAGTGTTTTCCTTGTTCATATCTTAGTTGCTTTGGACTTTGTGTTTTCATTTTGTTTTATGTCTTTTTTTTAGAAATAATTAAAATTTTAAATTTGATAATGAAATTGGTATCATAGCATAAGTATTAATAATATGTTTTTTCGTTTATAAAATTATGTATTCATTTTATTTTAAAAAAGGTTAATTTCCATGAAATTTGGAAAAATATGATAAACATTTGTTTTCAAAATTTTAAAAGTTTGTTATAAATGATTTTAAATCATATTTTTGTATATTTATTTTTATGATCGTCTAAATTAGGGGTGCGTATTTCGGGTAATCCAGACCGATTCAGATCGAATAATCCAACCCATGAGATATATAGGTTAATAATGTCAAGATGGGTCGGGTTTAATGGGTTAACTCAAACCAACCCATTTAAAATGAAAATGGGCTATAGTTAAATGGGCCAAAAATCAAATGGGCTAAATGGATTTTAGACCCATTTATACTCCTTTTAATGGGCTAAACCCATATAACCCGTTAGCCCATTTATCACATTCAAATCATGTTCTCTCCTCTCCTGTTCTCTCACGTTCCTCTCTCACTCTGCTGTTTTTTCGCCGGCGGTGGTTCCTCTGTTTCTCCGTTTAACCCTCTGTCCGGTGGTTGGGTCGCTCGCTCCAGTCGCTCGCTCCGGTGTTTGGGCCGCTCGTTCCGGTGGTTGGGTCGCTCGATCTCTCTCCATCCCATCTCTTCTCTCGACGAATCTCTCTGCCTCCTTCTTCGGCCTCCCTCCCGTTAGGTACCACCTCCTATCCATCGTTTCATGTCTGGAAATTGGTCGTTTTGTCGGAGATGGATTCACTTATCGCGGGTTTGATCGATGATTTGTCTTCTGGATTGTTCGTTGGGTTAAAAAATTTTCAGGATTGTGTTCCTCTTTGTGAATCTGTGTATATGCGATATATAGAGAGAGAGAGAGGGGAGAGAGAGTAAAGGGCAAAGAGAGAATGTTTTTTTTGCGTCTTTCTGGGCGATGGATGTATATGCGTTGAGCGTCACTAGTATATGGTCCCGATGAAAAGAATGAAACAATATAAGGATAAAACAAAACAATAAAATGTTCTAAAAGCGTCAAGAAATTATACGATATCGATGAAAGAATGCAATAGAACAATAAAATTTTAATCGTTAAAATTTAGAACAAAAAATGCGGTTAGACGGTCGACTGATGTTAGCGGTTAGACGTTAGAATGATGTTAGCGGTTAGACGGTAGAATTTAGCTCCGACAACAAATGGACGAACGGTTCCAAGAATCCGACAGACGCGTTGAACAAGCACTAAAGGAGGCGGAACTATTAAGAAAAG
>CM071864.1:4123829-4136988 GCA_036759665.1 Gynandropsis gynandra
TTTGGAGACGGCACGAGCCGTTTCCAAATTTGGAGACGGTTTGTTGTCCGTTTCCAAACCCAGGGACCGATTGGGGACTACTTTTCCGGTCCCTAATTAGGGACGGATTGGAGACTAAAATTTCCGTCCCTAATTAGTAACGGATTAGAGACTGAAAAAAATTTTGGAGTCGCGATTGGATACTACCACTGGTCGTCTCTAATCCGTCTCTAAATTGGTTTAGGGACGGATTGGGAACCGATTTTTCGGTTCCTAAAACCTGTTTTTCTTGTAGTGACCCGACATTGTCAATTTCTCTTCATCTAAATATATATCCAAAATTATTTTTCCTTATTCGTTCGCCTCATAAATATCATCAAATTTATAGTAATTTTATAACGATAATATGAGAAATGGAAGATTATCATGATATTGTAATTAGAGTCGTACGTGAGAAGAGAAAACAAATAGAGCATATTCTTGTAAACATATAATTTTTTATTTAAATGATAGATTAAGAAATGTTACGAATTTTAAATTAAATTCAATTGTCAGTTTTTTCATATTTTTATGTTGGTATGTTATATATAGAATAAATACATAAATTCTTATAATTAATTTCATATTAAACATGATATATGTCTCATAATGGATAAATTATGTAAAAATGAAGAAAAAATTAATATATAATACTAATATTTTAAAATCAATTAATATATTTCTATTAGATTATCCAGAAGTAAGTATACAATTTTAAAATTTTTAACAAAAAAACTAAGTAGTACAATTTCTGAGAGAAGGAAATTATTTTTATTTATTTATCATTATTATTTTTGTTGCGCTAAAATAATGATTTGGTTATAAATATGTTGGCAGATAGATCATCAAAACTTCGTGCGTAGTAAAAAAAAAATTTGTTTTTGGGTGTAATGATAAAACAATAAATGATCTTTTCAGTGCCTTTTAACACAAATTTAATGGGTAACAAATTAATTAAAATGTAAAGAAGAAATATTACAAAAGATGCAAGAATGAGACAAAAGCTGATGAATAATACTTCCTTCTTCAATCCAAAGCTTTCGACTTTCTCTATTCCACAAATGAAGAGCAAAGCTGTTTCTTCTAATGTATTCAAGCTTTTGTCTTACCCATTTGGCTTCACTTTCGTTCTTCGCCGCTCTATAAAACCCTTTGATTCGATTCCAATCCACTGGATAAAACGCCGAAGGAGGCAATACATTGAAATTCAATGTGTTCTTCTGATTGATTTTGGTGACTACTCTTGACACAAGATATGGACCATTATGTCCCCATTTGTTTCCATTAAACGTTTTCGAGAATTCATCAATGAACCCTTTAAGCAATGGATGATTCTTATCGAAGATTAACACTGCGTTGTTCAGTCTGCTCCATTTTCTTGTCGTTGAATCAACAGTTTGTGCTCCAATGGCGTTTCGAAGAATCGAGAAGCTCTTGAGAATTATAACGTCTGTGTCTAAGTATATGCCACCGTATTTGTATAGAAGAACGAGTCTTAGAAGGTTTGAAAGATTCTGTTCCACTGGAATCACTCCTGGATTGATTCTTCCTCGCTTTAAACCTTCAAACCAAGATTCTGCAGATGTGTTTTTGAATATGTAATCGAAATCTGGTTTAATGGCAATGACTTTCAGACCTTTATCTGAAAAGGGTTTCAAGATTTGACTTCCTTTTTCACAGTCTAATGAATCTGAAACCATGATCAAGCAGCCATTTGGGTGTGATTTGAATAAGCTTTCGATAGCGAATATCTCTCGTTTTCCAAAAGATTCGATTGAAGAGATCCAAGTCATGAAGAACCGTAATTCGCATGAAGATTTTGATACGAAAGTCTTCACCTTTCTACTGAATCTTCGTGATTTTCGTGTTCTTGTTGATTTCAGTATGAACTTCTTCTTGACCCTTCTCTCTATTCTCGTAGATGAACCTTCTGTCTTCTGAATTATTTGTGAATCATTCTTCAAAACTGCTGGTGGGTTGTTTTCTTTCACCGCAAGTAACAATGATGATGATGATGTAGTAGAAGAAGAGTTCATCATGGGATCTTCATGAAGTACCAGTTGATTAGGTAAGAAGAAGTGTTCCTCAACAACTGAAATAGCAGGATCATGAATATGAAAATAGAAAACAGAAAAACTATTGTAGATTAAGAGAAGGAGAAGGAGAAGACCAAGAAGAGAAATGGGCAAACAGCAAATTAAAGAAAGGATGAATCTTTTGATTCTCTGCAACAAAAACAAGAAGAAGATATCATTATGATCATCATCATTATCATCGTCATCATCATATGATTTTGTTGTCTGAATCTGATGCATCTTTGTCAGAGAAAGCTTCACCATTTGCAAGAACTAGCTGAAAACTTGGGTCTTCTCTTTTGCCTTGTTCCACAGAAGAAACATTTTCATTATTATATGAAGAAACATGCATCATATGACAATTCTATGTTTTACTTTGGAAATAAATAAATAAATAAATGAGATGTCTATGATTATATATATATATATATATATGTGTGTGTGTTTTATATGTATGTTAATACATTAAAAACATTGCCAAAAGGGTGTTGGTCAAAAGACTTAAGGGAAATTAGGAACAAAAATTTTGGATTTTATATTTTTTCCATAATGATAACGTTTAAACTTCATTGACGAAGATTAACCCATTTCTACTTTCAGTACCTCTAAAACTGAGCAAATGAAATTATGCTATTTCTTATTTACTTATCCAATTTTAAATACATAGTTAATTTTATCTGAATTATATACCACATTTCATTTTTTTAACATATTAAATATACATGATTTTATAAATAAAAAAATCTAGATATATATTTATTAGAAGTTATCTTAAGATTATAAGATAATATATATATTGTATTAGTTGGATTTTTTAATAAATTATATTGAATTAGAACGATACAATAGAAGTTCGTATAAATTGGATAAGGGTAGTCGTCTATACAAGACAATATTTAAAAAAAATATATAATAATTCACGAAACTTTTCCAAAAAGACAGAAAATATATAAATTATTTTTATATTTATTAATAAATTTGCTTATTTTATAATAATATGTAAACTAACATTTTTCTATTCAAACAATACATGAATTAAAATAATTTTATTAAATAATATATAAATTTTTAAAATTAATTAGTTTTTTAACCAACGATTGTATTGTAAATTATTTTAAAAATTATTTTAAAAATAATTTTAAAGTTTATATATTATTATAAAATGATATGTTAATTAAAATATTTTTGAATTAATAAATAAATATAAAAATATTATTTTATAATAATTTAAAATAAATTCAATTGTTTTTTGAGATTTTATCTAGCATATTTTTGTCTAGTTAATTTTTTTTCCTTCGTGTATATATTACAAAGACGGGTTGTCACAAAATTATTTTGTGTATTAATTATTTTAATGCAAATTGAACTTTTTTTTATCTCCTGCCTGTCCTTTTGATACGAAGACTTTTCGACCGTCGTTTAGATTATTCTGAGAGAATAATATTGTCATCAACGATTATACAAATATATATATATATATATATATATATATTATGAGAGGCAATTGGTTTAATATGCGTTTATTTTAACAACAATAATGGACTGACCATACGCTATAATAAGGTTGTTGAATGTATTTCCAAAAAATAAAAATAAAAGAAGCTGATATGGATTAAGCAACATGTCAAAATTCATTCAAATAATGGTCCGAATATACCGGAGCATGTGCAATCCAAATCTTTTTCTTTTAAAATTCGAGAAATTTATTTACATTAATACAAAATAATCCACAGAATAATATCATGTTGAATTATCCAAACTAGAGCAACAATTTAAAATTGGTTTATACTGTTAAATTATAAGTTATATTTAGAATATTATTTTGCTATCTTGCATGATTTTAGAATAACAAATACCTTGAATTATATCATATAAATTAAACTAATGTATATTTAAAAAAATTCATCTAATTTATACATCATTTATATGATATTATCTTAAATATTTAGAATACAATACAATATACAAAATGACATGTAAATTCGATCAATTATATAATTTACAAATATATCATAGATTTAATAACTAGAGATCATATATCATATAAAATTTAACTAATGTATATAAAAAATGAATTTATCTAGTTTATACATCCCTTTATACTATATCATCATATAAGTTAGATCAATCATATAATTTATAGTAAAATAATTATCATAGATTTAGTAACTACATGAATTTGTACGAGATCATATACTGTATAAATTCAACTAATGTATATAAATAAATGATATCTTCTAATTTATACAACATTTATATATAAATATTTAGAAAAGATATGCAAAATGACATATAAATTGGATCAATTATATAATCTACAATAAGAAAACATCATAGATTTAATAACTAAAAAATTTATATGATATCATATACTCCCTCCGTTTTTTTTTTACATGACATTTTAGACTTTTTCCCACAAATTAAAGAAATTTTTTACTTACCAAAACTACCCTTATAATTAATTTGTCTTTATCAAAATTAATACTCCGAATGGAGAGAGTTTAACTAATCCTACTTAATTATTTTGACTAGTCATAATAATGAGTAATTGCACTCATTTATTCATCCGTGAAGTGACAAATTTTTCAAATTTATAGCCAATTCAATGAGAAAAAAATTAAAATTTTGAATTGGAACCAAAACAACACAATTAAAAATCTCAAATGCCTATATATTGAATCTAGAATAATTAAAAATAAACAAATCTATTCATGGATTTTCATGATATCGATTTAAATCTTCCAATTGTAGATCAAGAAAAAGAGTTTTTTTTCGATTTAAACACAACTCCAACGAGTTCCGAAAATTTTGACCATTCGAGTGATGTTATTTCTTCAGAGGATCTTTTCATCGATCTTAATCAACCAAATTTAGAATTTCAATCATCGTCGCAAGTGGAGATTGCTAGTATTCAAAGAGAAACAGAAGATGTTACTCTTTCACATTCAGGTAAATTACCATATTTTGTTTTATATATATATATATATATTTTGTCATTTCTAATATTTAAAATATTTTTTCTAGAACAAATTTGAAGATAAATTTTTTTCACGAAACCATCCATAATTCATCTTTAGAAATTTGGTTGTTTATGTTTTTTTGTCGTTTCTAAATTTTTTTAAATAGAACAAGAAGAATATCATTGGTCTTTTTAACAATGGATATTCGGTATAGTTTGCGATTGTGATTTATGATTTTTTTACGCATTTTTTTTATTTCCTTAATCATAATACTGTATTGTTTTTTTTTAACAGTTACAGAAGCTTTTGGAACACTATTTCCTTAATCATAATACTATAATTGTTTTTGAAAACTTGTAGAAGATGACTATTAGATCTATAACCAAAGAGATCAGAAAATATCAAACAATATATGTTTATTTACTTGTCAATCTTTAAGTACACTTGCCAGTTTCTACAATGTACTAAAGACCTCCATGGATAACTCCCCCTGAGTTAGACGTGTAAATACAACCTCAACTGTTTTCTCTCTCAATACAGTATCCAATTAAATACACCTAAAACTCTAAACTCTCTCGTTCTCTGTTCTGCTTACTTCAATGATACTCCTCAGATTCGTTGACCTTGTTTTTTGATTTCCAGGTCAATTTATCTGTCTTGCTCTCGGCTCAGCAACCGCTCCTGGTTCTTCCGCCGCGCCGTCATGCTGAAATCTCTTCAGCTTTGAATCCGCTCGATTCATTTGACTCCTCATTCTTCTCCTTGGTCTTCTCGTTGACTCACTCTAGTCCTCTTCAATTTGAATTCAAGCTCTCTTAATTTCTCAACCTCCTGAAACAACAAATATAGACTCCGATCCTATTTTTACTGCATTCACAATCTCCCCCTTTGAATTCTTATCACAAAAACATATATTAGTCAAACACATAGAATTCAAAATAGTGCAGTAAAAATCATTCAAGCGCATAACAGTCACAATACGAAATTTAACACCCTAAGTCCAGACTATCAAAAGTTCAAGCATAGAAAAATAGTCATTAAGTACACTTAAGCAATTGTCTTTAAGTGCACTTAAGATAAAAGGAAGAACATGTGAGAACACATCAGTTTCTCTTCCTTTTTCCCTTGCTCTTCTTTGAAGGAGATTCCTCCCGAATCTCTTCAATTTCTACTTTCAGCTCTTCTTCTTCTTCTTCATCATTCTGCATGTCTCCCCCTATTTATGTGATAAGATTTCAAAACAGATTAGACACTATATTAGGGAAAACGAATGACATACAAATATAAGTGCACTTGATTACTCTGAGAGCGCAAGATCAGATCATCAATCTTGCGAAGCACTGCACTTAACGTCTCATTCACGGTCTGCCGCAGTTCTTTGAGCTCCAGAATCACACTACTCTTGGATGTTCCTGCTGTCGACGCTGATGACATCTTTGCCATATAACGTTTTTCCAATATGATCTAGGGCGGAATATTCTCACGGACCTCGGTTTTCCCAATGATATCAGATGCTTGCGGAACTAGAAGGTTCTGAATCAGACAGGGAAATGGATGAACTTGGTGGAGTTAGATAACCCCAATCCAACAATGACGTCCAAAAATACTTTCCCAAAATTTATGGGAATGTCATTCTTCAGGCAGTAAAGAAGGACTGTTGTGTCCTGTCGTATTGCATCTCATTTCTTGGTCGGGACCCAATTTGTGCGTGATATTTTATTCAACAGTGCGTACTCCCATTGCAGTTTTGAGTTCGGAATTTGCCCTGACCAAGCTGTTAGCCGACCCTCTGTCAACTCCTTAGTGATAGCATCCATGTCTAGGTCCAATTGAAGCTCCTTGGCTCGAGTAACCGGAGTATGAGGAATACCCAGAAACTCATTTATAACTTCAGCACTAAACTTGAAAACCCGACCACGAACGTACGTGGTGCCAAAAAGAGCAGAACCTACATCTTCAATTTCAGGGGCTAAATTCGCGTAAAACTCATAAACTAGTTCCTTACATATAGGAGTCACGGTGGTAACTGTGTTTGTCAACTTCATGTTGACCAGTAAGTTCCACATAGATAAATGTTGGAATTGGTGTACGCTAAGTCCTTTTTCCGAGAAAATCTCCCTTTCCTTAAGGGTTCTAAGCCTACTCAAGTAAGATTCCTTGTACAAAGTGTGTGAGTAAGCTTTCGAGACAGAAATAGGAGTACCTCGTCGTGAGGACGTAGGGGATCGTGTATCAGATACCGGAATAGGTCGCTCAGATTCCGGTGACTGTGGAATGTTAGACGGATCATGACTCGAGGAGGGAACTGAGGTAGGGCTGGTATCCCGTTTCGAAGTTGATGCATCTCTGTGCTCGGTGGAGTGGGTCTGTGGGTTAGTCTGTTGAGCTGAAGTAGCAGGAACCCTGATGTCGCTGGCGGGGTAAGTACAAAGATGAACCAGAGGAGATGCGCCTGCCCTCATGTTCTCTCGTTTGTTAGGAGCGAAGAATTTTGTAGCCAGCACCTTGTTTCGACGGCCATTAACACGTGAGGGGTTTCGAGTGAAGACTAAATCCCCCATTCTGACCTCCTGATCGTCAACTACGAGAATGTCATCTGGTGAAAGACCGAATTTGGAGCTTCGAGTCTGCATTTTTTCTGTTAGAAGGGAATGATCTACACAAAGAGAAACTGCACTCTTTTTCTTGAGAGAGACGGGTTAGGGTTTCTGAAATGAGCACACTATGAGAAATGAAGCGGTTTAAAAAATGTGAGGTGCAGTTACAGAGAGTTTTCAGGGATTTTGAAAAATTTTGAATTTATTGCACCACTCACATCAGCCCACAAAAACATCCCATCTCATTAACAAAAAAAAACTGCCGGTAAATTAAAAAGAGAAAATCACTCGAGTGTAGCCGCTGCTTATCAGATCAAAGTAATCAACTTGACATAAAACATGATGAATGGAATCAAAGCAGAATCTGATCGTTAAGAATTAGTCAAAGACTGTAAATGGCTGAATGTTTAAGTACACTTACTGAAATTTGTTCTCCACTTAAAACAATCTGTTATATTGTATTTCTTTTCATTTTTTTTTAGTTTTCAAGCACTCATTTACAGCTCCTAGGACGTTGTTTAGATATTTTTTGTTCATATAACAAGCTCCTTGACTACCTTTATTGAGGTATACTCTTATGTACACATAGAGGAGTATTTAAGCACGATTTTTGCCTTTGTGTCATAGGACGTTATAACTGAAACTGAATATCTCCCAGCTTAGACCCGAGCATATACTCATGACAAAACGAATTCTATTTGTGCATAAAAATGCATATAACAGTTGTCAGAGGAGTAAGTGTAGTTTTAAGTGCACTTAAAAAACTGAAGCATTCAGAAATAGAAACAGTGTTCAAACACAGAACAAGAACCATTTAAGTGTACTTAAAACATGCAGACATGACAGTAATTTTCTTCTTCTTCATAAGATCATCAAACACTTCAAAAACACAATTTCATCAATGTAATACGCAAGAAACGATCAAAGCTCACAAACACCAAGCGATTTTATCAGAGAAATAAACCGATTTAAATCCAGAGGTTTTGTGAAAATATCTGCGAGCTGACGTTCCGTGGGCACATATTCAACTTTCATTTGTTTCTGCTCAACTTTTTCTCTTAGAAAATGGTGTCGTATTTCTATGTGTTTCGTTCTATAATGCTGAACAGGATTTTTAGAAATATCTATTGCACTAGTATAACAATTGAGTGCAATAGCTTCCCAAAGCGATGTATTCAGCCTCAGCAGTAGAAAGAGATGTCGAGTTTTGCTTTTTGCTGTGCCATGAAACTAAATTGTTTCCGAGAAAGAAACATCCTCCAGAAGTACTTTTACGATCGTCAGCATTTCCTCCCCAATCAGCATCACTGAAACCTGCAAGTTCGCAATTAGTATCTTTAGAATATAATATCCCATACTCTGCAGTACCTTTGACGTATTTGATAATCCGCTTAACAGCAAGCAAGTGGGATTTCTTTGGTTTAGCTTGATATCTGGCACAAATCCCTACACTCAAACACAAATCAGGTCTACTTGCAGTAAGATAAAGTAGACTACCAATCATACTTCTGTATAGCTTAACCTCAACATCTTCACCATCTGCATCTCTTGTCAACTTTGTTGTTATCTACATGGCGGTACTTGCTGATTTACTGTGATCTAGTTCAAATCTTTTTACCAGATTTCTGGCGTATTTGCTTTGAGAAATGAACAATCCATCATTGAGTTGTTTGACTTGTAGTCCAAGAAAATAGCTTAGTTCTCCGAACATGCTCATTTCAAACTCTCTCTTCATGGTTTCCACAAACCAGTTCACCTAGGTATATAGAATTGAAGGGATACGAACCATCGTATATAGAATTGTTGGAACGTACGCACGTGAAGAAGTCAGATAGTTCGTGGGTGGCTCCTAAGGCGAAAAGCATTCACGATGAAATTGAAAACATGGCAGCGGAACGAGTATCGCAAATTCCTCCGAGAGAAGACGGCTCACAAACTACTCTTAGTCAGGAAGAGTACAACGAGTTGTATCTCGAGGTAATAATGAAATTCTACTATAATCTAATTTCATTATTTATAAATGTTATTAATTCTCGATATTTGTTTTACAGCAAGTTACGCCATACAAAGGTCGTATTTTCGGACTTGGAACAATGTCCTTAAAACATTCAATCTCATCCAAAGGTAAAGAAAAAGTATCGGATTACGAGCTCCGACATCAAATGGACGAAAGGTTCCAAGAATCCGATAGGCGCGTTGAACAAGCTCTAAAGGAGGCTGAACTATCAAGAAAGCATGCCGAACGATCAGATAGGCGAATGGAAAAGCTTCTACGCATGATGAAAGCGCAAATGCCTACCATCGATTGGGATGCAGTTCAGAACAGTGATTCCGACCACAACTAATCGGAACGGCTTAGGATTATATGTAATCGGAACGTTGGTTATATGTATGGTTTGTAATGTTTTATGTACTAATATGTAATCGGAACGGTTTAGTTTATGAACGTTGGTTATATGTATCTTTTAATGTAATCGAACTTTTTAGAATTTTAATTTTTTTTTTATTTTAAAAAAATATTGGAGACGGAATAGTGTCGTCTCCAAAATTGGAGCCGGAATAGTGCCGTCTCCAAATTTGGAGACGGCACTTCTCCGTTTCCAATTTTGGAGACGGATTGTGAGGTCCATTTCCAAACGTTAGACATCGAAAACAACCGTCCCCAATCCCGGGGACTGTTTGGGGACTACATTTTCCGTCCCTAATTAGGGACGGATTGGAGACTGAAATTTCCGTCCCTAATTAGGAACGGATTGGGGACTGGGAAGAATTTGGAGTCGCGCGATTGGACACTACTCCAGGTCGTTCCTAATCCGTCTCTAAACAGGTTTAGGGACGGATTAGGAACCGATTTTTCGGTCCCTAAAATTAAATTTTCTAGTAGTGCCTTTTCCTGCGATTTCGAACCAAAAACAATGTCATCAACGTAAATCTGAACAACCAATAAGATACCATCTGAATTATGAATGAATAACGTTTTATCAACTCCCCCTCGTTTGTAACCATTCTGCACAAGGAAGCTTGTGAGCCTTTCATACCAAGTACGAGGTGTTTGTTTTAATCCGTACAGGGCTTTCTTAAGCTTGTAAACATGTTTTGGATTATGTTGATCTTCAAATCCTTTTGGTTGTTCAACATATACTTCTTCTTGAAGTATACCATTGAGAAATGCGCTCTTCACATCCATCAGAAACAGTTTGAAACCAAAGAAACACGCAACACCAAGCAATAGACGAATTGATTCTAGTCTAGCCACTGGAGCAAAAGTTTCATCGAAGTCTACTCCTTCTACTTGAGTGTAACCTTGTGCAACTAACCTCGCTTTATTCCGGACAATCTCTCCTTGCTCATTTGTTTTGTTTTTAAACACCCATTTCGTTCCTATTACATTCAGATGTAGTGGTCTAGGAACTAAAATCCAGACATCATTTCGAACAAATTGCTCTAATTCCTCATGCATAGCTTTGATCCAGGATTCATCGTCTAACGCATCGTCTGTTCTTGTACAGTTCCTGTCGAGAAAGGAAAAATAACACTATCAGTTGAATGATCTTCATCAAATACAACGTTTACTGATTCAATAACTTTTTTCGTTCGTAAGTTGGAAATTCGAAAAGCAGTAGTGTTATTTCCGTAACCGAGAAAAATTCCCTCATCACTCTTTGCGTCAAACTTACCAAGGCATTCTCTGTCATTCAGTACATAGCAAGTACACCCAAATATATGAAAATAATTCAAATTTGTACTCTTACCTTTCCACAGCTCGTATGGAGTTTTCGACATACCTGGACGAAGATATACACGATTGATGATATAGCATGATGTATTTACCGCTTCTGCCCAGAATCTGATGGATATGGATTTACCATGCAGCATTGCTCGAGCCATTTCCTGCAATGTCCTATTCTTCCTTTCGACAACTCCATTTTGCTGTGGTGTCTTAGGCGCTGAGAATTCGTGAATGATACCATGTTTTTGACAAAATTTGTTGAAAATGTCATTCTCGAATTCTTTTCCATGATCGCTCCTGATACGCTCAATGCAACCTTTAGTATTTTTCAATTGAAGAAATAGGAAATGAAATAGCTCAAACGTTTCAGATTTTTCTCTCAAAAACTTTACCCAAGTATATCTAGAAAAATCATCTACGATGACAAAGATATATCTTTTTCCTCCGAAACTCTCTGTTCTCATTGGACCCATCAAGTCCATGTGTAACAGTTCCAGGATTTTTTCTGTCTTTACTTTAAGCATTCGCTTGTGATGGACTTTGATTTGTTTACCTAGCTGACAGGGCTTACAAGTTTCTGATTTATCTAACTTTAGCTTAGGTATACCTCTTACAGCTACAGAATCGGACAGTTTCACCAAGGATTTGTAGTTTACGTGTCCTAGACGTTGATGCCACAGTGATAGCACATCGTCGGTTGCTTTAAAGCAAACCTTATCTTCAGTCCACACGTAACAATTGTTTGAAGACCGCGATCCTGTAAGCACACACTTATTGTCAGAATCCATAACTAAACATTCTTTGTTAGTAAACTTAACCTGGTGATGACTATCACAAAGTTGACTGATGCTAATCAAATTAGCTGTTAGACCCGCAACAAATTGGACATTTGTTAAAGCTGGTTGTCCCGGTGAAATAAGATCTCCTCTGCCAAGAATTTTTCTTTTGTTTCTGTCTCCGAACACTACACTCCATGCATTCTTTATTTCAACAAAATTTGAAAGTAGTTCTTTATTACCTGTCATGTGTCTTGAGCATCCACTGTCAAAGTACCAGGTATTTGTCTTTTCTTTGTGAGCAGAAATGTATGCAACATTGCAATTTAGATCATTTTTCCTTACCCAGATCTGTTTTACTTTTACGAACTTATTTGCATCATACCTGTTTTTCTTGTAGCATATACGTTGTTTATGGCCTTTAATTCCACAGAAGTAACAAGTAACAGACTTCATCCTTCTGTACTTACCATAATGAGTTTTCCAACCGTGATGTCCAGAATTCGGTGTTGACATATTTCTTCTCTGATTGTAGTGATGAGAGACTCTCTGATGTTGTTCCCTACGTCTGTAATCAACAACATGATGATGCCAATTTCTTTTTCTGTCAATACTTTGCTAATTCTGGCCATGCTTTTTCTGGATTGTCACCTTTCATTTTTCCGATCAAAAGCAGGTGGCCTAATTTGTCAGTTCCATTCGACAACATCTTCAGTTGTTTGTTTGTTTCCTCTAGCTGTCTTTTAACAAAGTGCACTTCCTCGTCCTTAGCAAGCACTTCATTTTTCATGCTCTGAATTTGAGTTTCCAAAATCTTAATTTCCTTCATCAGTTGAACATTCAATTTTCCCATCTTGATCCAGTCATTGTAAATCATTTCAACATCAACTTCATCTTCTTCTTCAAGCTGATCTTTCTCACTTTCTTTATCATCCTCATCAATGATGCCAATGAAAGCAACAAAACTGGACTGTTCTTCTTCTGATTCTTCTCCAGATTCAGA
>CM071864.1:4137190-4149073 GCA_036759665.1 Gynandropsis gynandra
AGCTGCATTTCCAGTTCATAAGCTGCTAGGATTCCAACTATTTCTTTGAAACTAGTTGTATCAGTGTTCAACGACATATTCATGGTCACTTTCTGAGCGTGGAATTTCTTCGGAAGACATCTCAATAACTTCTTGACAAGCTTCTTGTCATCTAAGTTTTGTCCAAGTACACTTACCTCGTTTGCAATTGTATTCATCTGACCACTGAATTCTTTCACACTCTCGTATTCTTCCATCTCCAGCTTTTCAAATTGGTGTTCCAATATATCTAGCCGTGTTCTCTTCACACTCGTTGTGCCTTCGTGGATAGTTTCTAGTGTATCCCATGCCTCCTTAGCCGATTCGCACCCTTGAATCTGTTTAAATTCATTTATATCTACTGATGAAAAGATAGCTGTCAGGGCTTTAGCGTTGAACGTTGAACTCCTTTTTTCACTAGGTGTCCACTGATCTGATGGCTTTTCCTTTTCTTTTCCATTTTCTTCGATAACAGTTGGTGGTGTCCATCCGTTTTTGACTGCACTCCAGGCATTTTCGTCAATTCCTCGAATGCTCGCTCGCATCTTTACTTTTCAGTACCCGTAGTTGGATGAATCTAACATGACAGGTTTACCGAACGAATACATGTCTCTTGGTCCTTCCATTTTAGTCGTCTTCTTGGATCTCCAACCAGATTTTAGATTTTACTCTAAATGATGGTTACCAGCTCTGATACCAATTGAAAACTTGTAGAAGATGACTATTAGATCTATAACCAAAGAGATCAGAAAATATCAAACAATATATGTTTATTTACTTGTCAATCTTTAAGTACACTTGCCAGTTTCTACAATGTACTAAAGACCTCCACGGATAACTCCCCCTGAATTAGATGTGTAAATACAACATCAACTGTTTTCTCTCTCAATACAGTATCCAATTAAGTACACCTAAAACTCTGAACTCTCTCGTTCTCTGTTCCGCGTACTTCAATGATACTCCTCAGATTCGTTGACCTTAATTTTTGATTTCCAGGTCAATTTATCTGCCTTGCTCTCGGCTCAGCAACCGCTCCCGGTTCTTCCGCCGCGCCGTCATGCTGAAATCTCTTCAGCTTTGAATCCGCTCGATTCATTTGACTCCTCATTCTTCTTCTTGGTCTTCTCGTTGACTCACTCTAGTCCTCTTCAATTTGAATTCAAGCTCCCTTAATTTTCTCAACCTCCTGAAATAACAAATATAGACTCCGATCCTATTTTTACTGCATTCACAGTTTTTTTTCTAACAGTTACAGAAGCTTTTGGAACACTACAAGATGAGCAAATAACAAAAAAAACCAACAAACACTTGAATAATAAAGAAAGATTAGTTATTTACAATGCTTTGTTGGAGAAAAGTGTTAACGGAAAGCTGAAGAGAAACATTATAAGAGACGTGTCAACTGTATTCTCCGTACCTATTAGGACGATACAAAGGATATGGCGACGAGCAAAAGATACTCCTGATAATTAAGAAGTCGATGTATTCGACAGAAGAATTCGAAATTCTGGTCGAAAAAAATTCCAGGTAGACCCGAATCGAATTACTAATGTCCCATTACATCGTCGAACAACCTTAAGATCACTTGCGGCAGCTTTAGATATGAATCACGTAACATTATTCAAACGCATGAAGGAAGGCCTAATTAGACGTCATTCCAATGCCATTAAGCCGCATCTAAGGGAAGACAATATGAAAGCAAGGCTACAGTTTTGTGTATCTATGCTAGATAAGAATACCTTGCCCCATGAACCAAAGTTTATCGATATGTACAATATCGTACACATTGATGAGAAATGGTTTTACATGACAAAAAAGGCAGAGACCTATTATCTACTCCCCGATGAGGAAGAGCCACTACGCACATGTCAGAGTAAAAATTACATCGGAAAGGTTATGTTTTTAGTTGCGATGGCTCGCCCAAGATTTGATGAGGAAGGAAATGAGACTTTTTCTGGTAAAATGGGAGTTTTTTCATTCGTTACTACGCAAGCAGCTCAGAGACGAAGTAGAAATAGGGATGCAGGGACCATTGAGGTAAAGCCGATGATCTCAGTAAAAAGAGAGCATATAAAAGAGTTTTTGATTGAAAAAGTTATTCTGAGAATTCATGAAAAGTGGCCCCGAGAGGATTTCAGAAAAACTATTTATATTCAGCAAGATAATGCTAGAACGCATGTTGAACCGAGTGATGAAGAATTTCATGCAAACGTATAATTAGTACAAATAGTCTAATTGGTGAAAGTTTGTAGTACAAATAGTGGAAGGATTGTTTGTAGTACAAATAGTCAAACGTAATCCAATATCTAATTGGAATTAGCATTAGGTTTAATTAGTCCATGGGTATTAGCATGAAATTTAACTATGATCAATAAGGATAAATTTGGAAAAAATGTAAAATTATATATAGAAAACTTAAAAAAGACAAGTATTTAAAAAAAAAAAACACTTCAAAAAGACAACTAAATGTGAACAAAGGGAATATCATATAAACTAGATAATATATATATATATATATATATATATATATATATATACACGCACATCACGTTATACTATAGATAAATTAAATCACAATACAAAATATGAAATGATAGATAAATTAAATCAATCATATAATTTTGAATAGAAAAATCATCATATATTTAATAGTTATACATATTTATGTTAGATTCTATATTGTATAAATTCAATACATTAAAAATTTGAAATTTTTTGTATTAACGTCTACTGTCTCAGCATCACAAAATAACTGGCTTTTGGTTTAAATTTGTTATCGATTTTAAATTTTAATTCTAGTTTAATTTGATATCATCTTATTTAATATTAATTAATTTTTTATTACAATGTTTAGAATGTATTGAATTTACAATTGGAATATAATGGGTTGATGAATTTCATTATAATCTAAATTTTGACCGCTTTTATCTATAGTTTTGGTTTAATCTGAGATGATCTGATAACCAATTTTTCATTAACGTTATTAGTTTATATTTAATTTCCATTTTATAATGCGACCACCAATTATTTTGATAATCGTGTTATTAGCAAACTCGAATTTTCCATAATGAAATGAACCATTTTCTCTAGTAAAGATATTAGTGGAATTCCAAAAATTAGAGATACAACTATAAAGGTTGAGAGAAATCAGAAGAAAAATCTCACAAAAAATGGTGGCAGATGATGAGCAAACCTGCGTCTCCATGGGTGTTATGAACTGGTCAGCTTCTAAGGCATGGATAGTTCGTAACGTTGTCCCATGCAAGGAATGTGAAATTTATTCTTCCAAAAGAGTGTGGAAGCTGAAGAGAAGGAAAATCCATTTGAAATCAATAGGTGTGGAGATGAAAATCAAGGGAAAGAATCAACCTAGTGAGAACACATCCAACATCACAAGTTGTTCATCAAAACGAGATGACGAAGATAATGGAGAGCCTCTTGGGGAAGATTTTCAAAAGTCGTTACATTTCCCACATGTAAACCATGCTCTGACATTCCAAAGGTGACTAAATTATAGAAGGATATTGCAAATATTTAGAATATATTCCAGTTACCATATCATTGAGAATATATTGTAGTTACCATAATCTAAGGATTTGGTCTCATGTATATAAACCTCTGTATCACTATCATAATAATAATCATCCTTTGGCTTATATGGTATCAGAGCTTTAGACTAACGTCTTAACCTAGCTCGGCCGTCACCAACCCTACTTCTTCACCATGTCCGGCAGCACCACCACCGAAAATCCAAAACCCACCATCGAAAACACACTTCTGTTTAACCCGCATGAACCACAGGGAGTTCTTCTCACTATCAACATGGCAAACATCACAAAACTCACCTCCTCCAACTACATGATTTGGAGCATTCAAATCCTCTCTCTTCTCAAAGGCCATAACCTTGACTGCTTTATCCAGGAGACATCCCCGGTTCCGCCAGCAACTCTCCTCATTGACGGGATTCATCATCCCAACCCAGCCTTCGCTTCATATCGACAGCAAGATCGGCTCTTATTCTCTGCTCTTCTCGGCGCAATATCACCGTCTCTGCAGCGCTTCATATCAAGATCGGCTCTTATTCTCTGCTCTTCTCGGCGCAATATCACCGTCTCTGCAGCCTCTGGTTGCTCGTGCAACTTCCACTCGGAACGCCTGGAATCTGCTGGGGAACATCTATGGCAAAGCCTCGAGAGGACATGTCAAACAACTCAAAGATCAACTTAAAAGGCACACCAAAGGCACTAAATCGATTGATGAATACATGAGATTCATCAAGTCAAAAACAGAGGAACTTGCTATCCTCGGCAAGGCTCTTGATGCAAAGGACATCCTTGAATATGTTCTTGATGGACTATCGGATGAGTACAAGCCGATTGTCGACGCTGTGAATGCTCGAGATACTATCATCCAGTTCGATGAACTGCATGAACGACTTCTCAATCATGAAGCCAAAGTCCTCGTCGCTGCTCCCGACACCCCCTCTCTTCCAGCAACAGCCCTTGCAACCAATGTCCGACCGCAACAACAATTTTCTCGGGGACGACCTCACTGGACACGCAACAATGCCTCCAACTCTCGTGGCTATCAAGGGAAATGTCAAGCATGTGGGGTGTTCGGTCATAGTGCCAAACGATGTCCACAATTTCAACTGATCTCGGCATCAACTCCTGCTGGACAACAAAATCCCGCTAGTCCCTGGTCTCCCTCTCCTCGGCCGTGGCAACCGAGAGCCCATCACACTGCAGTCTCCTCGTACGATGCCACTCCTTGGCTCCTCGATAGCGGCGCATCGCACCACATCACCACAGATCTTCACAACCTCTCGCTTCACAATCCATACACCGGTGGCGAGACAGTTGTTCTTGGAGATGGCTCTAACCATCTGATATCACAAACTGGTTCTTTCACTCTGTCTCATCAAACTCGACCACTGTCCTTTATTGATGTTCTTTGCGTGCCTTCGGTGAACAAAAATCTGATATCCATTCAGAAACTATGTCAAACTAACGCTGTATCGGTTGAATTCTTTGCACATGCGTTTCAGGTGAAGGATCTAAGCACGGGGGCAATACTCGTGAAGGGAACAACTAAGGACGACATCTATGAGTGGCCTACCAACCTTTCCTCCCCGTCTTCAATCTCCGCTCTTTCAGCATCCAACTCTTCGTCACCTTCTATCTAAATTTTCTCTACCATGTTCAAGCAATAAAACTCATAAATTACCGTTTTCCATATCTTCTATTACTTCCTCACGACCACTCGAAATAATATTCTCAGATGTTTGGACCTCACCTATTCACTCATTTGATGGCTTTAAGTATTATGTCATTTTCGTTGACCATTTCACCAGATATACTTGGCTCTACCCCTTAAAACACAAATCTCACGTCCTTGACACTTTCACTCGATTCAAAGCACTTGTTGAAACACATTTTGGTCAGAGAATTTCCACTCTTTACTCTGACAATGGTGGAGAATATATCGCTCTTGCCTCCTTTCTTCAAAATCATGGAATCTCTCACTTCACCACTCCCCCACATACTCCTGAGAACAATGGCATATCTGAAAGACGCCATCGACATATTGTCGAAACAGGTTTATCTTTTCTTATGCATGCTTCCCTTCCGTTGTCCTACTGGTCTTTCGCCATGTCCACTGCTGTTTATCTAATAAACAGACTTCCCTCTAAATCTCTCTCTTTTGATTCTCCCTACCACTGTCTCTTTGGTCATGAACCCAATTACACCAAACTTCGGGTCTTTGGATGTCTCTGTTATCCGTGGTTATGATCATATGCCAAACACAAACTTGATACTCGTTCTCTCCAGTGCGTGTTCTTAGGTTATTCCACGACACAAAGTGCCTATTTTTGCTTCGATCTTGTTCATCATCGCCTATATGTCTCCCGACATGTTGAATTCCATGAATCAATTATTCCGTTCAAAGATCTTCCCACACACTTTCCGTCTCTTCACTCTGCCTCTCGTCCTCTCACAGACTCTTGCTTCCTTTCCCCATCGAGTGAACCCCCTACTATTTCACCAATAACTCCTCTGGTTGTGTCGTCCACTCCGCTGCCCTCGCCGCCCCTAAGCTTGGTTTCTTCACCGTCTCCAAGTGCACAAGATGGCTCAGATCATCCTCTGCTTTGTCTTCCTGCAACAGAGCCGGCTATGTCTTCCTCTGCTGAAACAGAGCGTCCGACTCCGGATGCAACCTCCGTCGTGGCTCCTCCGAACATTCATCCGATGACTACACGGAGTAAGAATCAAATATTCAAACCCAACACTAAGTTCTCTTACTCTGCTTCATGCTCTTTCCAGGACTGTGAATCAAGGACAGCTTCAACTGCTCTTCAGAATCAGTTGTGGCGTTGGGCTATGAGTGAAGAATTCGATGCTCTCTTGCGCAACCACACCTGGGATCTTGTTCCGAAATCTGATGCACAAAACATTGTTGGTTGCAAATGGGTGTTTCGCATCAAAAGGAAACCCGACGGAAGTGTTGATCGCTTTAAAGCAAGACTTGTGGCCAAGGGATTTCATCAACGACCGAGTATTGACTTCCATGAAACGTTCAGCCCAGTTGTTAAACCCGCTACGATCCGGATTGTCCTTAGTCTTGCAATCTCCCGTGGCTGGATTTTGCGGCAACTAGACGTTAACAACGCTTTCCTTCAAGGCAATCTCTCCGATGAAGTTTACATGGCCCAACCGCAGGGATTTCTTGACCGCGACAGACCTGACTTCGTGTGCAAGCTTCGAAAAGCTCTCTATGGTCTTAAACAAGCCCCGCGGGCTTGGTACTCAGAGCTGCGAAAGTTTATCACTTCTGCCGGTTTCTCCAATTATCTTGCTGATGAGTCCTTGTTTATTTTTCAAGATGGTGACTCACGGTTGTTTGTTCTAGTCTATGTAGATGATCTAATCATCACCGGCAGCAGCTCGGACAAAGCTCAAGCATTCATCAGTTCTCTTTCTTCCCATTTCTCTCTCAAGGACCTTGGCGATCTCTCCTACTTTCTGGGTATTGAAGCATCTCGGACGTCTCGTGGTCTCCTTCTCACCCAAACGAAGTATGTCACTGATCTGCTGCAACGTACATCTATGCTTGATGCGAAACCGGTCACGACACCTATGGCGTCTACAACTCGCCTCGGTCTCAACTCTGGTGACCTTCTTCCGGATGCTACTAAATATCGAATGGTTGTGGGCAGCCTCCAATATCTTTCGCTCACTCGACCGGACATAAGCTTTGCTGTCAATCGACTCTCTCAATTCATGCATGCTCCTCGAACGGATCACTGGCAAGCCGTGAAGCGTGTCTTGCGATATCTTGTTGGAACTCGCAAAATGGGTACGTTCTTTTCCGCTCACAACTCCATCACATTACATGCTTTCAGTGACGCGGATTGGGGCGGTGACAAAGATGATTTCACGTCCACCGGAGCCTACATTGTCTATCTTGGCCAGCATCCTGTTTCGTGGTCTTCGAAGAAGCAAAAGGGCACCGCATCTCGGTCCTCAACAGAAGCCGAGTATAGATCAATTGCGGATACCTCGGCCGAATTACGGTGGATCAGCAATCTTCTACAAGAACTTGGAGTCTCTTCTCCAACCATGCCGGTGATTTATTGTGACAACATTAGTGCCACTTATCTCTCCGCGAACCCGGTATTTCACTCGAGGATGAAACACATCGCGTTGGATTATCACTTTGTTCGGAGTCAAGTTCAATCTGGCCTTCTTCGGGTGTCTCATGTCGCCTCCGCTGATCAGCTAGCGGACCTACTCACGAAACCTCTCCCGCGAACTCCATTCAACAACCTTTGCATCAAGATTGGACTCACCGATGGCGGTCCATCTTGAGGGGGCATATAGAAGGATATTGCAAATATTTAGAATATATTTCAGTTACCATATCATTGAGAATATATTTTAGTTACCATAATCTAAGGATTTGGTCTCATGTATATAAACCTCTGTATCACTGTCATAATAATAATCATCCTTTGGCTTATATAAATAATCCCAAGGTCAATTCATTTGCTTTACGAAACCAACATCAGAGTTCAAGGAGATGTCCTAAACCTTTTTTTAAAAATCACTCTTGAATTCCTCTTACAATCACTTAACGATGTTGAAATATATCCACCTTGCCATTAGAGAGTGCATCAAAGTTTGAAGAGAAGAAACCACACTCGAACTCGAATGTACCTTGATGATTCTCTTCCTATAGCTTGAAATACCAAAGTTTGGAAAGATATCTACCCAAGAAGAATTTTTTTTACATAATTTTTTGAGTCGTGTGAGCTTTAGATGCAAGATTGGTTGTATATGGATGGTAAGGATGCTAGTGCAACAAAGTTTTATAGTTGAAGAATTGACATGGGTGATGTTCTTATTAATGGTGAATTCACTGGTACGTGTATTATTCTTCCATCTTAATGCTTTATATATAATTATTTTTAGTAAAATATAGGAGAGTGTAACATTTGAATGTGTTTTTTGTTCCACTGGAACCAAAAACAAACTGTTTACAAATTTCTTTTGCTACTAATTAATAGTTTAACATTTGATTTTATGTTGTACAGGATTTGGTGAAATTGGTTATTCAGCGATAGCAGATTCTGGAACTCCTTTACTTGCAGGCCCAACGATAAGCCGAAATCTTAGAATCGCATGTTTTAGTATTAGGGTTACTTATGTAGTAGTAAGGGTGTTTTTAGTAATTACCCATGATTAGAGTTTGTATCATGATTAGGGTTTGTAATTTTCTATTTAAACGGTCTTAGACCTAATAATACGACACACGAATTTATTCTATTTGGCATGGTATCAGAGCCTTAGCCGTCTAAACGTCCTTCAATTTTTTTTTCCGACCGCCGCCTTTAGCCGCCGCCGTCGCTCGAATTTTCCGATCGTCGCCGCGATAATTCGCCGCCACTATCGTACTAACCTACTTGCCGCTGTTGTTCCCTGCCGCCGCCGCCGCCGCTGTTGTCGCCGCCGCATCTATTGCCGCCGCCGTGTCTATTGCCCGTCGTGCCTCCGCGCTGCCTTTCGTGCCCTCTTTCTATCGTTGCAGACTGTATCCGTGTCATCTGCGTCATCTGGTTCGTGCTGAATCTGATCCGGTTCGTGCTGCTTTCTGCGCCTTTTTCCGCTGCGTGCTCTTTTCCTCTGCCGGACTCCTCCGCTGCTCTGTTCTGCGCTGCTCTTTTCCGTCGTCGCGCCCTCGCCTCAGAATTCACAGCCGTCTTCTGCAGATCCCGTCTTCTGCAAATTCACAGCCGTCGAATTGCTCAGCCTTCGAATCTGCCAAACTAGTTGCAGAGGTTAAAGAGACGGTAGTTTGAATCGGCCAGTTGCTCAGCCGTCGTCTGCCGTCGTCTGCAGATTCGAACCTTCCCGTCGTCGCCTCAGATCCGTGCGCGTCGCACTGCAGGCGCAGAACAGATCCTCCGCCTCGTGCGTGTTGTGTTGGCTGCTCGCGTGCGTGTTGGCTGCTCCGATCTCTACTCCGATTTTTGCGTCGTCGTGCTGCGTCGATCTCCTTCGCTCTTCCTCAAGTTTGCGCCTACCTCTGCGCGATCTCCTTCGCTCTTCCTCAAGAATAAAATAAAGAATTAATATTTTATTCTTTATTTTATTTTGTTGTTTTTTTAAACAAAAAAAATATTAATTGTATTTCTCACAAAAAAAAACGAGGCGAAAAACGCGCGTTACCAGTCACATGGCTTTCTCGTCAGGTGCAGCCGACATTCCGCTAGGTGCTGCCGCTGTCCAGTCGGCTGTCGCACAGCCGCCGCACGTCGCCCCTACCGTCCGTGCGACTTGTACTTTCGGATATCCTCCTGTCCGCGCAAATTCAGCCCGCATCGTGGATGCAGCCCCGGATTCGAAGTCTAACCACGATCTTGATCGCAGTGCTATGCCAGGTTTCAATGACGAGCAGTGGTCTACTTTGATGTCATTGCTCAAGCTGAAACCACATGGGTCTGATGACACTCAATCTGGTAAGACAGATTACACTGAATATATTTTGGATTCTGGCGCATCTCATCACTTGACGGGAAATTTACATTCCTTGGTCAATGTTTCACCGATTACTTCGTGCCCTATTGGTCTGCCTAATGGTGATTGCACTATGGCTACACACACGGGTGATTTATTGCTTGGCAGCTCATTTTATCTTCATCACGTGCTTTATGTGCCTTCACCCACTTGCAACTTGATCTCCATATCGCGTTTGGTACAAAGTAATGATTGCATTGTGACGTTTACTAATCGCTTTTGTGTGATTCAGGACCGTATCGCGAGGACCCTGATTGGAGCGGGTGAACAATGCAATGGGGTTTACAAACTTCGGGGAACAGTTGGACCTACAGCTTTCCATGCTAGTTCAGTGGCTTCTCGAGATTTGTGGCATCATCGGCTTGGACATCCCTCTGATAAGGTTTTAGATTTTTTGCCTACAGTTATTGGCATTTCTAAACAGACTAAGAATAAGGCTCCTTGCGATATTTGTTTTCGAGCTAAACAAACTCGTGCTGTGTTTTCTTCTAGTGAGTCCAATGCTACACTTTGTTTTGATTTGATTCATTCCGATATTTGGGGACCGTATAATGTGCATGCTACAACTGGTGCTGTTTATTTTCTGACATTAGTGGATGATCATTCTCGCGCTGTTTGGGTTTATTTTATGAGTTCTAAATCCGAAGTCAAGGATCTTATTCCTAATTTTTGTGAAATGGTGAAACGTCAATTTGATAGTTGTGTTAAGGTTATACGGACAGACAATGGGACCGAATTCATTGGTCTTCGACGGTACTTCCAAACAAAGAGACGGATAAGTTTGCTTCTCGTGGTCACAAGTGTATCTTGATCGGTTTTCCGTTTGGACAGAAAGGATGGAAGGTGTTTGATCTTGATACTCGTGAGTTCTTTATCTCTCGTGACGTGGTGTTTTTTGAGCATATTTTTCCATTTGCGGAGAGTTTTGTAGGCTCATCTTCACGAGTATTATCTTCCACACATCCGACTCTCAATCCTTCAGTCTTTGATGATTCGTCGGATATACTTCATCCACCACCGCTATCTGGTTCTTTCGACAGGGGGCGGTCTGATTCTGTCACCGATGATTTGCTTCATGGTGATCCTCCACCTGAGAAATCATCGCCCGAGCCGTCTTCATCTCATGATGATTCTATGTCCGGTTCTTCTCCAGATGATGGTTCAGGGTTATCTGCTGTTGAGGTACTTGGTCGTGGTCATCGTACTAAGGTTACTTCAGTTAAGCTTCCGGACTATGTCACTTACTCTGCTCGTTGCCTTGAAGACCCCATTCGCATTTTTTCTCCGTCTTCTTCATTGTCCTCAGGTACTGTCTCGTATCCCATAGCGAATTACGTTACTAATGCTAACTTTACTTCGAGACATCGAGCTTTCCTTGCAGCTATTGACACTGGAACTGAGCCTCGTTCTTATTCTGAGTCTGCTGCCACTCCTCATTGGAATGCGGCTATGCAGCAGGAACTTAGTGCTTTGGCAGACAATGACACTTGGAGTTTGACTACTTTGCCACCGGGGAAGAAAGCCATTGGATGTCGATGGGTTTACAAGATCAAGTACAAGTCTGATGGGAGTGTCGAACGCTACAAAGCTCGACTCGTTATTCTTGGCAATCGGCAAACTGAAGGCGTTGATTTCGAGGAGACCTTTGCTCCCGTTGTGAAGATGACGACCGTGCGCACATTCTTGGCTATTGCTTCCGCAAAACAATGGGTTGTTCATCAGATGGATGTTCACAACGCCTTCTTACATGGTGATCTACATGAAGATATCTACATGAAGGTTCCTC
>CM071864.1:4149806-4179473 GCA_036759665.1 Gynandropsis gynandra
ATCTTACGAGTGAGCTCATATGGTTGCGAGCTCTGCTTCGGGATTTTGGCATTCTTTCTTCGGGTCCTATACGAGTTTTCTGTGACAATCAGGCTGCTTTGCACATTGCTGCAAATTCTGTGTTTCATGAGCGTACGAAACACATCGAGATTGATTGTCATTTCATTCGAGACGCAGTTCAGGACGGCACCATTCAGACATCTCATGTTCGTTCGTCAGAACAGGTTGCCGATATCTTCACCAAGGCGTTGGGACAAAATCCCTTTCTTTATTTGCGTTCCAAGTTGGGCATTCGAGATCTTCATGCTCCAACTTGAGGGGGCGTATTAGGGTTGCTTATGTAGTAGTAAGGGTGTTTTTAGTAATTACCCATTATTGGAGTTTGTATCATGATTAGGATTTGTAATTTTCTATTTAAACGGTCTTAGACCTAATAATACGACATTTGGCATTTAGATTTAGCTTGTAAAAATCTATTGATAGAATTGATTAGGAATGAATTTTTAATCTGTCTGAATTCTCCTTGATTATGATATGATAAAATATATTGGTAGTCAATTTTGTTGATGTTGCATTGTTTTATTAATGTGTTAGATCTATTGGCGATTATGTAACCGGAATTTGGTGATCGATTTCTCTATGGGTCATGCGTACAAACTTTATCACTGAGTACATAAAGTTATACATTTTCACAACATATAATTTAGACTAAAAACATCATAAATTTGATAACTACATCAAGTTATACAATATATATATATATATATAACAAATGTATGTAAAAAATGAGTTCATAAAACTTATATTAATTCTCAATAACATAATAATGAATATATAACTATCAAAATAATATATAAAATTTTAAATTATATTCGTTAATTTGTTAAGTTTGAAAATAATTATACAAATGAAATATAATTTTTAAAATTCATATATCATTTAAAAAATAAATAATTCATATATTATTCTAAAAATATATATTTAAGTATATATTGTTATAAAATAATAGATAAATTCAAGAATAACTATGATATTTTAAAACAAATTCGGAAATTATGAAATTTTTCGAATACAGTAAAATATACAAAATGAGATATAAATTGGATCTATAATAAAAACATCATAGATTTAAAATACCTAATCGAATTTATACGAGAGATGATACATTTTTAAAACATTAACCATAATTTGTCAAGATTCAAGCAAAGACAGTGCACAAACAATTCAGGAAATTAAGAAAGAAACAAGAACCTGTTTATGAAGAAGAAACTAAGGAAAGTGTGTATATGATCAAAGAAGACCTCTTCTTCTCTTGTAATCACTAACTGTCAATGTCAAGCCATGCCTCTTACCATCATTCTCTTCAACTCTGCATCCAACGGTTGCTTCGATTGTCTGTTTCCGCACCATGAATGCTTTCTGTACACCCTGTGGTCCGCCGTACTTCTGCAGCGAAGCCAACGATATCTCGAGCTCGAAGTTGTGCAGAAGATTGAACTCCGCTCCTTGATCCATTGGTGCTTTCGTATCCACGAGTTTTCCCGCATCTGCAGCTGCCTCTAAAGCTGCTTCTGTGGCTGCAACGTTTTCTCTCGATCCATTTTCCCCTCCGTCTTTATCGATTTCGTTGTTTCTACCCGCGTAATAGTTTCGTGATCGAGTCCATCTTCTCGAAAACGGGTCATACCCTGCTTCACCGGCTTTAAGGGTAGTGTTTTTGGGTTTTAGTTCAGATGCGTTCTTGAAGTTCTCGGCTCGGTTCTTGCGGTTCATTTCAGCAAGTCGAAGTGCTTTTTTGTCGACTTCTTTCTTTTGGCGTGATGCTTCGAGCTGTTTGATTTTCGCTTTAATTCTTGCTACGGCAGCTTCATCGTTTTTGCTTTGTGCAACATCTAACTCTCGTCTGAGCCGATCTTTCTCAGCCGCAACGTTCAATGGTCTGATCGAGGCCGACTTTTTCTCCTGCAACATCTGTTTTACGGTTTCCGCAGAGTAAACAAACTTGTTTGTCCTTTGTATGGCTTGTTTCTTCTCTAATACATCTTGTTTCGTCAGCATTCGGCCGTTTGTTCGTTCGACTTCTCTGACCCATTGTCGATACTCCTCCTCCAATGGATGTCCATCTGAGACCATTGCCATTTGCCATCGAGCAGCCGAGTTATCATTGCCCCATACCACATTTAGATACTTGTGTGTTGTTTTGTTCTCTAATTTGTATGTTTTGTCTGAAGACGTTGCGTCTACATTCTTCACCATGCAAAGTCTGTAAATCGGCCCACTCTTCGACCTTCCGATCCCGACCCTCACAAAGCATCCAACAATGAGTTCTTCGAAGAACGGTTCCATTAACCATTTGGCGAGTTTCGACCGTCTAATGGTAATTTCCTTGATATCCTCAAATGTCGGCACATCTGACATGTCGTCGTCACTATCAGGCAGTCCTCCACCAGCTGAGCCTTCATCATCACTATGAGACCTCTCACTGTCACTTTGACTCGAACTACTCAAATTCGAGGAACCAAACGGTTTCCTCTTGATTGACGAGAAATCTCGGGTACCTGCACCACCCTTTGACCCATCCCTCATTTTGCTGTGAGCCGCGGGATCCTGCTGCTTCAAACGCTTTGCCCTCAGTTCATTCAATGCATCATCCTTCGCAGCCGCCCTGTCTGCAGATCTAGAAGATGTGCGGACACCACGGGACACCGCAAGAGGCTGCGTCTCTTTCTTTGAAAGAGGGGTCTTGTCGTTTTCCCTCTTCAACCTAAGTTTCTCAGTAAAACTCTTATCGCCTTTCTTATCGGCACGTTCAGCCAGAATCATCTCTCTCTGAAATTCTGTCATCCCGGCAAGCTTCTGCCGATCTTCTTCGTTCTTGTAGAGATCATCACCAAAGTCTGATTCATCGCTGCTGTCACCATCACGATCAGATCCACCTTCACCCAAGGCAGCTCGGTCTTCTCTTTCTGAGGATTCTAACCTCTTCTTTAGAGGAACTTGAGAGGGCTTCCTACTGGCAAAGCCACGATCTTCATCAGAATCATCCTTCGAATCACTTCCACCATCAGAGTATGAGCCTTCACGTCTCCTCCGTGATGGTGGATGAGATTGACGGTTCCTCCCTCCCGCATTGGTTCTTCCGGCGGCTTCCAAAAGCAGAGTTTCTAATTCCGCCATTAGCTTCTGAGAAAATCAACAACCTGTACCTCTTTCAACCGGAAGCAAGGGTTTCCACAATCACCTGAAATCATTAAAGCTCAACGATTAGAGAAGCAAAGAATCGTTAATAAAGAATGTCAATCAACAATATAAAGCTTAAGATTCTATAGGAATAGATGAATATCTACGCATAATGCAGCCAATTATGAGAAATTCCTATTAGAATTGAACTTCACTCTACCACAACACTCATGCCTGGATCACTAGAAACCATACTCAAAACAAAGAAACTAGACATGAAAAAGCTGTAGCTTAATACAGAAGAAGTTCTTAACCAAACGAAACAACAAAAACAATGAACTTCTGAAACCCTAAAGATAGGTAAAAAAACCTAATCTTTAGGAAATTAATCACTTCATCCCCCAAAACCTGCAGATAAGACCATGATTTCAAATCAATTAAAAGAAAATCAGTAATATTGACATCTCATTAAACACCAATCTCGCAACAGGAAAGAAAATCAAAATTTTCTCCATAGCTATTTAGCAACTGAGTGGGTATATGGCGGGGGAATTAAGCCCATCGAGGGTTTGCGAAACCAACACCTACCGTTTCTGGACCCAAATCTGGAGAAATCAGCGTCTGATAAGTCTCCGGTTATCAATCCCTGAATTGAACCGAGACCCGAAGAGACCACCGGAGAGGAGCTGCGCACACTCCTGATTCGTTCCCGGGAGATCGTCGGAGGGAGCGAAAGAACAAGAGGTTCACTTGAGAAGAACGGCGAGCTCTCTCCGGCGAAGGTTGTAGAGAACAGCTTACTGCGAGGAACGAGAGAGAGGCGGAAACAGTAGAGGAAGGAAGACAGAAATATGTCGAGTAACAGAAAAAGATTTGGGGATGAATGAGAACGTTAAGGAAATAAATAGAAACAGAAAAAAAATAAAAAAAAATTAATTAAATCCGTGAGGAAAAAAGAAAAGAACATACGTAATATTTGTGAAAAATCTTGAACATGAAATATCACTAATATAAAATAAATAGCATATCTTCTCATATATTTAGTTTTCAAAATTTCTTAATTCATAATATATTCGATTAAAAAAATATATCATAAATTTTTTGAATGATCAAATAAAAAACAAAAGCAATCTAAACATATATAATATTGTATGTAAATAATTTAATTTGTACATTTCTTTCCGATCATTCATATGTTCATTTAAAAAATCATCATTCAAACACACAATTTGAATTGATAAACTATAAAATATTTATAAATAAAAAATCAACTAATTTTTTAATGAAATTATATAGATTAAAATTAAAAAAATATATATAAATTATAAAATAGATTTGATTAATCTATGAGTTTCTATGAAATTATCTAGTTTTATATTGTTTTACCAATAAAAAATAATATTCATATTGCTTAACCTTGTCTTTTTTCCCTTAATCTCTCCATGAAATCCAAGGAAAAACAAATTACAAAAATAAAAAGCGAACTTTTTTTTTTGAAAAAAAAAATGGTCTATTATGAACTATTACATTTTAATTCTATTTTCCCTTTAAATTTCTATCAATATTATTTTCCTTGGACTATTATTACTAATCATATTTTTCCGAAACTTCAAAAATTCATCCTATTTACTCTCCGTTAACTTTTCTGTTAATTTTTTCTAACAGTCTATTTCCTCCCAAACTATATGACTTGAATTCTAACTTATTCTCCCCAAACTAT
The DNA here is from genome assembly GCA_036759665.1 of Gynandropsis gynandra. Classification (NCBI taxonomy): domain Eukaryota; kingdom Viridiplantae; phylum Streptophyta; class Magnoliopsida; order Brassicales; family Cleomaceae; genus Gynandropsis; species Gynandropsis gynandra. The sequence goes on from CM071864.1 coordinate 4,154,707, forward strand.
ATGACCCCTAGCATATTTCCCCGAACTATATATCTATTAGTCTATTTTCCCCGAACTATTATAACTTCTAGTCTATTCCCCCGAACTATATATGACTTCTAACCTTTTTCTAAAAAAACAAATTATATATTCAACGTATTTTCAAAATTTGGTTTATTATAAACGTAACATATTTTCTTTAATAGTAACACATTTTAAAATTTTGGTTATTATAAATGTAACATATTATATTTACATTTTTATGATTGATAAAAAAATATTTGCAAGTTTGTGCCTTCAACTCTTGATTTTATAATATAAATATAATTGCAAATAAAAAATAATATTCAATATTTGAATTCACACGTTTTATATTTTTATTATCGAATTAAATTATACGAGTACTCATTTTTTATTTGAATCGAATCGAGTCAAATGTTCTGAAAAATATTAGATGTTAATCGCAAGTTAACTCAACACATATAACCTAAACAAAATCTAGACGGACTAAATGAGATATAAAAATAAAAATAATTATATTTACTATATTTGCAGTTATATTTATATTATAGACATGCATATATTAATAAAAGTTATTAGACACAATATATTTGTAATTATATTTATATTATTAATATGCATATATTAAGAAAGATTATTATAGTTAAATAAAGAGTTGAAGGTAAAAACTTGCAATCATAAAAAATGTAAATATATTATTTTAATATTTTTTATCAATCATTATAACAATTCCAACAAATTATTATATTATATTTTTTATTTTAATATTTTTTATCAATCATAAAAATGTAAATATAATAACCAAAATTTAATAATCCGTTAATATTAAAGAAAATATGTTACGTTTATAATAACGAAAATTAAAATATGTTACTATTAAATAAAAAAGTTATGTTTATAATAACCAAAATTTAAAAAAATTACTATTAAAAAAATATGTTACATTTATAATAAAAAAATTTTGAAAATATGTTGATTGTATAATTTGGTTTTAGGAAGTGGATAGAATATGTTAGAAGTCATAGTTCGGAAGAGAGGGGAATATGCTAGAGGTTATATAGTTCAGGGGAAATAAACTAGATGTTATATAGTTCGGGGAGAAATAGGCTAGAGATCGTATAGTACGAGAGAAAATATGCTAAAGGTTATATAGGTCGAGAGAAAATAGACTAGAATTCATATAGTTTAGTGAGAATAGACTAGAAATCATATAGTTGAGAGAAAATGGAAAATAGATTGTTTTAAAAAATAACAGAAAAATTAACGGATATTTAATGAAGGAGAAATAGAATGAATTTTTAAAATTTCGTAGGAAATAGGATTAGTAATAATAATTCAAGGGAAAAAGGATGAGTAAAAATTTAGGAAGAATATGATTATAGTGTGATAGTTTAGGGGAATAGATCTTTCTCTCTTTTTTGTAATATGATATTTGTCTATGCAAAAACCAAAAAAAAAAAATCCAAGCTTCATGTTATAAACCCAAATGGAAGAAAGAAACTACAAAAAGAATCAAAATGAGAGGAAAAAGAGGAAATAAAAAAAGGATTAAAGAAAAAAGAGAAAACTTTAGATACCTAATATATATATATATATATACATATAATACATGGGAGTGTGAAGAAAAACAAACCCAACATTTGCAGAACAAAAAAGCCATTGATTGCTTCTTCAGTCATTTGCAGAAGAAGAAAGCCATTGATTGCCTCTTCATCAGTCATGGTAATTTGCAGGATTCTATTACTTCCAACACCGCTTTATGCGTCTCGGGAGGGATCATGTTGAGAGTCGTGTGAAACGCCTACACAACGACAATTATATATGTGTTAATAGGTGCGGTTCGCACCAGAACCAGACCATGACCATGACCATGACCATGGACCATGAGATACAAGACGTGGTCAGCGGTGCGTACCAGGAACCTATCCAATACAGGTACCAATATTGCCAGGTTGCCCTTTGGAAGGAAGTCTTTGATCGCATTGCGTATACTTCTACTGGTAAATACGAATACTTAAACTTGTTGAAGGATTGGGAATGTAAAAAGTATACGATACGAAGAAAGAAATTATAAACACCTTTCAGTCGAAAGAAATGCGAGTAATAGCGCAGAATATGCCTCGACGATCATCTTCTCCGCTTCTTTTTCTCCTTCTAATACAGCTTCTTCGTCATCCTGCGAAAACCAATCACACATTGAAGGGAGAAAAAACATTCAAGACATACCCAATTCAGCCATATTTGAATCTGTAATTGCAAACAGATGAACAACTCAATGATTTAGCTACTCACCAAGGTGAAAGGAGATTCTTCTTTCGTATCGTTTGATCCTTTATTCACAAGAAAGATTGAACATAATAGCGGAATCATATCTTGTTCACTTTCTAGCAATCCTTCAGAATTCGGTATAGAAACAGTAGCTGCTGCAAGCCGTGATCTACAAACAACGCGAAAGCATATTAGAAAAGAGACATCACACCAATGTGTTGCATTTTCAAGATCGAGGGTTCATATAAACACACGATAACCACTCTTGAAAATATAAATCTGAAAAGCGGAAGATTTTGATTTTGAACCTGTTCTTTCCATCTTTCTCTACCAAGTTTACGAGCAACCCCAAGATGGCAACAAGAAAATCTAACTCCTGATCTGTAAGATGTCTATCTTTCAGATGGTGTGATCTCATCGGAGATCTGCTGAACAAAGGAAAGTGTCTAGCGATTAATTCTGACATCGTTTCCAGTCCTCTACAGGCAGCAATTTGTCGACAACCAACAGTATTATCATTCGTTAAGTTCATTAGGACCTGCAAATACGTTCAGCGCATCAAATTACATAATTCAAAAGCTGGAATGAAGGTCAGGTACGAAAAAGGTAACTCACCTTCACGGCTGTTAGAAGACAATCAGATAGAAGATTAAGGCATTCTTCATCCATCTCATTCGAAGATGATACTTGGTGAGATATATGACAGTCTCTATCACTCGATTCTTCATAGGGATTGAATCTATAGTTAGATTCTTCTTGGCTCCCGGTATATTCATCATTATTTCCTCCATAGCATACTTTCCTCTTTTGCGATTTAGGTTTCTTTTGCTTTCCCGATAGTACTTCCCATTTCGAAGGTTCAGAATCTTCTAAATCAAAGGCAAAAGGATCTGCACTATTCTCGGGGGAAGCAAAATTATCAAACTTTGTGCAATTGGGTTCACCCTCAAGACTATAGCTTGTCCTTCCATTACTTCTGGATATGCCACTAGCCAATGACTTAAATCTGCCAGCAAATGAATCAGAAGAACCGACTCTTGTTCTCGATGTGCAAGGCTCGTTTATTGAATCCGTACACGACACTGATGTCATTGAGCAATCTAACTGGACTACAGATGGGCTTATTGTGGAGCTACAGCTAACAGTAGAGCATGTATCGGAACTTATTGTCACAACCTCATTGTTCGCTGTAAGAGTTAGAAATGGCTAAACAGTGAGAAAAGTATAGAGACCAATAGGAACAAGATAGCACGAGAGAGGGACGGGGGTAGAGATTTTAGTTCGTTATCATCATAATGAATTACCTCCACAATCTGCTTCAAGAATCAAATCACGATGAACTCCACTTGAACAGTGAGAACGTTTTGCATTCTTCTGACCATTTTGAAAACCTCTACGTAGTTGAATACCTAGTAACACGTCCAGCAAACAATCGAAATCAGGGATGATTGGAAGGGAGAAAGCAATAATATTCTAACCCAAGATTAAAAATCCAATGACTCGACATGTAAAACCATTTTGAGTACCTGAAAGCATCTTAATGACACTTAACAGAAGCTCTGTGAAAGATAAACGGGATCCTTGAGATCTTAGACTTTCCTTAAATCCAAGCAAATGATTCTGAGAAAGAAATCAAAATTAGAGTTAAGTTCTCAGAGCCAAATAAAGTCCAAAGTTAGATTATTATTTTATAGCAAGAATCCCAAAATCACACAGAACATAATACCTGGTTTTCTCTGCTGAGGAAAGTTGCATTCTCCATAATTTTCAGACATTTCAGAAGCATAATCAGATTCTGCTTATTCCTGTCATTTTTTTTGTCCTGGTCAGAAAGTGTGCGGTATTCGTGCTGCATATGAAGACTTCATTAAATAATCACCTAATAAGCTGCAAAAAGAGGTAAAAATACCCATCCAATATAACCTAAATAATGTCTAAGTTTTTGGAAAAAAAATATACAAAGGCTATCTGCCTCGGTGAAAACATAGATATTTCTTGTAAATACAAAAATGCTATGAGTTTATACATTACATTAAACCCAATCAATGATTCCTCTGTCAGTACTTTAATAAAGAACAAACCAAGAAATCCCAATGGAGCAGAAATCGGTCAATTTTGTTCACTTTAGACTACAATTTACTCGACTTTAAATGCATTTCAGTTGTTGATCTGAATGAACTATACAGGCACATGAGAATATTAGAACAATATATGAAACCCATGATTAAACTAATACAATGGGAAAGGTTAAGTCCTTAAAACTCGAAGATGAGAGTTCTTTTCATTCTAAGGGAATTCGTGCAGATAACAAAAAACGTAAAAAACATACAGATTCACACCTCCATAACAGCATGACAATCCGTAACAACCTCCAAGACTGCATCAAGTCCTCCTAGTTCTCTCAGTTTATCCTTGAAGTTACCTCCAGTCTTTTTCACAGCACCAGAGGTATCTGGATGTATGCAACCATGACAAAAAGAAACAAGAAACGACAAGAAATTATTGACAAATACAGATATTACCAAATTACGGGACGGTGGACTAAGTAAAACTGACTCTTTGACTAAAACGAACCGAGGGAAACAAAATATACTACTGGAGAGAACAGGAATTATGAAGAATCAATCAAATTTCTTCACAGGAAATCATTATTAGGAGGAAGCCGGACCTTCAAACAGTGAAAAGTATTCGCTACATATGTTAATTTAGTCCCCCAGCCGATAGATTGCCCTTAAAAAATTAGTCAAGGATTCAAAAAGAATAGACAAGAAGAGAAAGTACCATCAAAGGATATTTTTGATAAGCAGGCTTTCTCCATGACCGACAAAGCCACCCATTTTGCACTCAACTCGGTTGTCATGGTTTCAGTTTTATAGTTATCGATCAACCTCATCTCCTTGCAATTCACGAGTATTTCTTGAACTCTGCAGAGTATATCACTGGAGCTTGGATCATGCATTCTGGCTGTACCCCGTGTAGCATCAACGTCCTTGAGTAATGATAGGAGTTTATATCCTAAATTTCGTGGCTGCCCCTCAGAATTGGTGGTGACAATAGGTTTCAACAAATTAATCAGAAACTTGATGCAAATGGGTGAATCCATAAAGTGTTCATCTTGATCCTGGAAAACAAGAAAGTGAATTAATTACAAAAAACAACACAATTACACATATCAATCCATCAAAAGATAGAAGAATAGAACAAACATATTTCATTGACAAAAAGCATGACTTACATCAGCAGTTAGCACAAAGAAAAGGGTAGCTGCGGCAAGATTGCTAGGTATGTCATCAAGGCTGAGACCCAGAACCGCATCGATTATAGATTTTGAGATCCTGATGATAAAAATACTCGAGGAAACAGGTGGGAAAAGTTTGTGAGTTTCCATCATTCTCTTATCCTTCTCATCTACTTAATGAATAATCGATTTGCCGTAATATTTCCAGTCCTTATAGCAAATTAGACATCTCTCATTCTAACAAACCGCCAGAGAAATCCTTCATATTAAGAAATACAGCTCCTTTGCCCATATCACAGTTTCGAATCCACCACACATATGAATTCCATTTGACCAGAAACAATAAATGTTTGTAATTCTTTACCTAGTTAGGCCCTAATCCTCTTATGAAAACTGGAAAATTGCTATGCTATATGACACTAATATCAGGAACAAAGCACAAAACGCAAAAGCAGAATCGAAAAACCTGGAAATTAAAGAATTTCAATCTGGAAACCAACAACCCCAGGATCGAAAAGAGGTACCCGCATCTGATAATTGTGCTTCAATCAAGAAAAATTGGAGAATAGCCAAAACCCAGAGCTCAAAATGATCTCCGGTACAAAACCCACAAGCCAATTCGAAAATTTCCAAGGAATTCGAACAATAAAGAAAACCCTAAGACGTAAATCGGCAATCTATACAGAAGAGCCGGCGTACCCTTGAGCCCTCAAGAGCCGTCGTTGGTGCTGAGAGGCACAAATCGACAAGAGAGATGATAAACTCGCCCTTCTAATCCTCAATTGCTGACCTCTCCTCAACCCATCAAGAGCGAAGTTAACTTCATCCACATGCTCCATCATCTCCCCAAACTCCTGAGCCTCCATTAACGTCGAAGTCAAAGAAAAAGCCCCTCCGTTTCTGGGTCTCTTCGTCCTTCGTAAGCCACATTTCTGTGAACAATCTTCCATGAAACTGGATCTCGAAGAAGAAGAAGAATGCCAAAGAGACGACGACTCCTGACTCGAGAAAGGAAGAACGGAGAATTCACGAGGCTCAGAGTCCGGCGAAGAAGACGAAGAGAGGTATTCGCTCTGCATAACGACGTCGTTTATGGAGTCGGAGAGGGCTCTTGATGTGCCCGGCTTGCGGCGGCCGTACGTTCGCACCATCATCGTCACAGTCTACGTGAAGCTCTCTCGTGAGTTTGAGCGTTTTAGGTGAGAACATCAGAAAGGGGTATTTTGGGAATCTAACGAAATTATGTTCGTCTCTAATCTCTAGCTCTTATCGAGGGACGAGGAAGCAAACAAACATCTAAAAGTTTCTAATTTTGAAAATCATACAAAAATTCAGGGTTGACTTAAGTAAATAAAGGAAATTTACATAGCAAAACCATAATTTAACTACTAATATAAATATATTAACCTCAATTCGAATTAGGAAAAAAAATATTGAGTGATAATATCTATAATTTGTTTCTAATAATATATTAGAAAAAGTTGCTAGTAGTGTATTTTTACCATTGTTCCTTCATATATTGACAAACAAAATTATAACGTTATTAAAAGGATAGAAAATTTAGAAACTTAATAAACAATAAGTGGTTTGATTCCATCATTTATGCTTTGAGTGTGTAAACAATTGTACCATAGGCTTCGAACTAATTTAAAACTAATTTGTTAAACCATATTCAATACGACTCGTCATTTCAATTTTTAATTCGAATTTAAGGAATACGAGATATACATATTTTAATAAATGATAAAGAAATAATAATCAAACAAAAATGAGAGATCCTAATAAATTTTAAAAAAAACAGCTTAATTTTACCACTTTAATCCTATTCCTCTCTGAATTTTCCTTCTCATCTTATTCTTTTTTGAACTATCATTATTTATCATATTCACCCCTAAATTTTAAAAATTCATTCTATTCATCTTTCCATTAATTTTCTGTTAATTTTTCTGTTAAATATTTTTAAAACAGTTTATTCCTCCACACGAGTTCTATGAATTCCAGTCTATTCCTCCCGAACTATATGAACAGTCTATTCTTCCCCGAACTATATAAATTGTAGTATATTTCCCCCAAACTATATAAACTATAATCTATTCCCCCCCAAACTATATAACATATAGCTTATTTCCCCCCAAACTATATAAACTCTAGCATATTCCCCCGAACTATGATTTCTCTAACAGTAATATATTTTCTTTAATTTTAATGTATTATTAAACTTTTTATATTACAAAATATTAAAATAAAAAATACTTTAAATTCTAACAATTACAAAAAATTCTATATGATTTCTCTAATAGTAACATAATTTTAACATAACCATATTTCACCCATTTTTACTCGAACCGAATTTCAACCCGATTTAACCGAATTTTCACTCAAATCTAACACGTTTTCACCCAATTTTGACCCAATTTCATCCAATTTTTATTCGATTTCACCGAATTTCAACCCGGTTTAACAAAATTTTCACTCTATTTCACTCAAATTTAACACGATTTCACCAAAATTTGACCCAATTTCACCGAAATTTTACTCGATTTCATCGAATTTCAACCCGATTTAACTGAATTTTAACACTATTTCACTCATATTTAATCCGGTTTCACCCAATTTCACCAAAATTTAATTCGATTTCACCTAGATTTACTCGATTTCACCGAATGTCAACCCGATTTAACCGAATTTTAACTCTATTTCACTCATATTTATTCCTATTTCACCCAATTTCACCAAAATTTAACTCGATTTCACCTAGATTTTACTTGATTTCACCGAATTTCAATCCGATTTAACCGAATTTTAACTCTGTTTCACTCATATTTAATCCAATTTCACCCAATTTCACCAAAATTTAACTCTATTTCACCTAATTTTTACTCGATTTCACCGAATTTCAACCTGATTTAACCAAAATTTAATTGGGTGAAATTGGGTGAATAGGATGAATTTTTAAAGTACAGGGGGGAATAAGATGAGTAATGACAATTTAGAGGGGAATAGGATGAGCAGAAAAGTTCAGGGGGAATAGCAGAAAAGTTCACCAAAATTTAACCCGATTCACCCAATTTTAATTCGATTTCCCCTAATCTTTATTCGATTACACCCAAATTTAACCCGATTTCACCCGATTTAATCTTATTTAACCCAATGTTAACCCAATTTCACTAAAATTTAACCCAATTTTAATTCGGTTAAAATTGGGTGAAATCGGGTTAAAATTGAGCGAATATATTTTAAATTTGGTTAAATCGGGTTGATACTCGGTGAAATCGAGTAAATATTAGGTGAAATCGAGTTAAATTTTGGTGAAATTGGGTGAAATCAGATTAAATATGAGAGAAATGGAGTTAAACTTCGATGAAATTGGGTGAAATTGGGTTAAAATGGAGTGAAATCAGGTTAAAATTGAGTGAAATATATTTAAAATTTGGTTAAATCGGGTTAATATTCGGTGGAATCAAGTAAAAATTAGGTGAAATCAAGTTAAATTTTGGTGAAATTGGGTGAAATCGGATTAAATATGAGTGAAATAGAGTTAAAATTCGGTTAAATCGGGTTGAAATTCGGTGAAATCGAGTAAAATTTGGGTGAAATTGGGTCAAAATTTGGTGAAATCGTGTTAAATTTGAGTGAAATAGAGTGAAAATTCGGTTAAATCGGATTGAATTCGGTGAAATCGAGTAAAAATTGGGTGAAATATGGTTATGTTAAAATTATGTTACTATTAGAGAAATCATATAGAATTTTTTTGTAATTGTTAGAATTTAAAGTATTTTTTATTTTAATATTTTTTAATATAAAAAGTTTAATAATATATTAAAATTAAAGAAAATATGTTACTTTTAGATAAATCATATAGTTCGGGGGAATATGCTAGAGTTTATATAGTTCAGGGGGAAATAGGCTATATGTTATATAGTTTGGGGGGAAATAGGCTATAATTTACATAGTTCGGGGAGGAATAGGCTAGAATTTATATAGTTCGGGGATGAATATGTTGGAATTCATATAGTTCAGGGGGAATAGGCTGGAATTCATAGAGTTCGAGGGGAATAGACTGTAAATCATATAGTTTGAGGGGGAATAGGCTGTTTTAAAAATATTTAACAGAAAAATTAACAGAAAATTAACGGAAGGGGGAATAGGATGGATTTTTAAAGTTCAGGGGAGAATATGATGAGTAGTGATAGTTTAGGGGGAATAGGATGAGCAGAAAAGTTCAGGAGGGAATATGATTAAAGTGGTAAAGTTCAGGGGGGAATAGACTGTTATTTTATTATCTAGATTTTATTCATAAACAACAATAATCAAACTAAAATTATATATCTTGATAAATCTTATCTATTTAGATTTTTAATATTTATAAAATTAATCAATCATCCACGGTTATTATTAATCGACCGAACCAAATCCAATTGGTTTTTAAACTTTTTAACCAGATCACTTATTTTATATATACTTGAACCTAACCAAATACCATTATTCGATTCGGTTTGATTCAGATCTACATAATCGAACTGACATGTTCAGCCTTAACTATGCTTGGTAAACTTTAAACCTAGCATGACTTAACCAAAACTAAACCAAATTAAATCTCACAATTAGGGTTCGGTTAAATAGCGGTTAGGACTTCAAAAACCTGTTAATGAACCGAACAAGAAACAATGACAACCAAAGTGTGCACTTTATGCAAAAAATAACATAATAGTTTGTGGTATGGTAAGGTTTAATCTCATTTAGCAATTCGAAACAACCATTAAGTTAATAGAAAAGGCACCAGAAAATGCATAAATGATCAAATTGTGTTAAACAGAATTCTACAACAAACGACGCGTTTGGGTCGAACATCAGAACCACCTGTTACATTAACAATGTGAAATAAGTCAAAATATGAAGACTTCTCATTAATGTTGCGTGAACAATTTACGGAAAATCCTAAAATCATATGAAAATCTACATAATCGTCCATATAACTTTACAATTATATCTTATTGTAAAGTTTTTTAGTCATATTTATGTCATTCAATTTTTTTGTAGTTTATGAAAAAGGTAAAATTGTTTGATTAAAAGATATATATAATTTTGTGATTACCTTAATATAATTTATGATTAGCTAAATTTTTTTTGGAACCGACAAATTTATCAAATAGAGTAATTTTATAAACATTAGCTTATAAATATTTCTGGCATCATTCAACATAATCAGAATTGTTAATTCGAGTGATTAAAGTGACTAAAACTGATCATCTTCACCGTTGATTATATAGACATAGGTTATCATTTCTAGATGATTATGGATCTTTGTTCATTCCACGTTGATATGGTTTTCCAGATATATACAAGAAGGAAGATAAAGAATGAAAGTTAAGTGGCGAGAGCTTGAAGTTGAAGATTGATTTTTACGTTGTACATTGTGGATTGTTGCATTGTTTGGTTGTTGTATGGTGAACTTCGTTGTGTAGGTTTGTGTGTGTGAATTGTAGTTGAATTTTTTTTAGCCTTAGTTAGTTAACTAGAGTTTTTTTAACCCTCCAATGAAGGGTATAAGAAGGAGTTGGGGTTAGTTGTAGCAGTTATCATAAAATTAGGGAAAAATGTATTGGGATAGAGCTGGACAACTCTTCAAAGGCTTCGAATTGTATCTTTGAATTTGGTGGAATAAAGATAACGACAATTCTCTCTATCAATTTGGTATCAGAGCACAGATTTCTTCTGATTTATCATGGATTTTCAACAGAATGAGCTGAAAATAAATTGAATTCAAGATGATATTGAAATGATGAATGCTGATATTGTTCCAAGATGGCAGATATTCAACACCAAATTGCTAAACTTGGTTTATTGGATACTAAAATACTTGGAATAGAGACTCAATCTAGGGAATTGAAAATACTTGAAGGACATTTGCGCCTTGCAGCAGATACACGTACAAGCTCTGGTGTCGACAACTGTGCCGTCGAACGGAATACACGTCGGCGAGACTTCGACCAGCTGACCAGACTGAGGTAAGTCTTTGCTTCTCACTGGAAAAACTAAATTTGCTAGATTTGGTTTTTCTTTAAGCAGTAATAGCGAAATAAAGGAGCAGACATTCGCAACTTTTGGTATTCCAACCATCATAGATCTGACGAGCACTTAGCTAGAGAAGTTAGGGTTTAATGTTGTTGATATGAAGTTCACCGTCGAGGAATTACCTACGACGGCAGGAGGATATCAATTTGTAGGAGATGCGATGACTCTATTAGAGAAGATTGAAATGTCGATCTTTGATGGATTCAATGTCTAAGGTTGACTAGTTCGTGCAGAAAGATATTCCCGATTAGTGCAGTGCTTTGACACCGAGAAATTGAAGCTATCGGAGATGGCCATTGACGGAAGAGCTTTGAACTGGTTGCAATGGCAAATCACATGTCCGTTTTACTCATGGACAGATTTTTATGAAACATTGTTAGAAAGGTTTGGCTATGGTTTGTATGATGATGTTGTCACCAAATTGTTTTCGCTGCGAAAAATAGATTCGTTTATGGATTATTAGTTGGAATGCGAGGAGTTGATGTCGTAATTGCAGGTAGGGGTGGGCATTCGCGGGTACCCGCGAGAATTTCATTACCCGTACCCGAACCCGTCCCGCACGGGTAATTAGTTTTATTACCCGTACTCGTACCCGCAAGGTACGAGTACCCGCTATTCGGGTACCTGCAAAAACCCGCTAATATTTTTCAAACCCGCGGGTACCCGTCCCGCATAAAAAAATCTCAAAATTCAATAATAACATTACAATATTTAAAAAATTACAAACATAACAAAAAAAACATAACTCTAAAAAATTACAAGTCATGACAAACAACATCTTGTAACTTCAACTGGATTTATTCCTGGATTGGAAAGAGTTTTGTGACTGATTTGTTCCTGGATTGGGAAGAATTTTGTGACTGGATTTGTAAACATTTGTAACTATAAACCAAAAATAGGTGAATATACGTATACAATATACAATTGAGCAAGTAACTCTGTAAACCAAAGTTTCAATAAGAGAAATCCATCACAGATAAACTAAACATCCAACCTGGTGAGGAGCAGGGCACGACGTAGAGGGAAATTCAGGGTTGACTTAAGTAAATAAAGGAAATTTACATAGCAAAACCATAATTTAACTACTAATATAAATATATTAACCTCAATTCGTATTAGGGTGAGAGGGAGAGGCTATCGGCGCAAGAGGGTGAGCTGCGAGAGGGAAAGGCTTCGAGAGGCTATCGGCGCGGACGAGCAGGAGGGGGAGCGGCACCGGCGTGGGCGAGCAGGAGGGAGAGCGACAGCGGCATGGGCGAGCAAGAGGGAGAGCGGCGAGATGGAGAGGGTGAGCGAGAGGCGAGATGGAGAGGGTTGAGAGGCGATGGTGGCTGGTTGGGAAGGAAGTGGGAAGGAGGTGGGAACATAAGGTTAGATTAGGGTTAAGGGTATTTAGGTAATATAATTTAAAATTAGGGGCATTTTTGTAATTTCTGCGGGTACCCGCGGGTATCCATTTATGAAATTAAAAAACTCGTTCCGAATCCGAATCCGAACCCGCGGGTATTGAAATTAAATTACCCGAACCCGAATCTGCAATGTCTTTTTATATTTCTCCAATGTCTTTTTTTTTAATGGAACGGCTTTGACTTGGAATTTTAGTATTTATGAAAGTACACATTTGGGATTTAATACATAACTGAGTTATATTATATTATATTTATATATGTAATACATTATAAGAAACGCCTTTCAGCCTGCCAATTTGTTCAGGACGACCACACTAAACAGAGACGGATGATAGGGAGACAATGATGGGTGGGTAAGTTTTACATTAAGAAAAAGAAAAGAAAAGAAAGACCCTTTGTCGTGTCATACCCAGATCCGAAATTCTGTGATTATTTAAATTAAAACCATTATTTATCAAAAGTATGGAAGAAGAAGGGCAATGGGGCATATGGGATGGATACCTCAGTGAGAAGATGCATTAAGCAAAAATGGAGGAAGGTGATGCTCTAAAATGGCGATTAGATGATCACACTTCCCCGCTTCTGTCTCTACAACACACCCTTCAAGCTGTCTCACGGCTTCCACCAGCTGTCCCCTTAGTCTCTGCGATAATAACCGACCCTTTGTCTTCACACACTCTCTGTACAACAGCATGTACGCGATCCCTACCCTCAAGGCCGCCGGCAGATCCCTTAAGCAAATCGGAGACTCCCCCATTTTCATAACCCTCATGAAGTTCATCAAGTGCTCCTCACCTTCTCTAAGTCCTTTGTTGAAGGCCGCCTCTGACCAGTGTTCCTGCAGAAATGACTTTAGTTCCACCGGAACACTCTCTTCGTCTGATCGTGCAATGCTATCCGCAACACAGTATGTGGCAGTGGGATCGCCTAGGCAATCTGACTTGAGGAGAAACTCGACTCCATTGAGGGATCCACCACTTCTTTCGCCCGCTGCTTTGAGGATCTCAATGCTACCAACTCCTCATTTATTGTCACTACTACTTGAACACGTCAAGAGAAAGATAAATGCTAGTGGATTAGATAACTATAAACAATTCAATTCATCTGAATTATTAATGCTAGTGGATTAGATAACTATAAACAATTCAATTCATCTGAATTATTACTATAAATGGTGATTCAAATGGTATATCAATTTGATAAATCTAATATTTTTTTAATAAATGTTACATATATATATGTATCATTTAACCCATGTTTTTTTCATCAAAATTCAAACTGAAAAATGTTAGTTGATAAACGTGATTTCAAGCTTGAAAGAAAATATATTTTTTAAACAAACATAAACTGACATAAATTAACTATATGATTACATATACCAATAACTTTACAAAAATATATAACAATGAACAAACAAAATGAAATTATGAATTGTGAACCCATTCTTCCCAAATGTAATGCAGCTCATTACATAGGTTATAAATTAGATAAGATTATTACTAGTCAATTACTAATCCAACTAAAAAAATTACTGAAAAAGAAAAAAAAAAAGCTTTTGGCATTATCTACTAGAACTCCTTTAAAGCTTTATGTTAATCTCTTTCACAAGTTAATCTGCAAACATAAGACAAACATATTAGGATCAAACATTAAACTAGACAATATATATGTATACGCATATTTATATACACATTGAACTAATGAAACAATTACATTACCCCTCTTGCAAGGTTTAGGCCTGCAGAAAAAGACTTCTTTGATAATATAACTGAATCGTATAAGTGTCTGAAACTCTTTCACCCGATTGTATTCACATGCTTCAAATGTGATGTAGAACATACATCCCGAAGATGCACGCCAATTGGCTTTCACAACCCTTTTGAATTCAAGCTTTGTTCCCTACTCAACACATCCGATTACCAAAATCATATCATCCACTACATATCTCGATTTATCTCAAAAGCTAATAGATCACAAAATTCCAAACCTTTTCTTTATTATATGTCTCAACAGCGAGCTTTGACAAGCTGTTCATAAGATCCCTTTCGGTATTTTCATCGACGGCCTCAGCAAAATGACACCGATCAAGACGGACTGGTCTGAAGTTGAACTCGCAGCGAAATTTATCAAAATCTATGTCGAACCCCTGAATTCACAACAAAAGAAACCCCAGATTAATTTTATATGGCAGCCATCTAATTCATCCGAGGAAAAAGGCAGAAGAATGGAGAATCAAACCTCGCTCCTCAAGACTTGTTCTCTCATCATCTCACATTCCTCCTCTACGGATAAGTGATGCTTATCCTCTTCATAGCCCATCTTCTGACGCTTTGGACATGAAGGCTTCACGAGCTCAGGAGGAGCTTTGAACAAAATCACCGCAAGAGAGAGACAATCTGCTATAACTTCCAAACACAAAACATAGAACTAATGAACTTGTCCAAACACAAAAACATACACAAAAGCAACAAAACATGTACTTACCATCTTTGCAAGGTTTAGGTCTGCAGAGATAGACCACTCTCTTCATCCCACGGTATCGTACTATTGCCTGATACTCTTTCACCCGATTGTCCTCGAAGACTTCAAAGGTGAAGTAGTACGTTAGTACAGCAGAAGGATGCCAATGGGCTTTTAAAACCCTATGAAATTCAACCTTTGTTTCCTGCTCAGCACATCCAGATACCTTTTCTTCATTATACCAAAATTAACAAAAAGCAAATTCTGATGAATATAACAAGCTAATAGATTAGAAAATTGCAAACCTTTTCTTCATTATACGCCTCGAGGGCGAGCTTGGACAAGGAGTTCATAAGAAGAACTTCCTCGGCATCATCAAGATCAACGGGGACAAAGGTGTAACGGCAGCGGAATTTATCAAAATCGATGTCGAAACCCTAAATTAACAAGAAATATCTCACAAAACCCGATGAATTTATACTGCAGCACATCAAATTCATACAATTTTAAAAAGGGAGAATCGAACCTCGCTCTGCCAGATTTGTTCTCTCAGCATGATGATTTCCTCTTTCAATACAGGATGATTGCGTGGAAACCAATACGCGGCATCCACCATGCGAGAGGTCTCATATCCTCCATCATAACATGGCAATATCGTAATCGAGTTCATCGGATGAACTGACGGAGCAGAGAAAACCCCTAATGTTATATTCCTTTCTATAGACTCGATACACAAAGTCCCGCCACAACTGCATCTTTTATTAATTGCATTGTTTCCCTATTATTTCAGGTATTTCTTTATTTACCCCAATAAAATTAATTGTTTACATGTTCCCGTTATCACCGTGTCTTTAAAAAAAAGGCCAATGCGCCTATTTTCTCTCAACATTGAAATTTTAATCCGAGTTTTTTTAATCAATTGTAGACGGATGAATATCATATATATATCTTCGTAGGGCTAAAACACTTCAAAAATATCATTCTCTAAAATAATTATTTAATTGGGAAAAAAAACTGGAGAAAAGACAAATTTACCCTCAATTTTCGAACGTGAAAAACCCACGTTCTACAGTTTTTCGACGTGAAAAACTGTCAAACCGTGTCAAAAGCAAGAAAGAAAAAGTGATTTCGAACTTGAGAGGGATCGATTCGAAGTTGGAAAGAAGGAAATTGCTAGAATCAGCAAGAGCAGCACTAAAGAAGAGAGCACGAGTCAATCTTCAATGGCGTCAATAAGTGAAAGTAGATCGATTTCTAGGGTTTTGGAGGCTGTCGAGTCCCAAATGGTTTATTGATTTGAAATGGGTGTGAGTGTCAATGAGTCGGTTGAGTCTCAGTGAGTCGGTTGAGTCGCAAGAGTCGGTTGTCTCAGTGAGTCAGTTTGGGTCGCGATGGTCGGTTAAGCGTCGATTTCTAGGGTTTGTAGGCTGTCGAGTCCTAGAATGGTTTATTGATTTGAAATCTGAGCGTCGATTTATAGGGTTTTGCAGGTTGTCGAGTCCCAAAATGGTTTATTGATTTGAAATGGATGTGAGTGTCAGTGAGTCTGTTGAGTCTCAGTGAGTCGATTTGGATCGCAATGGTCGCTTGAGCATCGCAGGGAGTCTAAGTGTCGTTTGAGTCGGTTGTCTCAGTGAGTCGGTTTGGGTCGCAATCGTCGCTTGAGCGTCGCAGGGGGTCTAAGGGTCATTTGAGTCGGTAGTCTCAGTGAGTCGGTTTGGGTCGCATGGGTCGGTTGAGTCTCATGGGTCGGTTGAGTCACATGGATCGGTTGAGTCGCATGGGACGGTTGAATCGCATTAGTCGGTTGAGTCGCCTGGGTCGCTTGAGTCGGTAGAAGTATAATGTATTTTTAATTAATTGGTCATTTCGCAGGTGTTGCCAAAGCCGAAGTTTGTGTATGAATTCAAGCACATGGACATAATGCCAAAGATCACCACCAAGTGTTATCCTCACGAGACAATAACGAAGCTGAGAGGAATCTTAGATGAATACGAGTTGCATTACTTCGATAAGGAATCACAATTTAAGTATTTATTCCATTTCCAATGTGACTCCACATTGACTAAGGTTCAAATGTCTATCCTCCTAAATCACTACGTGATTGTACGGGACAAGAAGGAGTTATGGTTCGTCTTAAACGGTGTTCCCATTCGGTATTCTATAGTGGAGCACGCACTAATTTTCGGATTAAACTGCGGACCATATCCCAAAGGATGGGAGTCCAAAAGGGGTGATACATTCAGACGGAAGAATTTCGGCCGTGGAAAGATGACCCCGCACAAATCATTGGAAAACTTGTGAAAGAGGTTGGCAACTTTGATGTTGTTGGCGCAAGTTATGGCTCACAAGCCTTCATCAGACAACTCTATCAGCCATGATCTCATTGACATGGTTGATGACTTGGAATTTTGTGAACGCTTTCCATGGGGGCGTTACACATTCGAGAAGATTGTGGATACTTGCCGCAAACACGTTAGCGGGGATTCACCGAAACCAAAATGCTATCGTGGCGGTTGCATGATCCCACTAATGGTAAGTTGTATATATTATTTGAATAACTTGAATGATTTTGTACTTTTTGCATTCTTATCATTTTGTGTTAATGTTGCAGTTACTTCCTTTCGAAACCATCCTTAGTTTGGGCGGAAAGGGATGGTATTTTGATGTTGTGGATGCGGATCCATCATGTCCAAGAATGTGCAAGAAGATGGTTAAATCCAGTACTAACCTGAAGTATGCAGACGTGATAAGGCTGATCGGAGATTCTAAGGTAACAATTACACAAGGGTCATAAGGAAAACAAGGGTCACAGAGGGTAATAATGGTTAATTTTTTTTCAGGATATTCGAAGTATTCTTCGTGCTGAACACGAAGAGGTAGGTTTAGTTTTTGATCTGGACGACTATGAGGGATGCCACGATCCCGATGTTCAGATATGGATGGAACATATTCGTAGAAATCCAAAGGGTATTTGTTGGGAGGATCTCCGTGAGCAAGAACTGCTGATTTTTTTTAAATTTTTTGCAGCAATTGGAGGAGGCGTTGTTGATGCAGTATTGTCACATGAAGACATTCCCTGCGATATTTAAGAAACTTTACATTTGTCCTATGTTTTTCACGGAGATCCTCAAGCATTTGTCGTACGGGAATATGGACACTTTGCCGAAACTTCTTAGTGATTATTTGAATGGCAAGTATTCATTAAGAAGTACAGAACCAATTAGTGCTTTCGAAGGCTTTGTCACAGTTCTAAACATTCCATCGCACGATAGTATATATATAGGATGTCATTGGGTAGCCATCAAAGCGGATTTCTAAACCCGATGCATCACGGTATACGACTGCCAGACGAGGCTTAAAGAAACGCATATCGATCCGGTGATTGAGAATCTAAGAAAATCTATCCCCAAGATGTTCATTCTCGGAGGGTTTCCTTCTTTGGCTTCTGGAAATGGTAAATGGAAACATGAGTATTATGAAGGTGTACAGAACGAAAGCGGGGATAACTGTGGTGTTTACTCCTACAAATACTTAGAAGCCTCGGTAATGAAAATACGTAATGATTTGCACTGCATTTACGACGAAAATATTATTTCCATGCGTGAGAAGATTGCGGCTGATGTATTTAGTAATGGAAAATGTATCCATCCATCCTGAGATTAACTTGATATTTGGTACGTTGTTATTTTTTAAATATTTAGTACATTGTTATTTTTAAATATTTGGTACATTTTTATTTTTTTAAAGTTTTTTCATAATAATAAAAGGAGTCACAGGGGTAAAAGAGTCGCAGGGTCAAGAGTCTAACTGGTACAATGGTCCGAGGGTCCCAGGGATCCGAGGGTCGCAGAGGTTTAAGGGTCGCAGGGATCCGAGGGTCGCAGAGGTTCAAGGGCCGCAGGGATCTGAGGGTCGTAGAGTTTTAAGGGTCGCAGGGATCCGAAAGTCGCAGAGGGTCGCAGGGATCCGAGGGTCGTAGGGATCCGAGAGTCGTTGAGGTTCAAGGGTCGCGACCCTCGAATCCCTGCGACCCTTGTACCTCTGTGACCCTTGTACCTCTGCGACCCTTGGACCCGTGCGACCCTTGTACCTCTGTGACCCTTGTACCTCTACGACACTCGGATCACTGCGACACTTGTACCTCTGCGACCCTTGAACCTCTACGACCCTTGTACAAATAATATGAATAATTTATTATTTCTGATTTACAAACACAATATTATTTACAAATAATATGAATAATTTATTATTTATTATTTATTATTTACAAATACAATTATTTACAAATAATATGAAAATTTTATTCTTTATTATTTACAATTATTTACAAATCATATGAAAAAAATTAGTATTTATTATTTACAAGTACAATTATTTACAAATAATATGAATAATTTATTATTTTTTGTTCATCTGGGACCCTTGGACCCGTGCGACCCTTGTCCCTATGCGACCTTGGACCCGTGCGACCCTTGTCCCTCTACGACCCTTGGATCCGTACGAGCTTTGTCCCTCTGCGACCCTTGTCCCTCTGCAACCTTTGTTCCTCGTGACCCTTGTTACAAGAATAGTAAATCCACAAAAACAGCGATACTAACAAAAATACTTATTGTTGAATCATTGTCAAATGAAAACAATTCAAATATAAAACACAAATGAAAACCTTCCATACAAAACGCAACTGAAAATCAAACACTGTTATTGTTAGGGAAAAACGGAAGCACAAGTATTGGTCTATTCTCATATATTTGGACTAGAGGGTACAACCAACTGTCTGTCGATGGTCGAGAGAAAACTTTCTCCAACCCCTTCTAATGGAAGCGCCACCACGTGCCACGAGCCTTAGATCTGCCTCTCACGGCGTGGAGTATCCTAGCATCAGATATATCTTACATCGTCTATGGCAAAGACCGCTCGACCTCGCAAACCCTATCGGAAGTGTCTGCGACATCCGAAGAAAGGAATAAAAATCGTGAAAATCCTTACCATGCTAGGAATAAAACCGTATTGAAGTCACTTACCAATGCATCTGCGGCCAGATTCGAACGAGTGACTGGTACCACAGTTTCTCGTAAAATCCTCGAAGCAGGAGTGGAAAAGGTAACGTGAAAGACCATGTCACATTCGTGAGTGAAAAGTAAGTAATCCCCAATACTTAAGTCTAGGTCATTGGAGAAATCTTTCCACCCATCAGTGAATCTGGAGCCATCCAACTTGACTTCCCATCTTCTGTTATACCCATTCGATTTAAGTGTTCTCGTGTTGTTGTCCCTTATTTTCCCGTAAATATAATCATCGAAGAATATCTTCGGGATGTCCTGTAACAAAAAACGAAAAAACAAGTCAAATCTTTACATTCTCTACATGTAACATACCGACAGAGAGATTGATGAAGAAGATTACAGTGTAGTTCTCTTCCATATAGCGCCAAAAAATCTCTCTGAAGAAAGAAGGGAAATGTAAAATTTCGGAAAAATTGATGGAATGAGAGTTAGAGAGAGAGTGTATGTGTCGTTATTGTAAAAAAGGAAACGACTGTAATTCGAAAAGACATGACCTGAATATCGAATCATCGTTAGATGGAATTCGAAAAGACATGACGTACAGATGTTATTTTTTAAAAAAATTTCAAATATGATGAAAAGTTCGGCGAGAATTTTGGTGAAGGAATTTTCGGCGGGTCGCATGGGTAACATGGTCACATATAAGGATCAATACATGCGAAATCGACGAATTTACGAGTTTATAATGATAAAACGTCAAACTAATTAATGCCAATTGAGGGTCGCATGGGTCACATGGTCGTATATAAGGATCAATATATGCAAAATCAACGAATTTACGGATTAACAATGATAAAATGTCAAAAAACAATCAAAACAATAGATTTAAAACGTCAAACTAATTAATGCCAATTGAGGGTCGCATGGGTCGCATGTAAGGATCAATATATACGAAATCGACGAATTTACGGATTAACAATGATAAAATGTCAAAAAACAATCAAAACAATACATTTAAAACATCAAACTAATTAATGCCAATTGAGGGGGGTCGCATTGGTCGCACGGTCATATATAAGGATCTAATAAATGCAAAATCGACAAATTTACGGGTTTGTAATGATAAAATGTAAAAAACCAATCAAAACAATACATTTACAACGTCAATCTATGGTTAAAACAGATTATGACCCATGTGTCTCTAGTTGAATTGTGTATAACCAATGCATGTGCTTCAAAAGCGATAGTAGTGTTTTAAGAACTCGTCGGATGAGTTTGAAAAAATTTCAAAAATACATTCAACATTGTTTTCAAATGTCGATATTATTTATATTATTGTCTATATTGATTCTAAATTAGACGTATACAACTCAAATATATTGATAATGGCATGGGTCGTATGGTTGCATATAAGGATCAATACATACATAATCGACGAATTTACGGATTAACAATGATAAAATGTCGGATGGGTTCTAATTTAATCCAATTGAGGGTCGCATTGGTCGCATGAGTCATATTTGTTCGCATGAGGTCATATTTGTTCGCATGAGGTCGCATTGGTCGAATGAAACATATTTTTTCGCATGAGGTCGCATTGGTCGAATGAAACATATTTGTTCGCATGAGGTCGCATGAGTCGGATGGGTTCTAATTTAATCCAATTGAGGGTCGCATGGGTCGAATTATAATGAAGAATTTGTCGAATTATAATGATTTTAAATTAGACATGGGTCGGAAGGGTCACATGGGTCGGAAGGGTCGCATTGGTCGTATGAGTCATATTTGTTCGCATGAGTCGGATGGGTTATAACTTAATCCAATTGAGGGTCGTATGGGTCGAATTATAATGAAGAATTTATCGAATTATAACGATGAAAGTCACAAAAGGTTTAATCAACATAATACAAATAATATAGTATTACACAATTACTAACTATCAAACCTTTCTTTTTTTTTTTGGAAGTCGGTGTTGTCTCGGTTGTCACGTTCCAAACACTGTCAGTGATGTTGCCTTTTGAAGATGGGGTTTGTAACGACGAAGAACACAGGGTTTGTGTCGACACAAATGGGTTTTGTATCGACGAAGAAGACGGGGTTTGTCTCGAAAAAGATGGGGTTTGTCTCGACGAAGCAGACGGTGTTTGTCTCGACGAAGATGGGGTACTTGTCCGAGCCTCACCGGGTCCAAGATAACGATTCTCTTTAGGCCTCCCGCTTTGCCTTTTCTGAGCCAGCATAGGAGGTAGAATCGTAAATTCTGTCACTGAAGGGGGAATGTCCCAATCACTGCAATCAGGAACCAGATACACAGTTTCTTGGTAAGCCAAATGCCATGTCTCCCGAAGGTAGTAGTTTAAATCTGGTATCTTGTGACCTTTACCAACCTTATGTGCTACCGCAATTGTGTGACTGTATGATTACTTATCCACATCAAACATTTTGCATTCGCACGTTCTTTTTTGAAGACTCACTACAAATCTTCTACCCATCTCATTTCTCACCTCATACTCATCACTCAGACTATTCAATTCAATAACGTTATACTTGGATGCATGTCCAAATCGTTCATGTAACGTTTTCTCAACTTAAGGTGTCAAATTTTGAGAATCGTCACTTGTAGCTTCTTCCAATCTATACCTATTGATCCATTCCACTGTCTTTTCCAAACAAATATCTAAAAGCCCTAGGATCGTAAGTTTTTTTTTACTTCTTCAATATTGAATTTATTGACTCGGTGCCATTAATGGTTAATAAGTTGTACCATTCTCTCTTAAATTTGCATCTTGCCCACTTAACGAGATCAAGTTCCTCTTTATCCAAATACTTTGCAACATTAGGATACCTGTGCAAAGTTCAAAAAGGTAAAAATGGCCACAAAGGTCACAACAGTCAAAAGGGTGGCAGGGGGTACAAGGGTCGTAGGGGTACGAGGGTCGCAGGGGGTACAAGGGTCATAGGGGGTACAAGGTTCGCAGGGGTACAAGGGTCGCAGGGGGTACGAGGGTCGCAAGGGTACCAGGGTAGCAGGGGTACCAGGGTCGCAGGGGCACAAGGGTCGCAGTGGTACAAGGGTCGCAGGGGTCAAAGGGTCGCAGGGGTCTAAGGGTCGCAAAAGGTACAAGGGTGGCAGAGGTGCAAGGGTCGCAAAGGGTACAAGGGTCACAAAGGTCACAAAAGTCATAAAAGTCATTTTTGTACCTGGCCTTCAAATCATTCAATAGCACTTCAAATTCGTTCTCCGTGTATGCTGCTGCACATTTGAAGAACATTTCCACCACAATATCACTCTTTGAAGTCTTTCTACGATGACCTTTATTGACGTAGCTCTTTATATTTTGCGATATATGACGCGCACAAAAACAACAAAAACCATGATCAGCTTCTTTATACACTTCTTTGACTACTTTGATCAAGCTTTTATGGCGATCAGATATCACAACGACATCACGTCCGTTTGGTATCACATGTTTCAATCTTGACATAAACCACGTCTATGATTCGTCCTTCTCTATGTCGACTATTCCCCATGCAAGAGGATATTGGTGATGTTCACCATCTTGCGCGGTCTCCACAATCAATGCTCCCTTGTACACTCCTGTCAGAAATGTCGCATCCACGACAACCACTTTACGCATGTATTTCCATCCCTTTATAGCCGCTCCGACAGACCATAAAAAGTATTTGAAGCTTTTCCCATCAATGTCGTACTGAAGATCTGCGACAGATCCGGGATTTCTTTGTACAAACATGTGCAACCACCCTGGAAGCCTCCTATAATGTTCAAAGTCATCACCACGAATATCCTTTTGAGCACCGCATTTACCTCTTACTGCCATCAAATACAATACATTGGCACCGTATTTTACTTTTACACGAGCCATCAATTTTTTTGCTGGAGGTGTTTCATAATTTCCGGTATATTCCTCTTTCAAATAATCCTTAACCATTTGCGATGTACCCTTTGTAGCTTCGATCCGTTTAGATACAGGTGAACAGTTATGAATGGGATGGTGTGTTCTCACACTAAACCGTTTGGAATTCGGGATTGCTGCCACGCGTAATTTCCATTTACAACCACTTCCGGCAAACTTGCATCGTACTTCCCACAGCTTTGTATCAGATCTCAATGTCGTATATCTAAACGAAGCTTCGATTGAACCCTTCCTTACAAATGCCTGTACATCCTTCTTGCTATCAAACTCTTGACCAATTTTAAGATCCAATCCATCTTAGAACTCGAAGATATTATTTTTGCTATCGTGAACTACCATTTGCGAGTTGTTCTCACCATCACCATACTTATGCTCT